>JAFBJZ010000832.1:1395000-1609220 GCA_016785225.1 Psettodes erumei
CGAACCGTGTTTGACTTGTTCCCTTTGTGTCATCCCTTTTGCGCAGGCACTCAGCAGAGCGATACCAAGAGACAGCACCTTCTGGAGAGGCTGCTGGATGCTGTCAAACAGGTGAGTCACCAGCTGCGTAGTGCGGGCCCGTAAGATTAAATATCCTGGATTGGAAGGAAGAGGGAAACATCAATGATTGTTTTTTTTAGTGATTCCAGTCTGCTCTCAGTTCATGTTATTGTTTGGAAATGAGCATGCAAAGAGAAAGAGAAAGAACAAGACTGAGGTGTGACAAAGTGCATGTAATGTGAGATCTTTTGCTGGAACAAGGAAATGGACATTTATTTGATCCTGGCTTAAGTTTGTGGTATCTGAATGCCTGTTACTTCCCTGTTTATATGCACAAAAATCCAGAGGAAGAAGTACAACTGGGCCCTATTTGCAACTTATTCAAATTCATCTTCTGTAGAATGGAGTGGAAATATGTTGGGTGGATGTCTGGCAAAATGGAGAGCAGCGTTTTAGTAGTAGTATCTGTTGCTCTCTCATACGTAGAGCGAAAGAGAAAGAAGAGTTGCATCTACAGTGTCAGGGCTAGTCTGGATTTGTATCGAATTTAGCTATAAACAGGGAATGAAAAACAAAAGTGAGATCAGTGCTGCACATCAGAGACATTTAATAATAATAATAATAATAATAATAATAATAATAATAATTCCCTGAAGAGTAAAAAAAAAATGTTTCAAGGAGCAGAGCTCTTAAGTTTCCTCCTAAAACAGTGTTCTGCAAGTTTTTCAGGAAGCTGGTGAGGTAGCTTTTATTTATGTAAGTGTGAACAGATCCAATGGCCCTGTTGTCTTTTTTAAAATTTTTTTTAAATCCATTCTCTGCAGTTCGTTTCATCTGCTCATAATTAGAACTTTAGCCAGAGGCCAAATCACAGCCTGCTGGGTCTGTGGTGTTCTGCAAATATCTCACGCACAGCACCAGCAGCGCGCTTCATCAAGAAAACAACAAAAAAAAAAAAAAATTGTGGCTGTTTTGTGGTTGCTTCAGTTATTCGGGCCCTCGAAATGTTTAAAAAAAAAATGCTGCCCGCTGCGTGCTCGAGCAGGGTTTGAACCCAGCGGGCAAAAGGTGACAGAAGAAACATTTCTTAGGCAGCTGTTATCGTTCCTGTCATTTCTTCACAGTGCCAGATTCGCTTTGGAGGGAGAAAAGAGATTGCCACGGACTCAGACAGCAGGTAAACCAAGAGAATTCTGTCCTTATATCTGAATGTATTCAGGTTTGTTTGGTTTACCTGTGTAGTTCTAGGTCACTTGATGCTGTGGTGCTCCAGCCTCGGGAAGTATCACTTTCTTCCCCAGCAGAACTGTCTCAAGATGACAAAGAAGATCTATAAAATACATCTTATTACATTAAAGAAATAAGAATGTGGAATTCAAATGGAGGAAAATGGGGTGTGTATGAAAAATGATCTGCCAACTTAGTTCCATCAGACCGTAGTGATTCATCATTCGTCGTCTTTAAAATTTCATGTCCCATGCTTCTTGGAGCTCGTGTTCAGGTTGTAACTTCAGCTTTTGAACATTAATCACCGCTCATGATTAAAGGAGTTCGGCCTTGTGCCCAACGAATGATGATAATTGATCTCTTAGTGGCCCCTTTTGAAATGAGCGTATGGTGCAGAAGAGAATCCTGTTCAGAAACCACGAGAGTAGTTGGTAACTTAGCGATGGCCTTCAGTTTTGGGAGCGATAAAAGGGGCAAAAGCGTCCTCCTTGTTCCATCTGAAAACGCACAGTAACCTGTCTCTGTCTCTGCAGAGTGATCTGTCTGTGCGCCCAGTTTGAAGCGGTGCTGCAGCACGGCCTGAGGAAGAGCAGAGGTCTGGCCCTCACCGCCGCTGCTCTCAAACAGGCCGCGGGCTTCAGCAGCAAGACCGAAGCAGGTATGACACTTATGCGGCTGGTCTGAAGTTGAAAATTAGGGCAGAAACGTAACTTTAGCCTCCAGCCTTCACCATGAAGAAAAAAAAAACAAGACCAGAGAAAGCTCTGACCTTGCTTTGGAGGACTGAAAGGGTTGGAGGACGCAGATGTACAAGTTGTTAGCTCCCAGCAGCAGGACAACCACATGCACACACACACACACACACACACACACACACACACACACACACACACACACACACACAACCTGGCTGTGAGACCAGATGGTTAGACCACAAACAGCACCTGCAGTTCAAAGTGGCACACGCAGGAACGCCGACATTTGCATGAATTTTACCAGTTTAGTTTGGCATTATAAATGCACGTCATGCGTCCAAGCATTGTTCAAACCCACAAAAGTTTATTTTGAACTCCAGTCAAGATCCAAAACAGCCTGTGGCCTGTGGAACCACAGGGAAAATAAAATGATAGGTGGAGCCAAAAAGACATCCGGTGTATTTCTAGCTGTTGTAGCGGAGTAGCCGTAAGAACAACTCATTATATTCATCCATTTCATTATATTCATAATGAATATTTATCCATTACTTTCAGCTAACTTTCAACTGTTCCTCCATTATTATCTTTTCCTTAAAATATTGTATCCATTAATTAAGGATTTCAGTGGTCTCTAATTTAGCCAGTAGTCAGTTTTAACCAACTTATTAAAATGTTTATCCATTTCTTTTAGCTGAACTATAGCCATTAGCCATTTACGCTAACCATTTTCCTTTTTTTCTATTTGCATCTCCCCTTGCCTCGCATGTTCCGCAAACATTTACTCATAACTATGCGTCTCGTGTTTTACTTGATTCATTATGTGTAGATTTGTGCATATATATATATATATATTACATTAAGTCATAATTTCTATTTTATGACAATACCTGAGCTACTCCATCCTCTCCAAATACCCCTTGCAACTGCAAAAGTACCCCCTGGGTGTACAAGTAGGTTCTCTGTGGTGTCTCCACGGGGAAATGGACAGGATGAAAAGCTTCCAGTTACGCTCTTTGCGGCCGCGGAGGCATTAGTTTCACATTTTACTAAATTGTTTCTGGTGTGTCGTACTGAAGACCCTTCCGGCTGTTCGTTTCGAGTCAGAGTGGGGGAAATGCATGGCTTCTGTAATGGCTACCGCCCCATAACCATTAGCATATCTGACGTTTCCTGTATTTCACAGTCAATTACGAGAAAGGATTGCGGCTGAACTCATGGATTTGGAGCTCATTAATGAAGCCGAGCCCTCAAAGCCAGAAATAGCAGACATCATTTTAACACATTGTTCTGAGGTTATATGCTAATTTTATGCAAAAAACCCCAACCTAGCATAACTCTCATTCCTATTAATTACTCTACCACACCTAAGCAAACTTTAAAATGGAAACAGAACCACATAGGGGTTTTTTTTGTCTTTTATCTTTTGTCTCTTTGCTATAGAAAATAATAAAATCGTGTGAGTTCTGAGGTCAGTGAATAATATGGAGATGTGTCAGGCGGGAAGTCAGGGATGGAGCTGTGTATATTTTTTAATGAGAGCGCAAAGATGTGCTGACTCTCAGGACTCCAGGAGAGTTTTTGCCACCGCTCCGCTCGCTCTTTGAACCTGTTGTGTAACCCAGGAAGAGTTAGTTTTCACAAATGAAGAAGAACTAACTTTTGGCTTCTTTGTCTCTTTTTCTATTTTCTCACCTTGCTTCACCCTTGCCTTTTTGTGTTGCTCTTTACCACCTCCCGCACCCTCCAATCTTCCCGCCTCTCGGCCCCTTTTCCCGCCACCCTCCCTCATTTTGATGTTTTCTGTTTACCATCTCCTTCTCTCTTGTGTGTTTTTTTTTTTTTTTTTTTGCATCCCCCACCAGAGTTGACTTTCTGGTTTTACGTGAAGGAGCATCTGAACCGCCATGAGCTCCAGCGGTTCTACTCACTGCACCACATTTCTTCAGAGCAGGGCCGGGGCCGTGCATGGCTGCGCTGCGCCCTCAATGAGCACTCGCTGGAGCGCTACCTGCACACACTGCTGGCTGACCGCCCACGTCTGGGGTTAGTACATTGTGTGTGTGTGTGTGTGTGTGTGTGTGCGCGCGGGTGTATTTGCATTTTCACGTCATGAGAAAATAATTTCAAAGTCGCCCTTACTGCTCGCAACAGCTGCCGTTTCCTCAGGTATGCAGGGATTTCCTCTTGTTGTCTTGATTCGAGGGACTGTTCCCTCACCTCTACTCTGTCCTCCAGAACTTACTACGAAGACTGGGCTTTTATTCTCGATGAAGAAAGAGCAAGTATGCTCCCCACCATGGCTGCAGGTGAGTTTGTGTTGTAACGTTGGGTAACCGCAGGTAAGCACAGTACACACCAGACTGTTGGAGGGTTTGACACATGTTTAGCCCTGCTAGCTAGATATTTGCTCTGCTAGCAGCATGGCAAACATGAATGCAGTATGAAATTTTATTCAACATCATTATTAATCTAAATATATGATATCATTATCATTAATATGGTAATTGATTTGGTATGGCAATGATATGCTAACAGAAGGGTTAGCTTTCTAAAAGGCATACAGTTGGTATTTTCCATGCCAATGTTGAGCATGCTAATCCACATGTTCAGCTTGCGCATCAGCATGTTAAGATGCTAATGCGCTTAAAATTGCGACATTAGCATATGCATATGTCATCATGTGCTTGGCATATGTCTCATATGCTAAAATGCCTTCAGTTAGCATGCACGATAGCGTGGTTAGTGTGTTAACACGCTTACTAGTGAGCTAACAGTAGCCGCAGTAAAAGATTAAAGTTAACAAAAAGGTCGCAACAGTAACTGAAGCGAGCAAAGTATAGCTAAAACTCACGAGAGAGCCAAGTGTGACGGCAAAGAGCTGAGCCTGAAAGTCTGATTCTGAAATGTATTGTGATTCCTTCTGGTGCCGCCCTCCAGCCAGGCTAACTTTTTTGCAGTAAGGACACCAAAGTTGTGACTCCTCTTTCTATCCTTGCAAAAAAAAAAAAAAGTGATCTTATGATGGGTAATCAGAATTACAGCCTCACTTTCAATCCCACTGAAAATTAAAACACGCGGAGCTGCTGTAAAAGCAGTAAATTCACTTGCTTTGCGCTTTAGTGGTTGAGCACGGCTGGGTTTTCTGAGAATGTAAGTGGATGCGCTCTTATTATGGAACTATTGATGAGCACAACTTAGATGACCACATGCTCTAAAATATTAAGAGCATGTACCACTGATCTTATGCCAGAGCTTCTCTTCGCTTTTCGCACACAGTCAGATCGCCTGAGTTCGTCGTGGTTCGCCCATTTTCCCTGTGTGCGCCCAGAACTGCTTACCGAGCACTCTGCAGAAGTTCAAAAGCTCTGTATCATTTAAAAGTCACGATCTGTAATTGATTATATTCTGCCTTTCTCTCCCGCTCTCCGCTGCGCTCAGGCCTGAACTCCATCCTGTTTGCCATCAACATCGACAACGTTGACCTGAACGGCGGGGGTGACGCGAGGAGGAGGCTCGTCGGTTTCCCACCTCCTCAAGGAGTCCACGCAGGGCATCGGCAGCCTGTGGAAGGAGTCCACTCAGGGGGTCAGCAGCCTGCTGCGAGAGATAAGCACAGCCACGGCCGTGGTGCCCGGCTTCACCCCGAGAGGGGACGGAGCCTCGGACCCGCTGCCCGTCCTCCCACGCAGCACCTCCGCTGGTAGGAATCGGCAACGCTCCAGGCGACTCGTTTCGTGACAGTCGTGCATCGGCGAAATCGTCCACAAAACAAGACCATGGCCAAGAAATTCAAAATTGGTTGTTTGTTTTTCGCAAGTCTCTGCTGCTGCAGCTTGTGACTAATAATTGGCTTTGCATAATTTAGCAGTTTTGGTCTAATGATGCACCAGCAGCAAAAATCATTATTCCAGGCAGACTTTGGTACTGTTTACCACTATTGTACGGTGTTACTGTTAATTTTCCCACCCCTTTAGCGCAGTGAGATATATGTCATGGTCCTCTGGCTCTGACTTGTGATATATCAGACAAGGGGAGGACGCATACTGTGTTTTTATTATTGCAGAATGTTGTTTAATCTTGGGGGGAAAAAAAAGGTCACAGAGTCAACCCGGAAACCAGCGCGAACGGTGAAAAACAACCCACGGTTCCGTCCGCACGCGTCGGAAATGCAGTGGAAGGTCAGATCTAGCCGCGGAGCTGCAGCCGGGATCAAATCCCCCATGAAATGAGTAAACTTCCGGTACGTCGGCCCCCTCGCTCGACCTCATTTAGCTGTCTGCCCATCTCGCACCATCTTCTCTCCACGGGCTCTGCTCGGTGAGATGAACAAGCTCTTAAAATTTTTACTGCGTGGTGGTTAAAAACGTTCCTGCGGAATGGATGCAAATGAAATTCTGAGTTGGTGCGCCAGCTCCTTAAGGTGGGAAGAGCTTGCTCGTATTATTCGCCGGGAGAAGACTCGCTAATGCGCGGCGAGGCTTTTTGGCTTTCAGCGGGAAGACGGCTGAAGCGCAGATTGTCAGTGTGAAATGCACTCTGAGTGGCCTAATTGAAATAAACTTTATCCACTGATGTCGCCGTTATTGACCTGTGCGCAGGGCTCCGCGTTATGATTGGCCCTGCGGGGCAGGAAGCGCTATCCGTACCGGTTGTTTGCACGTTCTAGTTCACGTGCTGCCATAAAAAAGCTCCGACTGAATTTCACCTCTCATTTCCCCCGCGATATTGTTGTTTTGTCAGCGATTTTTTTTTTTTTTTTTTTGCGCGACCGTCCTCGTTACCTGCTGCTAACTGCGCTCTGCTGCGTTTTCGGACACCGCTGCCAATTTTCTCCTTTTTCCGTTGTAGATTTTAACAATTTACAAACCTTACCATCTGCTGACAATGGTAGACCAGCAGAAAGTGCATTATAATATAAAGTAATCATAAAATAATAATACTTTACAATGGTGGGGCCATTGATCTTGTAAAAATATAACTTTCCCCGCTGTATGAACATTTGCAGGGAGGCAGTCTCGAGTTTGTTTAAGTTCCCCCTAACTGAGGATCGATACTATCGATACTATTCTTTCTAGACTCGGGCTTGAGGAAAGAGCGCCGCAGGAGAAAGAAGATCACCAACATCATCTCCTTCGACGATGATCTGGACGGAGGGGCCGAGGACGAGGAGGAGGGCGAGGAGGACTCCCAGAAGGCGGGCGGCGCGCTGAGGAAGAGTCACACCGCTCCTGCTCAGAGCAGCGTGGAGGAAGGGATCGACCCCCTAGGGCCGGCCTTCTCCCAGTCGCCGGCGCAGAACGGCCTGGCGGAGCCGGGCGTAGTCAGCTGGGTGGGGTCGCCCCATCCCTCTCGTACGCCGCCCGAGACCACGCCGCCGCTGCCTGACAGCAAGAGTATAGACAATGAGGAGGAGGACGAGGAGGAGGAGGAGGAGCTGTACAAACCCAGAGCACAAACCCAGGAGGAGGAGAGGATCAGCTCTGATCAGTGAGTCAGACGACTTAGTCAAATTGTGAAAAGTCGGAAGAGAGGAAGACATTTGTTTTCAGCTCGTCTGATGCCAAATGAACCTCAATAAATCTGCTTATAAAATCATAGAGAAAACCTGAACACACTCCCAGTTATTAGAGCCCAGTACGTGTCGGTTGAGGTTCTAATCCGACACGTCCAGAACCGAGACACCGGGCAGAATGGAGCTTGATCCAATCTGACCCACACTGTAATCCTTTAGGGCGGTGGTGGGAAGTCTGTCCAGCGTGTCCACGTGGAGCCCCCTACAGGTGATGACGAACCACAGCAGCTCGGACATCCTCATCCCCCTGAACCCCGCGGACCCTCAGCCAGGTAATTTTTTTTTTTTTTTTTTTTGGAGCCCACGCAGACATCGCAGAGCGTAATCTGAGTCTGCTCGTGGTTTCAGCGCGCCTACCGGATGAAACTCGGGGACTTTCTGTGTTGCTCTGTTACCTTCACTTTCGCTTCCATTTTTGTTTCAGTGAGCTCCGTGGAAGACACGGCTGCGTTTCCCGCCCACTGCGAGTCGGCGGGGCCGGTGGGAAACTGTGACGGCGGCAGATCGGAGCTGACGTTCAAGTAAGCGGCGGGAAGGGACGATGCGCCGTCACGTGGAATTGTTCGCGGCGCAGGCCGAAATACTTACATGCGTCCGGGCGGGCGTCGACTTAGCTTTGTGTGATGATTGCGTGATGAAACAACAGATTGCGCGATTCAAAGAGTTTAAAAAAAAAAAAAAAAGGACCTAAATCCTGTTTTTTCACGTGTTGCAGCATGGAGTCCAGCCCACCGGCGCAGTCGGCGCCGCTCTCCAGCGCGCTGCCGGCGTCCGGTCTGCCGGAGGCCATGACAGTGGGTGAGTGCCCCTCCCCCTTTTCTCCCAGCTGCCTCTCGCCACTTCCCGTGCGCTCTCTCGCCCTTCTTTTCCGGGTTCTGCTCTCAAAACCAGTTCCGTGGCATGACTCATCGGGGATTCGGCCCTCGCGTGAGCCGACGCCGCGACAAAGTCGTCTTTTTCGCAGAACCCGCGGCAATCAAATCTGAGATTCGTCTTTCAGCTCTGTCGGTAAACAGCGCGCCGGTGGAACCCTCGTGAGGTTTTAGCGAGAGGCGGCGCGCGTCCCCGAGAAGTTCCGTGATGGTAATGAATCCTTGGAAAGTCCTGACGCGGCTTTGTCCGCAACTTTCACCGCAGCTGTTTGTAGCAAATTAAATCAAACTTGCTGATTAGTGCTTTCAACCCTTGTTGTTTTCCTTTGCAGTTAAGTGATCTAATTGAAATGTATGAGGCCCCGCGCCAGGAGGCTTTTCCAATCCTCTCTCGATCATTTCCCCCCCCCCAATTCTGTTCGAAAAGGATCCACCAGGTGGCACTGTTGGTCCAGGGAGCGAGCGGTACTGTCCAACCCCACACACACGCTCAGTCTATCCGCCCCGCTCGAAAGGACGCTGCCCGCGAGAGAGTCGGATCGGCAGCGCCGAGATTCCGGAGCGAACTTTTGACGTTTGACGAGCGTCTCGCGTGCGGCCGGCGCTCTGCTCCACGCCCTGGAGCTGGCCAGACCTCAGTTTGATTCCTCGGCCTCCGTGTGTGTGGTGGTGGTGGTGGTGGTGGGGGGGGCAGCTGCCTGTCAGCGCTGAGGTAGAGCCATCATCCAATCTATTAGCCCTTGGTCAGAGGAAGCCACGGGGTCACGGGGTGACCTGGTAATCTGAAATTCGCTGGCGCGGAGGCAGAGAAAATGGTCTTGGGTTCCGCGACCGGAAAAATCTGGCTCCCCTGCTCTCTTTATCGTCGGTTCCATTGCTCGTCCGCACCTCGTCTCGGCGACGAGATCCCGGATCATCCACGGGAAGCGCGGGGAAACCGCAGAGGAAGAGGGGGAGATGGGCCGAGTCGAGCCAAAAGGGACGAGAGGACAAATTGTTGGAGTGAGATTTGGCCTTTGAGTGAGAAAGACACAGTTTGCCTTAATCTCACCTGCAGCACATTAGCGGCGTGTCACTGCAGGGCGCGTACGCTTAGAAAAAGAAATACGGCCGATGATTTTTTTGAAGCTGTGCGCGAGAAACTGAGAGGAAGGGGCAGCGCTCAGAGCGCTCTCCCTCGGCGATTTCCATCCGGATCTGACGGCGTGTGAGGTCGAGCGGCCCATTGATTGGAGAGTGTGGAGTCTGTAATTCACAAGGTGGCCCCCCCCACCCCCCACCCCCTGCCAATTACATGGCCCAGCTCTTTGTTAATGCCTCTATTATTGGAACAACTGGGCAAGAACGCGTAGGTTCCGGCGGAGACGCGCGCTTCCCGCTCTTTTCCCGACAACAGCAGCTGTTAAACGTTGCGCTACCGACACCCCCACCCACCCCTGCGCCGAGGTTGGCGGCGCGTCTTACTCCACCGAAGTCCCGCTGCAAACACGTGGTCAGGCTAAAGGTGGTGTTTGTTCCCGGGCGAGCGGAGCTGTGGCGACAACGGGCTCCGTCCCTTCCGCTCCGGCGTCAACGCTCTCCGTCGCCCCGTCTTTCCCCGCCCCGCAACCCCGCCGACCAGGCGCTTAGCTCGGGGGCCGGAGGAGACCTACTTGTATCCGTGCCTCCGCCGACACCCTACATTAGTTATGAGAGTGGAGTTGCGTTCCGTGCGCGTGTGTCTGTGCGAGCGTGTAGATGGTGGAACGCCAAGTGCAGGGTAGATTAACTCCTCATCTCGCAGTTGTTATTTTTGGAAGTTTGCGGTAACAGCCGAGTTAGGGGCTTTGAAACACACACACACACACACACACACACACACACACACACACCAAGCTTCATTTAGATGATGAGTCACCATTCCGCCGCACAGCACGGCCCGAGTCTGCCCCGGGCAATCGGGACGAACGTCAGCCGGCAACTGATACAGTTGTGATTGTTCGCCTGAAGGTTGTGGTACCTGATACTTCCAAACAAATTGTGATGTGAACCCCCCCAAAACAAAACCCAGAGCTCCGCGCGCTAAGGGGCCGAACGTCCAAGCGCAGTGCAGCGAAGCGATAACGACTGCCGGGGGGAAAAAAAAACAAACCCTCCGTCCGAGCGGGACGGAGTCTCCTTTTTGGAGAAGACAGCGCTCAGCCGCCAGATGACGGACGGCCGGTTCTGACTGATCATGACCTTCCTGTTGTTCTGAACAGCGTGGGTTTCACCTCGCCAGCAGGCGCCGGTCCGGAAAGCGCGGCCTCTTCACACGCTTCACGCTTCTGTAAAGTTCTTTTGTTGAACCGCAGATATTTGATTTATTTGTGGTTCGCCCGGGACTTCCACTACATCAGATGCTGACGGCGCGTTATATTTTCTGAAAGGCGGAACGGCAGCCGGTTTGGATGATGCGCTCGGCAACGACGGACATTTCGCGGCAGCGGTAAAGATCCTGCTGGTCACGCGTTTTTATGCCGCGGTACCTTCTTCTGAGCGGGAAAAGAAAAGGCAGAACCTGATTAGGTCATCTTAGGGGTGGAGCGACAGACGAGGAGCCAAAGCGCCATTGGTTTCCGCGCGTTTTTATGCGTTATGAGGTGGCGGAGACTCACCTTGGTGGTGTCTCTCTCTCTCTCTCTCTCTCTCTCTCTCCCCCGCAGTGGAGCTGCGTCAGGCCATCGTGGCCATGATGAACAGGAAGGATGAGCTGGAAGAACAGAACACGTACGTCGGGCGCGCATCCCTCCTGATCCGACGCTCGCCAAAAACCCCTCCCCCGAACTCAAGACTCTCGCGCTCGGGCTGGAGGGAGACACCGGCTGACCTTTCTGTACAAATTGCGTCATCCCGCTGCCTCTTCCAGCGCGAGACGAGAGGCGCCCGCGTGAAATCGTCATGCACGTTTGTGATTAATCGACGGGGCTCTTCCGCCGAGCAGCGTTCACGTTCTTACGATGAGCTGCGACTTGCGGCATTAAATTCCTTCGCAGACGCGCGTTGATGTCTTACATCAGAGCTGAATGTGATTCAGCCAGTCGATTAAAAGGAGCTTAACGCCACTGTTAACAACATGCGGCGTGTCCGACTGTAGGGGATTACGCCGCCGCACAGAACCGGGACGGAGAGCCGAGGTTTGTTTTGACGCCGGCTCGCCGATGTTTCAACAGGTCTCTCCGGTGCCTGCTGGACGCCGAGATGGAGCACTCGGCGGGCCTGAGGCAAGAGACTGATCTGCTGAAGAGGAAGCTGGCGGAGCTGGAGGAGAGGCACACGGCCAAGGTCCAGGCGCTGGCCAGGTGAGGAGGCCGGCGGAATGCGCACGGACGCAGGCGTGTTGCGGGGCGGGAGAGACGAGCGCCGGGTCGGCTACCTTTTTTTTTTTTTTTAAAAAAAAAGAGAAAGAGACAAATCGTATAACAAAGCAGAGCTTCAGCATTGGCCAGACTCGAGCAAACTACCTTCTGTTTCCAGCGGGAACCGCCGGCGAGGGGGCGGAGCACCTAATGTCCAGTAAATACAGCTTTTAGGTTTTTTTTGTCTGGGGGGGGGCGCCTTTTAAAACAGCCAGAAGCTGCGCTCGCTTGGCACCGTAATGGTCGGGTCATCGGTACCGACCATTAACCTGTCGACCCCCTGCCGATCTGTAATTGTTGTTTTGCGCCGCGAAACAGTGCGCCTTTTTTTTTTTTTTTTTTTTTTTTTTTTTTTTGGAGGGCGAACGTCAGAACGGCACAGGAAAAACCGTTTCCCTCCTCCTCCTCCTCGCGGGGTGTTGGGTCGCTATCCCTCCATCGACCACCTACGGCTTCCCTGAAAAAGCGAAAATGCGTCACTTCTGCGTCTACAATTGATTGCCTGCACGCCAGAAGTCTTCAGTCGAGCCCGGATCCCTTTAAATAGATCGGTTAGTCATCGCGAGTCCGCGCTTGGGTCGCAGCCTCCTGCGCTAAGTCAGGGCTGACGGGGCTCCACGATACGCGAGGGTTTCTCGACGTTCACCTGGTGTGCGAGTGGAGGGGTGGCAGAGGATGAGCCATAGAATAGATTTTGGCTGGCATAGGCTCCGGCGGAGTGGTCATAAAAAAAAAAAATCACAAAAAAACCTCTTTAAATGTGAGCGTCCGACGCCGAAGCGGCCTCCCCGCAAGTGTCCAAACCTCGCGCTCGTTTCCCTCGAGGTCGGCAGTCGAAAACGCCCCTCCCTTTCCCCCCGCCACCGCTTCTTGCCCTCCTTTTTTTTTTTTTCCTTTCTGGCTCGGGCCAGAAAGCGGTACCACGTCGCGGAAGGGGGAAGGTGGGAGGCGGGGGGCGGGCGCACGCAAAAGTGCGACGAGCGCAGATGCCTTTTTCTCAGCTGGCGCGGGGCAGCCGGCTGATCTAACGAGCGGCCGCGAAGTTCGCCCCGGTTTACCAGGCTCCATGTTTTCTTTGTTTGGGAAGTCAATTATGTCACTCCTGCCCCAAGTGTGTGTGTGTGTGTGTGTGTGTGTGTGTGGGGGGGGGCTTCGCCCTTCACCGCCGAACTTTTAACAACCCGGCCCAGCCTTGTTGTGTCTGAGAGTCTGGCGTTTTATGCAGCTTTGGGCATTGGCCCTTTGGAAGTGTGACACGAGAGTGTGTGCTTGAAGTTTTGGTTTTTGTTTTAGTTTTTTTTTTTTTTTCTTTCTGAGAGGCTGAGTGGTAAATTGCACTCAGGAGAATTGGGGGGGCGTCTCGTCTCTGAACCTCTCATTTACTCACTTCCAAACAAAGGGCCCGGCCGTACCTGAGCGGCAGCCAATTCAGCCGCGTTTATGGCACATTAAGGGCGACTGCCGAGCACGGGGATAATGAAGGAAGGGGAGAGAGACAGAGAGAGGAAAAAAAAAAAAATCACCCCGGGGCGACTTCGGTAATTACGGCGTGTAGTTTTAAGTTGGAGCTTTCCTCTCGAGAAGCTTCTTTTCACGCTCGTTCCTCCGCGAGAACACGACATCCCCCCCGTCCTCCCGCCCGGGGCCCCCGACGGCTCCAGAGCCGTCTGTCACCGCTTCCCGGCGTTTTGTCGGATAAAACGACGGATTGATCGAATGACTACCCGATCACCCGGATGATCGAAGGACACCGTTTTCGCCGTTTCGCGGCACCCGCATGGAGGCGTCCAGTTAAGAGGGCGATGCGACAGTGCGCGGACAGCAACGGCGAAAGGCGATCTGCCGTTTCTCCTCAGTAAGCGAAAACGTGAAACATGAGACATGAAAAATGTGGATTAGCGCATCTTTTAACGATGTCGCGCGAGACGGCGACGCAATGTCGCGGATTAACAAATCGTAGCTGCGCGTTTGGAACGCTTCCACCTGAGCTCCGGGCGTCGCGGGCCAGTCAGCTCGCGTTGGTGTCGGGCCTCTGTTCCTCCCTCAGCGAAAGGGGACGCCTCTGAGTGTCTAGCGTGCACACACACACTCTCTCTCTCTCTCACACACACACACACACACACACACACACACAGACACTCAGAACAAGTGGCGCGTATTAGCCATAATTCAATCAGGCTGGAGCAGCGTCTGCGGTTCCGATAACAGCGCCGCTCCCCGCGTGGATCGGGGAGATCTCCCGGCGGGCGCCTCTATTTGTCGGCGGGGAATGGGGAGGGGCTGATAAGCGGGGCCCAAAAAAAAAAAAAAAAAAAAAATCGCCCATGGAGAACGAGGGGTTGGTGGGGTGGGGGGGAGCGGCGGAGCAAGACAAAGGCTGTTAAATTTAACTGCGGAGGGCACAAAGCCACACTTGCGGCGCTGATTGATTTCCTCCCCAAAGTCGATGATGTTCAACCGGTCGCGGCTTGCGCCTGTCTCTCGCTCTTTATCGGTGTGTGTGTGTGTGTGTGTGTGTGTTGGACGGCGGCGGAGGATGCACGCACCCACACACTTTGTTGAGCAGCGCCAACGTCCGATCGCAGTTTCCGTCGAGCGGAACACCCATATGGGATCATCGAACCTCCCTCACTGAAGTCTCGCTGCTATAATACTGCTGTATTATATTATATTATATTCATATATATACATTTTACATGTATATAATAATGCTATAATAGCCTCAACTATAATGGTAGGACTTTCCACCACGCCGTTTTGAAGCCTGGCTTCAGTCGGGACAGACACGCCTCAAAAACCGTTTATTCTTTCACGGCGGCTTTAAGCTTTGCAGACAGCGACAATCCCCCCCCAGCAAAGTGTTACCGTCCGACCGCGTTCGGTCCGGTCAGAAGCCGCCTGCCACCTGTTTCAGATCCGCAGGCGAAAGTTGATTATCTGCTCCTTGCAGCTGCCACGCGCGGCACGTCAGCTGATTGTGAGACCTTCGAGACGTTCGCTGGGTCGAAACGCGCCTCAGTCCGAACCGACCGGATTCCATCTTTGTCGCTCCCCCTGGCGGCGGAGGTGTCGCGACGGGCTTTTTCGCGGCCGTATGCTGTCACAAGCCGCGGCAGTGGTGGGACGCAAACGTTACCCTCCGTCACCCGGCTCGCAGCGGTGCCTTCGCTCCCACGCTCCGCGGACGATTGTTTTGTCCGAACGCACGAATCGGATTCGGCCCGTTCGCCGCGCCGAGAGCCCGCTCACTTTTCATTCCCCCTCCCCTGGTTACGAGCTGTGTGTGTGTGTGTGTGTGTGTGTGTGTGTGTGTGTGTGTGTGTGTGTGTGTCTGCGCAGGGAGAATGAGGTCCTGAAGGTCCAGTTGAAGAAGTACGTGGGGGCGGTACAGATGCTGAAGAGAGAGGGGAGCCAAGGCAATGATGGTAAACCGCGCGCACACACACACACACACTTACTCTCCAGTGTTATGACTTGAAATTAGATTTCATATCCGTGTCCCAGTCCATCTATTTGGCTCCATAACAGAAATGCTTATAGACGCATTCGCAGAAAAAAAAAAATGAGGTCATTGGTGCCCCCAACCCCCCCCCCACACACACACACACACACACACACACACACACACACACACACGCCCACACATCCCAGACCGGTTCTGATGTATTTCCCGGGGGCTCAGATGACGACCCCCTTCCGACGGCTCACGTGAGCGGCAGCCTTGTGGTGGCAGACTTTCCTCATTCACCTCGCGGCCTCTCACGCGAGCGCCGTTCGCCAGGCACACCTTCGTTTTCTCTCGCAGACCAAGCCTGGCCAACGGAGGCTTTTTCGCTTCCGCGGCGCGCCGACCGCGCCCGTTTGCCGCCTCCTGGCTGCAGTGACGCTCGCGATGTCAGAAATGCGGCCGAAGACGCGTGGAACCGGCTTTTCCCTTTACTCCCAGCAAGTGTACTTTCTAGCCCGTCTCCATGGCGTCACTCCGAGACGCAAATGAAAACAGTATTCAGAAGAGTTCAACAGTCAAATGATGTTGTCAAATGATGTTTCCCCCCCCCTGCGCTTGTTATCCAAGCGGCGAATCTCTGCGACTTGGGCCTGCAGCGGCATCATGTTTAAAACATGTCGTGCGGCTTGTTTTTGGCTCGCGGCAATTACCGCGTTGGCCTGTAGACACCGGAGAGCGCGTGCGGGGAGGACCGCCGAGGATGGGAGATGATGTGAGGGAGAAAATGGCAAACCCCCCCCCACACACACACACACACGAAAACATGCATGTATTATCAGGAAGTAGCCATGGCCCAGCTCTGATCCGCAGCCTTGACAAACACGCTCTGGTTTTCGGGCTTTTCCTCCTTTCGTTTCTTTCTTCTCTTTTTTCCCCCTCGCCGCTCGTTATCTTCCTCGCCGATGTTGACTTTTCTTGCATCGTCCGTACGATTTCTTTCTCTTCGCTCCCCCCCCCCCTCTCCGCCACATCCCCGGTCCCCTCGTCCCGACAGGCGTAGTAATTCCCCCTCCGCCGCGGCGTCTAAATGATTTCATCCTCCCTCGCCTCCGTCTTCTCCTGCTAACGATGCGCCGCGCTCCGTCATGCTTTGATGTTGAATTCCTGAGTCTGCTGGCATACGGGCACGTGTGTGTGTGTGTGTGTGTGTGTGTGTGTGTGTGTGTGTGTGTGTGCGCGCGCGTTGGGAGTACAGGAGAAGTGACGTGTGAACGGTTTACGGGAAAAGAAAAAAGAAAGACAAGGAGGAATTGATACACAAGCGGCCCCTTTTTCATGTGCTCCCCCGCGATCAACGCCTCTCTGAAACCCCTCCCGACTGGCGGCGCCGCCGCGATCTCCCGAGCGCTCCCCGAGAGCCGCCGCGCCACAAAAGACGGTTCTCCTCCTTTGTTTCCGGGGAGCGATAATTACCGTTTCCCCACGTGACGCCGTCTACTCCGCGCGTTTTTTCGGGGACTTCCCTTCCTCGACTCCCGTGCTCGGAGTTTCCGTTTTTCATGTTGCGTGAATCCGGCTTGAAGAAGAAGACGCGTATACTGTTAGCGCGTCAGATCAGCATAATCCGGAGGGGGGGGGCATCTGGGTGAGTTTGCTCCAGTTGGGGCGAGTGCACAGGAAGCGGTGCTGAGGAGACCGGCGGGTCCTGTGATCGGGCCAGCTGCCGTGGCGACAGAGCTGGAAATGAGGTCATTGGATTTAAAACAAAAAACGAAAAAAAAACAACCCATTGGTTTTCTCAGAGAACCTGCGCTGTCTCTGTCTCTCTGGTGATAATGTTTCTGGGCATCTCGTTTCTCCCAGGGGGAGCCTTAACGGCTGGCTGGCTGACGGGCCTGGTGTTTTGACTGACTGCTTTGTCCGGGGGGGGGGATTGATTCCCCTTGGACTTGGGGGGGGTGGGTCACCCGACCTGATGAAACGTCTTTCAACCTCGTCCCTCTGAGGTGGCTGAATCCTGCACACCCTCAGCTGAAATGAGGCTGCAGCGCGCTGTGTGTGTATATAAAAAAAGATTGGGCTGCCAGGGCTGGGATGGGGATCAGGAGTTATTAACCTGTTAAGCGCTGGCCGGGCGCGGCACGGACCCCTCGAGCAGGTCGGGTCGGGGCGGGGGGGCAGTCGGTCTGAGACGGAGCGCCCTCTCTTCCATTTTCATGTCAAGAGCCTTGCGACTCTCCTCCCTCCTCCCTTCGTCAGTGCTTAGTTTGTTTTGTGGGAAAGCACGACCTTAAGGTGTGCAGCTAAGTTGCCTTCATGACCTTCTGTTTTTTTTTTTTGTTTTGTTTTGTTAAGCCATGTGAAGAGCTTACTGATTCACCCCAGTCTGACCAGCGCCTCCAATTCCTTCCCTCTTTCTGCCCGTCGATGCCCGGCGCCGTTTAATTCGGCCTTAAATAAACTCGCCGTGGACAGCAGCTTAGTCACCGCCAATGAGGAAATGGATAACGTGGCCCTTTTTAAAACCTGATAAGCTCAGCTCGCTCTGCCCCCCCCACCTGACACCCAGTGGCCCAATGAGTGATGCATTTGTCAACCCCTTGCCCTCCCTAACAGGAGTGTGTAACTTATTCATTACAAGCATGGATCAGCGTTTGTTGTCCCTCTGCTTTGCCCTTGTAGGGCCTCGGGGAGGTCAGACATCTGTGTGTGTGTGTGTGTGTGTGTGTGTGTGTGTGTGTGTGTGTGTGCGTGTGTGTGTGTGCGCGTGCGCGTGCGGCTCCGGCCTTTTTAGTTTATGTGCCCCGAGCGTGGCAATAAAACCCTATGACGTGCGTCGTAATATTGTTTTGTGGCGTTGACCTGTTATATGTTGTTTGTGTGTGTGTTAATATGGAGGTGGGTTTTCATTACTTAAATGATGCTGAGTTTTGGGGAGTGTGTGTGTGTGTGTGGGGAGGGGGTGGCGTGAGAAAAGCAGGCCACGGCGGCGAGAGGGGAGTCGTTATTAAGCGAACCCGCGCAGGTTCGTGTTTTGCAAACGGGCGGTCTAGTAGCTCGTCCGCGTTAATTGTCTTTTCGAGTCCCGGGAGCGGGCGCAGGTGAGACGGCGGCGGGCGTGAGAGGCCTAAATTAAACTGTGCATTAGCGGCCGTAGGTGGGTCTGAAACCGTTGTAGCCGGCGTGTAAGTGGTTTATGTGATGAAGTTATTTGCATCCCGGCGGGCCGGCTGGGGAAAAAGAACGAGCGGTGAGTCATTTCTCCGCGTGATCCGAGCTCAGCCGCGCCCACGCGCGCTCTCGTCGGGTCGGCGGCTCGAGTCCCGAACCCCGAACAGATCGGTTGTGTTTACCGGCTCGGGAGGTGTGAGGGCCTTTCCTTTATTGCTTTCGCGGCACGGGGGGGGGAGGGAGGGAAGGCGGAATGTTGTTTGTCGCAGGCGGGGCCAGGTGGTCACCGCCCCGAGGGGGGCGACAGATTCGGTCACCTGCGGTCCATCGGCGTTAATGAACATTTTAATCAACCCGGCGAATGCCAGCGCCTGCTGAGCGTCGTCGCGTCCGCCTTTTCCCGGAGATGAATAGGGAAAGTTGCGGCTGAGGAGGGGGAAACGCGCCGGTTCCCGTCCGACGCAGGTTTCGGCTCCCGGGCGACCAAACCTCAGCGTATTCCAGAACCCAAATATCGCCGTCTCCGGTCGTCTCCGCTCTTAGCCGTTTGAAAACGTCACACGTTGGAAATAGAAGTGAAGAAGCTTTTAGGATGTGACAGGGAAATCTAAGTCATTATTTATACTCTCCGCTCTCCCTGGGTTTTTATTTATTGCCTCTTAGCTTTCAGCGTAAAAGCGGATTCTCTGTTTTAAAAAAAAAATAAAAAAATTTTACAGACTCATGTTCGGTACAACATAACAATAACGTCGAAATGATCACTCGGCCTCTCTTGCCGACGGAGAAGCGTCAGAAGCAAGCGGGTTTGTTTTAGTTACGGGAGAGGAGAGGAGAATCCCAGACCCTCCTCTCTCGCCTTACGGCGGTTTTCGAACCCGTGTTCAAGTCTCTACACCGCGTCACGGGTTTGTGCTCTAAGCACCCCACCGCACCTCCACCATCTCTCTTTCCTCCATCTCCTCTTCATTGCCCCCCCCCATCTGCCTCCCCCCTCCATCAAAGGAGTGATTACATCTGGTCCCAGTTGGCCTCCCCGTCTCCCGGCCGCTGCGAGGAACCAGCGCCGCACCGGCTAGCCAGTCATTTACCGCGCGACTGCCCGCGCCGATGATAACGCATCGCCGGCTGACTTTAGCGAGCTGCCCGGCGGAGCGAGAGCGTCACAGTCCATGTTGCGGCCCGCGGCAGATGTCGGGGACGGAGGGCCGACATGTTGTTTCACTTTGATACGTGTCCCCCCCCCGCTCCCACGCACGGCGAAGGACAGAGTTTGGGAGTTCGACTCTGGGTTTTTAATTACAGCGGCAGCCACGTGTCGGATAACCCTCAGCAGATCTCCACACCTCCCCTCGCAGTTCGTCGCGCGGCGCTCCTGGGTAGGAGGCTGAGGCGAGCAGGCGTACTTCGGCGGCGGTGATGTCATCGGCCCCCGGGTCGACCGTGGGGAGGATGTTAATCAGAGCCGATCGGCGCCGGCCGGCCGACGCAGAGACCCACACGCCGAGGCGATAATGAAATTGTCGGAGCATCTGTGTCTGTTGTCCCGCCCCGCCCTCCCTCAGTGTCAGGTGCACGTCAACACTTCAGTTGGACGGGAACATTTCGGGCGTGTACCGGACAGCTCTTGTTGTTTGCCATCTCGTTTCGTAAACATGCTGATCAATCCTGACTGGGATTTAATTGGCTTCACTGCGGGGCTTCATACGTGATTAAAAGAAGCTTCGCCAGCACAACCGCTGCTGTATATTCAGTTATTTATTTGATATTTGATAACCGACAGCTACGTGCTGCACATTGTTTTTTTTTTTAGGCTAACAAGTTCGAACAGCCTTAAAAATGTGGGCATGATTTTCCTGACATTGACATATGGCACCCTCGCCAACGACCCCAATCAGTCGTTCGGCGGCCCGTCTTGCGTCTCGACCTAATCGCTTAACGACCGTCAGAGAAGTATTTTTGCTCCGTGACGTAACGGGTGTACTCCTTCATGCATAATTCACGAGTAATCTAGGCCCGTCGAATTCAACGTCTCTCCCAAAGTGAAGCTGCCCGTTAATCAGCGCCGCGCGACTGCATTTACACCCCGGGCGGCCTGGGCAGCCACCCGGTCGACATGCCCTGAAGTGATAAGTGCAGCAAAACCAAAAGAAATTCATAATACAGCTAAAAAAAATAAAATCAAGTAAATTAAAATGGATTAAGTGCACCTATCGATCACAGCACCAACCGAGATCGATGCTTCCGGCATGCTAACGTCCTCACAGGTGACGCTAGGCAGGTCTCATGTTTCGCGCTAAACACAAAGTGAGGCTGAGGTTGATGGGGAATGCGGGTATTTACACATAAAACAAATGACAATGACCTGGCAGGTCAAAGGATCACCCTCATGCCCCCGGGGACGTTCGTAGTTAATTTTGCGCAAATTCGCACAAGCTGCGTGGATGAGAAGTGGCGGTTTTGAGCGCTTTTCGGGCTCAGCTGTTCCCGGTTTGCTCCGGCGGGCTTCGTGGGCGAGCGGCCGTCCCTGCAAACTCAAAAGGGAGAGAGCTGCGTGTCTGCAGTGGCGTGGATCGTAATTAGAACTGATGGGCGTAATTGCGGGAACGAGGAAAAACAACACCGAGTTGGAAAACCAATATCTTTCGAATCCTCCCGGTGTAATTTTCCGGCGAGCGCGGACAGACGAGCCTCTACGGTTCAGCGACGGCGCGGAGGTCAAAGGACAAATTGCCCCTTCACGTAAAAATAAACCTGGCAGAAAAGTATGAGCCACGCAGAGGAAGACTTTCGCATTCGTTCTGCTCATCAGCATGCCGGTAATAACGGCAGCAACAATACGTGTGGTTTGGAGTGCCTTTTTACGGAGCGCGGGGACGCCTCGCCGCACAAAAGAATTCATTCTTCTCCAGACCGAGTCTCCAAACACGCGGGAGTAATCTGCTTTGAGTGATATGTCTCGGCTTGATTACGAGTTCAATTTTTTTTTCCCCCTTTTTTTGGGGGGAGCGGTGTCGGGATTCGGGTGTGAATATTTTCGGTATTTCTTTTGAAACCCTGCGGAGCCTTTGAGGAACCGCTGCAAAAACTCCCCTCTGAATAAGCGCCGCCGGCAAGTAGCGGCAAATCTCTATCTCTGTATCGCCGCCTCATAGCGTGGTTCAGCCCCCCGCCCTCCCAACCTCCCCTCGCACCCCACCGCTGTTTGCGTTCCCAGACCTCCGAGCCCCCTCCCCCCCCGTGAACGCGTATGCGTGCGAGTGTTTAGCTTATTAATGTGCTGTGTGATAACAGTCCTGCTCTATAAACAACTTAATCCTGCTTCTTACGTGCCGGGGAGCACTCTGCTCCTTCAAAGACCCGAAGGCTTAAGAGGAGAGGTGCAGGAGAGTGGGGTTAGGGCTCCATGTGTACACATGTGTGTGTGTGTGTGTGTGTGTGTGTGTGTGTGTGTGTGTGTGTGAAAGGCTGGTGGATCGGTGAAAGTAAAGGAAGTGGAAATAGGCTAGGGCTGGGAGTGTAAAGAGGAGCACGGGGTGAGACGAAAGCGGCGGCGAAGTTTCACTTGGAGTCGAGCTGACGGAATTAATTTTCGCTGACAAAACTAGTATGCGTACTGCACATATCCTGCGTCTTTAGCTCGTTTGGGTCACAAGCAGAATCATCACCACTGCGTCTGGACCCCGCGGAAGGGACGAACCCCAAAAAGTGCCAAACCACTTCCTGGCGCACACAAACCTGGTAGAACGATGGAGGCAATCGGCACCGCAGAACGAGAAAGACGCGTCGAATTGCGTGCGAAATCCGGTGCTGCGTGGCGGCATTAAACTCCATCGTGTTGTTTGTCTTGGTGCGGCCTGCAGCACGGGAGGGGTGGAGAGGGATGAGCAGTCTTTGGAGAAAAAAAAAAAAAAAAGCCAAATCTTTACAGACTGAACGGCCACGTATGGATTTCGGGCAGCTGACAGCCAAATATGATTCATCTGAGCGGCTGTCGCGTCGAGCGCACTCCAGGCCTGTTTCTGTTTTCGGGCCCAGCGCGATCACGATGTTGGTTTAGATCAGCGGGTTTAGAGATGGGGGTTGAGAGATTAAGTTAATCCGCAGTTTGTTTTTAGCGTCTCCGGTTATCTTAAATCCACTTGCGGGCATCGTGTGTGAGACTCTGACCACGGTAAACTGTGTAAAGAAGGAAATTGGGAGGAATAAGCAACGACATTCACACGGCGCGCACCCTAAAAAGTAAAAGCACTCCATTGGAACCCTTTGTGGTTCCTCACATCGTAATGAGCAATTTAATCTCAAAAACAACAACGTTCTCCAGGAGATGATTAGCTTAGCTTGACGTGAAGATCTGTAGGGAAAGCAGGTAAGATCATAAATCTGTCCACCAGTATCTCTGAGGCTCAATCGGCAACACATGACATCGTCTTGGTAATCATATGTAGTCTGTACAAAAAAAACAGACGTGTAATAGGATAGATTGGGGGGGGTGTGCATGCTGTGACTATTTAATGGAGTCTTTGCGTGAAGGTAGCGAGCGCGAAGCATCTGCTTTAGCTTGCGAGCTCATGCCGCTGCCCGTTACGGCTTTCATCTCACAACGAGAACAAAACCGCCGCCGATGAAACGCTGACTTCCAAGGACGTAATGACGAAAACACACTTGGTGGGAATCCACTTAGTTAGAGAAGTCTGTTTTTTTTTCCCTTCAGAGCATTTTTTGGGGGGCTTTCTCTCAATGGTGAATCCCACTGTGCTGCAGCCAACTCAAAGAAGTGCTTGTTTTGTGAAAGTGCTTTGGAGGCCGGATCAAAAGCGCCTCGATCGGTGATTGAAATGTTTAACGCTGGCACCGCGCCTCGTGCGGCCTCCCTCTCGCTTCATTTCCTCTCCTTCCTGCTATTCGCCGTTCCCCCCGCCTCGCGTTTATTCTCTTCCTCCGGCCCGCTCTCGCCGCATTAATAATCCACGCTAATGCAGGGGGGATGCGGAGATATAAATAAGGAGAATGCATATGGAATATATATATATATATATATATATTTGATCATTTTCCAGACCTTTGACCAGCCAATGAAAGCGCTTGTAGCAGCGAGTACAGGCGTGCGTTTGGAGCTGGTGCCGCGGCGGAGCTGTCATCGCAGAGAAAATAATGGAGGCAGTTGGAGGAGAGAGGGGAAAAAAACAGAAACACAAAAGTACACTTTGGAGTGTTTTTGCAGCGCTTCGCACGCCTTTCATCCCGTGCGCATGTGAAGAACCTTCTGAGGTGCTGCGCGTCGTCTTCTTCCTTTGGCTCTTCCCTCCCTGCGTAAATATGAATATGGAAAGAAGTGTCAGGATGTTCTTGGTGTTGACATCAGAGAAGTGGGAGCCGAGCTCCCGGACGTTCACTGCTTAATGACTGTACTGTGTGTGTGTGTGTGTGTGTGTGTGTTTTGCATATGCCAGACGTGGGACAGGCGATCTGATGCGCTTTTGTGTTGCTGGAATCACCAGTGCACGGCTGATCCTCTCTCGTATGAACACAACATCGGGGGGGTCATTCCGCTGTTTGAGCAACTTGCCCCCCCCTGTTTTTCTCAGGGCTACTCTGCTGATAAGGCTCGATCGAGAGAGAGAGAGAGCTCCGATGTCGGCAGATGAGTTGGCACGATTAAAGGCCACCTAATGAACTTGGACAAGTTCTGGTGTCAGAACTTATTAGCCGCCGACACCGCGCCGAGTCCGCCGTTATGAATGGCTCCCACGCGAGGTGAAGTGGAGGAGCTCACGGAAACAAAAGCGAGGGAGGCGCAGGTGGCGCTGATTGACGCGCGAACGCTCGCAGTTTTCACTTTCCCTCAGTCGGGACGGGAAACTGCCGTGCGGAAGAGATCATTCGAACCGGCAAGGGGTTAACTTCCTGTTTTAGGACGGGGCTCGCAAACGACGTCGAGCTGTCTGTTCAAACTGGACGGAATTCTGTTGAAATGTCGAAATGTGTTTCCAGGCACCCAGATACCAATATTCCCAAACTATGTTAGATCAACGGTAATGCAGTTTTGCGGTCTCAGCCAGCTGCGCCGCTCCATAGTCAGAACCATGGACGGAGGCTGCATCACCATCGACCTAACACGGTTTGGGATTATTGGACGGGTTATCCCTTTAGTTGGGATGTGACTGGAGGTTCTAACTCACGGTGGAGCGCGTTGTTTCCCTGCAGCAGCGCTTGACGTCCGACTTACTTAGTTTTCTTTCCCGCAGCAGCTGAGGCAACAGCAACAACGACACAAACTCTCTCCTCACTACAGTCTCCTGCACGCTGAGCGCCGCACGCTGAGCGCCGTACGCTACCTGCGCCGGTTCTCCCCACGTCTCCCGTAGATGGCAGTGTGTCCACGAGCCTCCGGCGCCGGCGCCCCTGTTGTGCGTCGGCCCCTTAACGGCACGAGGAGAGGCAGGCGGCGGCCGACGGACCCCCGTAATGTAGATTTACTGTAATGGCCTGCGAGGAAATGAGATGTACACTGTTAAATAGTTTAGAAAGACATCTTGCTCTCCGCTCTGCCGTGGCCCCGACCTCGCTCCGTGAGCCGGCGAAACAGCAGCCCGGATCATTGATCTGACGGAGGCTTTGATTAATGACGCTTGTGACGAAGCGGGAAGAGAGGATGAGGAGAGGGAGTAAAAAAAAAAAAAATTAAAACAGCCGTCACAGTCCTTTTCTCCGTTTCTGCTCTTGTTGAGATGCAGGGTTGAGGTCACCTGAACCTGTTGATGAGGTCGTGGCAGCGGAGGGGTCCCCGGTTAATGACCGTACATGGACACGCACTTGTGTGCTAACCCCCCCCCCCGTCCTCTTTCTCGTATCCCTCGATTAAGGACGCCTTTTGTTCCTCAGGCCTGTGTCGTCCTCATCCATTATGGATCAGCAGCAGGAGGAGTAAGAACAGCGTCCCGGGCGTCTTCATCAAGAAACGTCTTAGTTTTCTGTCCCGTGGGGGGCGCCGACTCAATAAGCAAGCTTTTCTTCCATGTGGGGGGCTGTTGCTGCCATTCAAAAGAAAGGACAAATTCACACGAGTGGGATCATGCATCGATTCCTTTTATTCACCCTGTTAGAGTGTTTCCAGTTCTGGTTTTCGCACAGATCGACTTTTTCCCTGAAATAAACCAACAGTCCGACTTGAGATGGACGTTTGAATTAATCTGTCGTGCGCAGCTGTCCATCTCGCGTAGAGCTGATTTGCAAAGAATTGTGGGAGAACACAGGCTCCTTCTTTTCGAGCTGCAGACGCGTGCCGTTCTGGTCCGCTCGGACTTGGGCAGAAGTGCTTAGTCGTCGAGAGCTTAGGAGAGCTTGCCCCGGATTCCGGCGGTACTCCTTGATGCTGAGATCGAGGGCCCTGTGGGGGCGGGGCCATCTGTTGTGAGACTCCTTGTTCTTCCTTGTCTCTGAAGACTTATGTGTGATGCCCATTGTCTCTCATGCCGCAAAAATGAATTTGGGACAGATCGGACGTCTCCCTGATGGCGCCGCGTGGTGGATCAGAACCGAAACATCTGAAGCGCCTGAAACCTTTCAGCACTGTTAATGTAGTAGACGTTGCCCTTGATGTCGTGGGAAAAAAAATGTAAAAGACAAAAAAAAAAAATGGAGCGTTTCTTTTTCTCCCTCTCTCTGGCAGCGACTTCTTACATTTTGAACAGGCGTCAATATTGCATTCTGTGTGGCCACCTGCCAACCTTTCAGCGGGTCGCTGCAGACTGGAGTCGATAGTTCCCATAAATACAGATCAGATGACGTATGTGCTGGCGTCTGTGTGTGTACGTGTGGTTGCCCCCCCCACCCGGTGACAATGATTTGGATTGAATTCCTGAAGCGTCTCTTTTTTTCCACCTGCGTGTACAGCGCGCGCGACGCTTTACCCGCTGCTTTTCTCCTCGCCCCTGGTGCTGGCAGAACCGAAGACCTGTGCTTATCCTGCCCTGATACCCCCCCATTTTCTGACATTCCATTATCTGATTTGCGCTTTCATATCTTTCTCCCTCTGTCACCATCCTTCTGGCTTTCCCTTGGCACTGAAACAGGAAATGCCTAAATTACACTTGCTAATAGGTTGCAGCACCCCCCCCTCCACACACACACACACACACACCTCCTCTGTTGTCCTCTTTTTAATTTAGTGTTGCGGGGACACATTTGTTTGATCCTGAGGGAAAGGATTCGCTCATACCAGCTCTTGGAAACGAAGGGGAAATATTCCCCCCCTCGCCCGTCCTCTCCTGTCCCTTCTCTCTCCTCCAGATGGGAACATCAATTTTTAATGCTCGTTCTGTCACGCTGCCCTCCCCCCCCCCAACCCCGGGCGTGCAAAACCAGAGCACAGGGCACCATCCAAAAACCCTCCATATCTTGCTTCGCTCATCTGAAACACCTAAAGGAAGATGTCACGCTCTTTTTTTAATGAACGCATCAACAGATCGTTGAAATGTCCGTTTTGAGACAGCGTATTATTTCCGTTCAACAAACGAAGCAATCCCTTGGCCGCCTCTTACGGCCACTTCAATGCGTTTCAGTGCGACTTTGCTGGAACTTCACTGCATCGCGAGAAAGAAGAAGAACATTTTTTGGGGGTTTTCCTGGGCTTTTGAAACAAAAACGACAAAAGCACTGATTGTCGTGCGCAAAGGGAAATAAATGAGCCGCTCGCGGTGGCAGATAAGTGAGAGGAAAGATTGGCTGTGGCGCCCAGCGCCAAAGGAGTTCGCATCCTCCCTCAGTGGTGGGAGTACGGCTTTATTTACCACGTCACTTCAGCGGGAATCAAAGCGGCAACAGAGAATTGTGTCCCGCTGAGGTTCCGCGAGCCGAGTCCTCGCGGCGGTGAGATGGTCGGTGGCGCGCTGCTTTTCGGCCTTCTGTCGCATTCATCTCTTAAACCGGCCATCAACCGGCTATCAACAAAAAAACCCCACACTCATGCCTTTTGTTAGCATCTCGCTGAAGTACAGCCAGACAGATGAGTGATCGGCCGCCAGAGAGTAATCGATTCATTCGCCCTTGATCGCCTGATCAAACGATCAAAGTGGCTCGGGAGCGGCGCAACAGATCACTGACAGGATGTCATTTGTTTCCTGCAGTCAAACCAGCGTAACGCAGTCTGCTCGCCGCGTTGGGCTCCCTTCCATTACTCATGATTGTTCGCGGGTCTTACGAGCGCAGCTTCCGCGTATTCTCTGTCAAGCTGGCGTCGAAAAATGGCAGTAGACGCCGCTACCTCGGCGTGAGTCCGGGGCAGCGATCCGCGGCAGACGGGGCGGCCGTACCTGCTCGTTTGCTGCTGAAAAGCACAAAGGAGCCGCGCCGCCGCCGCACCTGTAAATGTCACGGCGAGATGTTTTCCGGTTGCGTAGCTTGGTCTCCGCCGATGCCCGGCATGTGTTGTTTCGCGTTGAGTTCGGCGTACCGACGCGACCGTGATTTCACCGCCTTCCCATCCGACAGGGAGTGTAACCTTTACTTCTTACTGGGCACGCAGCTCTTTCTTCTTCTTTTTTTTTTCTTTCATAAGTGACACATTAAAGCTTTCCCGCCCAGTGCAGCCAGTCATTTGCAGAACGACGCTTTCGTTCGGCTGCGCTAAGGACAGCTCGTAAGTACTTTTTCCAGAAGTGAAGCTACATTAACCTATTAGCCCTAAACTTGCCTGCTGCTTAACAAGCCCCTTCCGCGTTTCCTGTACCTACCGCTCGGCGTTTACATAAGACGGGCTATTGAAGAATCGACCCCTTTAACCTTTTCTCACGAGCCATCGATGCTAAATGGCGGTTGGTCGGTGGGCGGCTCCGAGCTGAATGGTTCCGTGTGATTGAGTTGGATGTCGGCGGCGCAGGCGCCCTTTAACAGCACAGAGACTATTAACGCGACAGCGACAACACCACGAGAAAAAAAAAAAAAAAAGCAATTACATTGACTTTCTGAAATGGCAGGCGATTAGCAAAGCTGCCACGCCGCATGGTTGGAGAGGCGACGGAGGCGGCGGTGGTGTTGGTGGCGGTGGGGAGCTCGAAGAAGTTCTCCCGGCTGCCTTCGCTGCGAAGCGGCGAGAGGAGAATGGGAAATTCGCTGCTCTGACGTCAGATCGCCGGGCGCCGTGACCGCCAGATGTAATCGGTGTGCTCTTGTTCGTGTAGCGAAGCCCACAACGAAGTGGACCTGGCAGGCAATAGGAAACTAACGCCGTGATGGAAATTAAAAAATTCGGCTCGCTGCCATAAGTCCCGGTGGAGCCAATCAAAACAGCCCAATTTCAATCAAGGGGAGCGCCGTAGCAAAGCACGTGAAAGCTTCTCACAAAGGTTTTGACGCAGCGCTCAGAACATAATGGGGCAATAAAACCCGTATTAAAACTTACACCAGTTCATCGGCGGGTAACAACCGTCACTGAGCTTATTTAGATGTAAAAGAATGTAATATAATAATAAATATTGCATAATAAATATATGGGCCCAACTACAACGCGGTATAGACTTGGATATGTGTGGACACGAGACTCTGCCGTCCAGACCGGGAACGCAAGATGTCATCCACGTGCAAAATTCGCAAAATTCCCGCCCGCCGCCTTAGGTGAGCGGTTTCGTTCGACCCGGGGCGCGCGGCTTGCTCGAGCATTGCTCTGACAGCTCAGAATAGCGCCGCGCGAACGCTTAATATCTTTTTTAATAGGCTGCGGCAGATTGAGCTGTGATGCTTTCCAGCGGAGACGTATTTGGGTCAGAGTGTTTTCTTCTTCTAATAATCGCTTTGATCAAAGGAATAATTAGGTTTTCTCTCCCCCCCACCACCCCACCCCCCTCCGCAAGTATGAACACGCTGGTCGACACGGGCGCCTGCTCGCCCGCGTTTCTCCCCTCACCTCTAAAATGGGCGGATGGGAGACGGTCACTCGCGGGGCGCCGGTTTTCGAGGAGACTCGATCTTTGTGGCGCCCCGCGGGTTAGCTTCGCCGAGCCAGGGGTAAGGAGCGGCATTCACCGCCGCGCTAGCCCATTTTGTCGAACGGGGCATGCTGTGCTCAAGGTGGAGACTTGTTTAAAAAAAACAAATTCAATTACAACGCCCCCCGCGGCGCCCGTTTTCCTCCCGAGCTTTTTTAGCGGAGCGCTGCGGCCCTGTGTCGTGCGGCGGGGCTGCATGTGAGTCACGAGTGATCTGGCAGAGTTTCCCCGCCGCTTTCACTTTTGCTTTGTTTTCGTTAATCGTGATCATTTCCTGGCAGGGAAGAAAGGAAGGAAGCTGCAGTGTCTGGGCGACGAGAACCCGCTAGTGTGATTTCCCCGACTTTATTGCCCAGGACGCCGTTTGACGCGCGGGTGCAAGTGAACTAGCGGTAAACAGAGAGGAGACGTTTTCCGCGAAAAGTTTTGACCGCCGTAGTGAAATGGTTTATTTCTTCTATTTCCCCACCCCCTGGAAACTTAAGCCACCGAGGGGCTGAATACGTGTGGAAAGAAGACAGGTCTTTTCCGCAGGTTTAGTTTTTCATGGAGTGAGATTTGGCACGGCCCAGTTGGAGGAGCTCGGCGTGCTGTTTGGGATTCTGCTCATACGTGTGTGTGTGTGTGTGTGTGTGTGTGTGTGTGTTTGTGTGCCCGTGTGTGCGTTTGCGACACGGACACCGCCACGTGCAAGACAGTAATCCAATTTCTTTTGTCACTGGGCCTATGAGCCTCCATGATTAAGGACTTCCACATTTCCTATAACTATTTATTAAATCACTCCACCGCACATAATCCCAATATTGATCGCCGCCCCCCCTCCCCAGCGTCCCCCCGCAGCGAGCGCCGTCCCGCCTTATCTTCTTCATCGCGCAGCTGCCTGAGTGCACGCGGCCGCACTTGGTGAACCCCCTCTGAGCGTTCACGTCAGGCTAGAGAGGTGCGAATGCCGAACGAAGGCCGAGATTAGAGCGAATGATTAAAAATGAAACTGCAGCGAATCCCCCACGGGGGGTGGGGGGGTGGGGTGTCTTCATCGAAGGATAGAAGATGAGAAGGGGGGCAAAGGGAGACTTAAGGATAATGTAATTACGACCAAGGAACATGCTGCGCTGTGGGTAAAACATGTAACCGGTCGGGGCAGGGCGCGTTTGGCAGCAGGCGTCGGGAAACGCGACGCTCGCGTGGCCCGACCTCACAGCTCTTGAAACCAAAGCGGAGCCGACACACAAACAGACCGCTGGTTCTGAAAAGAGAGGTCGGTGTGTGCGCGCCGGAGGTACGTTTCTCGACAAACAGAGCTCTTTCTGCTGTGAACGTTAAGTCGCCGAAAACTGAAATTCTGGTTTCACTTAAGTGTCTTGTGTTTGGTTTGGCTGATGGATAATTCACTCCCCGGAGAATCTGTATTCTCTCAGATTCGGCGTGTCGGAGGTTCTCCGCTGCAATCAGCGGCGGGCCTCCGAGTGTGCCAGGCAGGCAGGGAGCTCTTCTCCTGATAGCTGCCGTCCCATGTTTGTCCCATGTAACGGGGGTGAGAGCTGGCCTGCCCCCCCACACACACACACACACACACACACACACACTTTTCTTTTCAGTGCACACGCTTGGACTGATGCACAAAGGCCTCTGACATCTGAAGGAGGGGAACTTGAGCGATTAGAAAATGAAAGGAGATTGCTTCTGATTAGCACTCGTTAATTAACTCTGCCAGCCGCCCGCCTGCTCCCTCGCCACCCCGTCAGCAACGTATGGTCTGACTGCATTATCATCTCAACTTTTTGTGTGTGTGAGAGAGGAGTGCGTGCTGTTGTTAGTGTTCGGGAGACACAAAGGCAAAGTTTTTCTCCCCCTCGTGATTATCTATCGTGTAGTTTGGGCGAAAAACAGAGTGACGTTCAACCTCGAGGTGCCCCGAGGCCCCTCCGCGTGTGCGAAGTCTCTTTGTGCGCGTTCTCATTCGTATGCACGGCGGCGGAGCGCCTTGGCCTTCGCAACGTGGCATGATTAGTGGTGTGGGAGCGCGGCGGCGCCACCGCGGCACCGCACGCTGCCCGAGCAAAATCGAATGGCAATGAATGATTGATAAAGGGGAAAGGAGAAAATAAAGGACAGATGAGAGGAAGACAATGAGGAGGAGGAAGACGAAGGTGTTGGGGAAGAGGAAGATTTCAAAGGTAAAGTGAGCACGAGGAGAAAGGAGGAATGAAGGTTGCATAAATGAGCGGAGGAGGGGGGGAGCGAGGGTTTCGCAGGACCGACGCAACAAAGAAGAAAGAAAAGAAGAAAAAAACCGAAAAAGTCAACGCTTCATACAGAAGGCTCAAACGAAAAGAAATGTTTTTGTGTTTTGTTTTTTTTATGTTTTTGAGTGAAAGGAGATGAAAGAAGGGTTCGGGGCAGGAATAACCAAAAGAACAAAGGCGGGGAAGCAGGTGCTGGGAGGGACGGGGCGATTTTCGCGAAAAGATGAGACACGTAAGGCGAGATTCACGCGAGCCCCGGTTTCGCAGCGGTGTGAGCGCCGCAGGCGTGGTGCTGTCGCGGCGTCACGAGGAGCACCTCGCTTGATCGCGCGTTAGCCCCACTGCGGCGGGGAGGCCGCCGCGTGTTTTATTTAGCAGGCTGCGGCTCGGGCAGGATCAGGACGGACGGACTCAGCGCGGCATGTTATGGGGTGGGGGGTTGTCACGTCTCCGCGCTGCTAATGGACGGAGCGGCGCCGTGCCGGCCTCCGCCGCGGGCACGGACGTCGTTAGCGCCCGTCAAAGCTCCGCCAGCAGCGCGGACGTGCCGAACTTTTCCTGATTTCACGGAAGGGTGAGGTTACTCCGTCGTGCAAACTTTTCCGTGCCCTTCTGCTCTTCTTGAGCGCGATGCCGGAGCCCGTAACGCTCGCGAGGTCGAGACGAATTAAGAATTAAGCCGTCTCCTCTCGTCTCTCAGCTGGTAGCAACAGCAGGTCCGAAGAGAGAGGGAAATGTGTCGGCTCCCCGTGTTTCCACCTCGCGCCATGTGCCACCCCCGTTCCGGCGCGGCTCTTTCACCCTGATCCCTTGACCTGCCCACAGTAGGCGTTCCTCTGCAGCCCGCCCTCAGGCCAGGCCAGATAAACGAGGATGACTTTGCCTCCGACGGCGTTTTTGTCCTGTTGCGAGCCGCGCCGTCCATCTGCTCGTTTTAATCGGCGAGAGAAAAAACAACAGCGGCAACGCGGAAATGCACTGAATTGGGAAAATGACAAATTTGCAGTCACATCGCATGCGCCTGAAAATACGTGTTTATTTCTGAATGGCAAAGAAAGAAACGTTCCTGTCTTTGTTTCAGAAAATCGGAATTGAATCTATATAAATACCTAATAATAAGGTTGGAATGGTTTTAGCCAAAAAAAAACAAAAACAGGTGCAGGTGACACATTGGTTGTATGTTTTACACATTATAAAAAGCCCTGAGGCAAAGTTTGAGTTTTGGGCAGGGGAGGATGAACACGGCCGGGAACGGCGGATACGTAATCCCGGTTATCTGACCAACTTCCGCGCCGCCGGTCCCCAGCGGAGTTGTCAGATGGCTGCGCAGTCGTCCGTGAACATGGACTGGCTCTACGTCGAAGAGTCGCTACACAGCGTCGCCGCGCGAACACGAGCACATGAAGCCCCCCCTGACACACACACACACTCTAAACTGGCTCATTATCTCACACACTGTGATTGTGAGAGACAGGTCTCAGGAGATGCGCACACTCGGGTGAATACCCAGGGGATGCACAGACTTCTGGGACATTGCAGCGCAACGCACGCACACGCACTCACATTTGCACTCCAAAAATTGTTTTTAGTGTGATCTGCTGCTCTTTTTATATATATATTTATAAATACAATATATATGTATGAAATGCCAAACATTAGCTGATGGTTTTGCCTCAGCTCTGCGTTTTCTTTTTTTTTTGGGGGGGGGTTGTTTTTCCCTTTCCCCGCCTAAGTTGGCTTTCTGTTACCTGTCACATCAATGGACACTTAATAATGCAACATATACAAGGGGGCGTGTGGGCGAACACGTGTGTGTGTGGGGGGGGGTAGCACAGATGTTCCTGAGTCGGGGAAATTGGGCAGACAGCTGGTCTGTAATAACAAAACTAACCGAGCGACACTCCCCAACAGCTGTGTGTGTGTGTGTGTGTGTGTGTGTGTGTGTGTGTGTGTGTCTGCTGACTGAGGTGAGCAGTTCAGAGGCTATTGGTGGGCAAAAAGATGAGCGTTCTGTGAAGGAAGCCATGATTATGTGTTTCTGTCAGCCTCTGTATACAGTGTGTGTGCGTGTGTTATTTTTTCCTATTTAGGAAAATAAGCACTGAAACAATGAATCGATGAGCTGATAACTAATTACAAAAGCAACTTAAGTGATTAATCAATAAAAATGCCAAAGGTGGCGATTTTCAGATATACCATTCTGAAGCTAACTCCTTTGGGTATTTCAATTGTTTGGGTTTTTTCCAGACAAAATCAGCACTCCGAACACCTTGAAACGTGCTTTCATCAAAAAAAAAAAAAGTCGAGCTGAAGTCGAGACGAAATGAATTTAAAATCAAACCGTTGAAAGTAAGTTTTCAATAGAGAACGTCCTTCCTGTCTTACACAGGCTTCAGACCCTTTCACTTTGTCGAGTTCTTGATCTAACTTGAAGTCGGTAAAATCGGCATCCCTCCCCCCAATCAGTCCACGCTGAATAATCTGTGATGGTGAACTAAAGACATGCTGATTTATTCAAAAATCCCAAAACCGAAACCTTTTATTTCCAAACGTGTATCGACTCGTTGCTGCCTGACTCTAAATTGTGGTCAGGTGCGTCTCATTTGCTTTAATTATCCTCGTGTCGTGTTGTGTTCGGGAACGTGGTCGGAGCCCGTCTGTCGTAAAAACCCAATCGATGTGCTCGTAGCCGAGAGGCACACGCCTGCGTTAGCAAATTCATTTGCTCGTCAGGAACTCTCTGTGGAGCATAGATCCAATCTAGAAAAACTTCCCGGGAACGCTGTGGCCTCCATAATTGTGAAACAGGAGAAGTCTGAGGCCACTCTTCCTGGGGGACAAGCAGAAGGGTCTTGGTCGTCGCCAGACATCGCTGACGCCATAGCGACTCCCCGGGCCACGTCGAGGGCAGAGGACGCGCTCCTCTGGGTCCGCGCGTTCCTCTGTCCGCACTTTGTGACGTTTTCCCCTTCCGCGGCGATGATTTGCCATCGAGCTGATGGAAAAAGTGAAAACGTTCCTCGTTCGATCCAGCGCCTTTCTCTTTTCCCCCATCGGGACCAGTTAAGAGTGAAGCATTACAGCGCCTCAGTACCACGCTGGTACCCTCAATCAGTCCCCCCCCCCCACCCCCCAAAGCGGCCCCATCTATTTGGAACCATAATGAGCAGGCCTCCTTCGTCAATACCTGCCTCACCGGGTCTAGACGTTCAGACACCCGCCTGTGGGTTCACTCTTTTATCTAATCACAGTCCAGCTGTATATTTTCGGAAACTCCTGCCCAGGAGAGCCATCGACGCGAGTTTACTCCAGCTCTGCGCAGCCTTTGGACATGTTTCATTCCCAACTCTCTGCTTCCTCTCTCTCTCACTTTGTCTCTGCCCGTATAAATCTCTCCCCGCCTCTCCCCCCACCCGGCCGCGGCGTGTTTCTCAAGGCGTTCGCCATGGCGGTAAAATAATGGCATTCGTTTGCTTTTGCCGAGATGAAAAAGCCAATTCCAACCTCCACTCGTCCTCCACCCATCCCTCTGCGAAATGATACAGGGCCTCTACCTTCTTCTCTTTTTTTTTAACAGAGGGAACCCGATTAGTCGATGTTTATGGGCTCGGGGCGGCCCTTTGGGCCCCATCGTGACGCCTTCAACCGGTTAAAGAGCAGGAGTCGTGTGGCGAAACAATAAGCTCCGTCTGAAGAGAGAGTCAACAGTGGAACGGGCGATGGTGAGGGAAGGGGAGTTTATCATCTTGACAGAAGCGAAAGAAGCATTCTCCGAGAGAAAAATGAGAGTGCTCCCCAGTTTATATCGTACGCGCAAGCAGGTTTGCGTGCGTACGTGAACTGCAGGATTTGATGTGCCAATGCTCGTCTGCCGGGCGGGCGCGCGTCCGTGCTGCGCAATCGCACGTTTCTTCTCTCGGTGACGTGCATAACTCAAATCCGCGTTGGCGTGGGACATTAATCGGATAAAATGGGGATTCATGGTCCTTTCCTGGCTAATGTATATAGATCGGCCTCTCGCTGCTAACTCGGCACGGACGTCAGTAAACCCCCTGTTCGTGATTGTTCAGGAGGACGTGTGCGTTTTCTGACACGTGGTGGCATCCTTGCATATGTCTTAATGTACCCCTGTGTCTTGTGTCCCCCACCGCTGCAGCATTGTCAGTGTTGCGGTCGAGCGAAGAACAGGCCCCCGTCCCGCCAAACAAGTTCATGGGAGACATTGAGGAGCTGGCTGCCGGCTACGAACGCAAACTGATTGAGGTGAGCGCTGTCTCTCTCTCACTCTCTCTCTCTCTCTCTCTGTGTGTGTGTGTGTCACTCACAATGTGTGAGTTATGGCACCTGTCAAGGAAGTGCCACAGCTCTGTGTCCCACGCATTCATTTGTCTCGGTGGGTGACGGATCATTGTAGATCGGAGGGCGTTGCGTGTTCTCCATGTTAAAACAAACAAACAAACAAAAAAAAAAAAACCCGCTGTCACTACAGGGCTTAAAGGGAACACGTCCGAAAGGATGGAGGACGGCCATCGTCCACTTTGTGTCCCACGCATGGATGAAAAATACCAAATCACGTCTGCAGGCTAATGGAGAAGCCGGGGCTCGGCGATGATTAGCTCATAGCATAGCACAAAGAGCGGAGCAGAGGGAAACAACAAGCCTGAAGCTAAACTATTACCTGTACAAAATGCATTCAGTTTGTGCTCAGAGTAAACAAGATATAATGTTTCAGTTAATGAGCTTTATAAATGCTAAAAAGTACGTACTTTTTTTTGTGCTACCGTGCTAGCTGTTTCCCCCTGCCTCCAGTCTTCGTGCTAAGCTAAGCTAATTGCCTGCTAGCTCGCATTTTTCATTCGCCATGCATCATGTCGTATCAACCTTTTCGTCTCCCGCAACCCTCGCCAAGCAACCAAATAAGCGTAGTTTCCCCATTTTCCCATTCCTCTGCACCTCAGCGTGTCTTTTTAAGAAATTCTGTGACAGTAACATTCAGGCACAGTAGCAGTCAGTAAGTTGATCTATTTGCCACTCGGGCGTTCTGTCAAAACTCCAGTGACATAAATCACATTGCGTCTTGTTTGGAGATTCTTCAGTCTGAGATTCATCTTGTTGGTTTTCTCGACAAAGACGAATGAGTGTAGCGTCCGTGTCACCCGGCAGCTCCGGAGCCTCAAACTCAAAATCTCCCGCAGAGGAACAAAGCAATTCGCTCGATTTCTGTCCGGGGCTGACCCACTGCCATCCACTGGGGAAAAAAAACCCCCAAAAAACGCGCAGGTGCCGATAATCTTGCCGACTGACAGCGATGTAATATATGTGGTAATTATCTATCGACGCGGACCTGAGCGTTGCATTAAGTAAGAGCTGAACGGGTACACTGGCGACCGAAGTTAAAGCATGAAGTTTTTGCGCCGGCGCGAGAGCCGTGCGGGGAATGCAAAATTCTCATCGAGCCGCTTTATCTGAACAAAGCAGACGGTCGTAGCGCTCGCTTGCATTGATTCGAGCCGCGTCGCAACGGCTCCGAGAGCCACTCCCGGAGCCGGTTCCTCTCAAACGTATTGATCGCAGCGCGCGGTGAGGCTCCCTCCTGATTGGACATCAGGCGCGATGTTGACAGCCGCGCTAGAGGCGACGGGAGTCGCTGGGTGCGACATCGGCAGAGGAAAGTAAAGCCGACGACGTCTGTGTGCTCTAATGGGTAGTGAGGTGTGTGCTTGTGTGTGTGTGTTTGTGGGGGGGGACTTCCACATGAATAATTAATCCACGGTTTTATATTTGTTCAATAAGGAATAATTCCGTCTGTGTTTGGCCAAACTATGTTTTCACTTATTCATGCACATGTATGTGTGATGCATTTTTAATGGTGTTTACTTATTTATTTGCTCATTTGCCTGGCCGTCACTTTCAATCGGGACTTTTCACAGCGAGCCCGGAGGATGGCGGCGGGTGAGGGGGGGGGACAGTCGCGCTGCATGCTCTCCACTGGCACCAGGCCAGACGGGCCTTGATTGCTCTAGTTTAAATAATCCCGTGGCGCGGAGCGCAGGTGTTTTCCCCCCTCGTCCCCGACGGGCGACAACTTGTCTTCGCCGAAATGTTGCGACTGCTGGGGGGGGGCTGCGGAGGCGAGGGCGGAAGAGGGGGCACGACGGACGCACAGCAAAGCCGAGATGAGCGATGATCTCCCGGCAGAACAGTGGAACGGCGTTGTAATATCTGTGTGGGTAAGATCTGACGTGGGTCACAGCGTGTCGGCGCAGTACTGTACGACGCAGGGACTCAGAAATTGCGCAGTTCACATGAGCGGGGTTCGTCGGCGCTCCGGCGGTCGAGGCCGAATCCGCCCGGCCCCGGTTATTGATTTTTTGAAAATGTCACATCGAGCCCCGTTGGATACACGCGGGCCTGCCAGACGCAAATAAATATTGGACAGGCCTCAGCCTTCATTAACCTGGGAAATACGCCTGTGTTTGTGACCCGCGTCGGTTTTAATTTAATGATGCTAATGCGATGTATCGACCTTGGCTTTGTTTGTATTTGGGCCGAGTCTCAGGCGGCTCGATGCTCTTTGCCTGCCGCGTCCTCGTCTGTCCGGGTCTCGCAGTAAGCGATCTGCGTTCGGTGACGGGCCCCCTGTCGACCCCTTCAACTGGTGATGGCCTCCGAACTTGGGGTGGTGGCGCCGGCGGGCTTTGAACACAACATCACCCATGTGACGCCTCGTAAGAAGCCCACAGTGCAGCTCTGCAGACGAGTGCTTTTACATTCAATGTAGCACGAATTGTAAGTCTAAAAACACAATGGAGGTAGTAATGCAACTGACTTATTTGATTTGTAAATACCCTTGAATGCTTATTTAACGGAAACCAACTGTGAGTGTTAGCGGGTGCACAGTAGTGACTTGCGGAGGAAGCATTTATTTTTTACCCTTTGCCGGTTTCCAGGATCTTTCTCTTCCCGCCCTCCTGCTCCCCCCGCCACGCGTTCACCTGGCGTTGGTCGGCTCGCCGGGTCCCGACGGGGTGGTGCCTCCTCGCGACAGGACAATCAGGGAGAAAGAAAGCGTGAAACGTGTGAAAAGGCGAACGGATGCAGACAGCGTAATGTAAACAAATGACATACCAGGATGTCACCTGTCGCAGTAGAGTGAGACGCAAAGGATGGAGGCGGGAGTTGAAGAGGAGAGGGCTGGCTCAGGTGTGGTCAAACGCGGTGAGTGAGACGGACAAACGCGGTAAAAAAAAAAAAAAAAATCTGCTTAAAAGCGAATCCCCCCGCAAATTCCTCACAAGCCGTCTGAATCGAATCCTATAAACAAACAGACTCTAACTACATTCGGCGTCTTGTGGCTAGGTGTTTACACTTACAGCACACATTTTTTTGTTGCCGTTTTGTATCCCCATGGTGTATTCTTTTTCTCTCTCTCTCTCTCTCTCTCTCTTTTTTTTTGTTTTTTTTTCGTCTCCGCTGTGTTGCACTGAAAAGTCGAGCGCTTTTGGAGGCTCGGGGAGAGACGCGGGTCGGGACTCCCGGCGGGGGGTCGGGGACTCTCCCCCTTTGATCCGCGCGCTCATTAATTACCCATCAGACAGCACCGAGAACGAGAGCAACAGTTACGAGCCACCGTTCAGAGTGGGGAGGGCGGTAACAGCCGATTGGCCCGCACAATACCGAGGCGTCGCGGATGCGACCTCCTTGAAAAGGTTAAAAAAAAAAAAAGAGAAAAAGCTCTGCATAATGCACTTTACTCTTCTCAGAATAACGCAGGTGAATCCTCTTTGAGGTGATCGCCGTACACAAGCCTACCTCGGCCTTATTGAATTTTCTTCGACGCAAATTTATTTATTTATTTTTTTTTGGGATTCCACATCGAGAGGGTGCACGACACATTCTCCTTTCGCAGATGCGATGACGACCTCCGTTACAGTTCCGCCAGCAATCTCGTTCCCACTCGGATGAATCATTGAAGGGGGATCTGTGCAGCAAAGGTGAAAGTCTCTGACCGCACCACAATCAGCTGATCTGCGTCGAGGAAACAACCCAAACTGCCCCTTTAATGATCTGCCCAGTCTTGAGAAAGTACTTTGGCGTACGCAACAATCATCCACAGCTACCAGCTGTCATTTAATCGCCGTAATCTTCGCGCTGGCAAAGCCCCCGTCAGTGTATATTAAACTTTTTACAGCGCGAGTGACCACTTTTTGAACGGGAACCCAGTCTTTTTTTTTTTTTTTTCGCTGCCGTAGACTGGGAGAGCGCCAACGGAGAGAGGGCTGTGAGGGTTCACCCTCGCCGTGATGAAAACACCCCCGAATTAAAGCCGACAGACCGTACTTTGGCGTTGTGACCGCCGCTGCCTTTCCGAGTGAATAACACTATGCAGCCCCGGAAAACGCGAGGGACCGGAGCGCTCGGGCGGCTCGCCGTGTGACGCGGCGGTGACAAAGAGCCGCGTCTGTACCGCGGGCCGGATTTAGCCTTTTTCCATAAACCCTCATTTCTGTCCCTTCCGTCGCTCCATCTCTCCATCTCTCTTCTTTCTCTCCCTTTTTTTTCATCACCTCAGTTCAGAGTGGACAGCGCAGCTTGTGATGTCTATATCGGTCCTCTCTCGCCCGCTTTTTTCTTCCTCTTTTCTCTTTTTTTTTTGCTTCCCCGGCCGTGTCTTTTCCTGTCCAGGAGCAGCTGTGCTGACGTGAGTCACGCGCAGATGGAGACGCAAAGCCGCATGTAGATTTACGAAGGGGCCCGGTGTCGGCGGCGTGCTGGCCGAGGGCTCGCCCCGTTTAACGTGTTTAAATGAACCTCCGACGCCCTGCAGCTGGTTCTCCCTTCTTGCCTGGGAATAAATAAATAAATAAAAGAAGAAGGTAAAAAGGATTTTCCTTTCAAGTCGAGGCGTCCCGCCCACTACGAGATGAAACGCCGTTGGGTTTTGCGCAACATCAGAACATTGTGATAACACATGCTGGTGAACATTTAATTTTTTAAGACATGTTCCTTTTGGACCGGAAAAGAGAAAAACGCCCAGGATTTCGCTCGAGGATCATCCTGCGTGAAACATTCAAAGAAACGTCAAAGAAAAATTTACGTCAGAAAGATATTTGACTTCTGGACTAAATTTGGAATTGTCTGAAGAGCTTGAAATGATCTGAGGAGCGATCTGTCGAACCAGACTGGACGATGCGGGAGTCTTGCGACCCCACATGGATTTGTGAGGGTGTGTGTCGCAGTTTATTTATTACCAAATTTGAGCCAATAAGAGCCAAGTCTGTCTCTTGCATAGCCAAAGCTGTTGGGGTGGAATTACTGCATGTGCAGTACGTCACTTTTTTTTATCTACTCTTCAAGATGTATGGTTACGCTTTGCAGCAAGATCATTTTTTTCAACCAATTTGTTACATTTGTTACCAACCTAGATGGTGAAATTTCCTGCTGAGCATGTTTTATTTATTTTGAGACCTGTATTGCTCACCTCCATCGCGTTTAGCTGGCTCGCGGTCTTCTTCTCCCCCCGCCTTCCCCCGGCAAGTTGCTACGCTCCGTCTCACGCTGGCGCCACCGTGCGACAGTCACGGAAAGTAGTGATTCGTCGACGAGCCGGTGGATTTTGTTTTTTCACGGCACGTCCGGGTCGCTACGGCCCCGAGCTTGGGTCGCGGGAGCCTCTCTCTGGCCCGAAGCGAACAACAGCAGCCGGTCGGGGCCCTCCGCTCTGCCGACCCGCCGAGCCGTCGGGTCTGTCGTGACGTCTCGCACTCAGAGCTTTTTCGACTTGAAACTACCGCTGGCTTGAAGGCAAAAAGCAACCCGCTCCATCACCTCGAAGACTAACAAGGTACTGTTCATGCATATTACACATGGTGTAATATGCAGGCGTATTACCGCATGCATGCACGCCTAACGCCGCGATCCTGTTAGTATAGTCTCCCTCGCTTTGAAGCAGTTCGTCATTGTTTTGCGGGTTCTCGTTTTATATTTATGCCTCTGATGTTTAAATCAAATCTAAATTAGACTAAAACCTCTTTGGGATGACGCCCCTTTTCCTCCCGGAGCATCTCGGCGACCACTTTGTTCTCGACAGGTTTTTTTCTCCTGCATTTTGATCACGAATTGCCCCGGCCGCTAATTAGCCCCGGTCCTGCCGATATTTTATTGACCAGCGCGACCCCGAAGCGAACCCTGGGGGCGGGCGTTGCCTCGGCGCTCGTGACGTCGAGGCGCCAGCGAACGGGCGCGGAAGCCCCGCCGTGCGTCTCATTGACCCCGCGTTAATAACCGTCGCGGAGGTCGACTCGACCTCTCACGAACGAATTTGCGACGCTTAGCGCGTCGCCGGCGCTTAATATTGACCGCCATTTGCGCGCTGGTGAGCACAACTTATACTGTGCACGCGCACGCACGGGCGGAGACTGACAAACTGATTAGCTGCCTCTCGCTGAGATTTAATTGGGTTGCTTCACGTTCAAAATTAATTCCCTCTTTTTATGATGTTCAATTTAAGAGTTGTGGCAGTTAAATAAGTGAATGATGAATGGCTGCGGCGGCGGGGACAGCCAGAGCGTTTCAGGGTGTAACCACTTCCCGTTCCCCTGAGTGGAAAAATTCCCGTCGGGCTCAGAACTTGCGAGCGCGTGTGCTCACGCGGCCTTTGTCAGCTTTCGAAGGCAGACAGACGGAGACGCCGGGGTCTCGGGGATTCGTTCCTGAGCCGGATGCCGGCGATGTTTTATGTTCAAAGATCACCATCTGCTGTGTTTTATTGCTTCGCAGCCCCTATCTGATCCTGAGAGTTCCAACGCCTCCGCCGTTTAGAGTCCCGCAGGTGTTGGCTGAGGAAGTTGATGTGTCTGTTAAAATAAATTTAAAAAAAAAAAAATTTAAAGTGGCAAGACCGGGGATCAACTGAGCCCCAAACGGTGTGATGTGATTTGGTTCCCACGGTCCCAGTTAAACACGACCCAAATATCTGAAGCGCAGCCGTTGAAGTAAAGTAAGCCTGTTATTTTCCGTTAAGTAAAAGTTACTGGCGTTTTTTTTTTAAAATTATTTTTAAAAAGCGCAAAAATTATTATTATTGCTCCGATCATCTGCGAGGGACCGGAGGCCCTCCGCAACTCCCCAGTCTTGTTGCAGCTAGTTTGTACTTGGGATGATTTATCGGCACAGAGGTCAGGTTGTGTTTGACAGCGGAGAGATTTAGCGGCCCCAGGCCCGGGTGAGCGCGCGCGTCGTTAAAGCTGCAGTTAAACAGTAGCGCCGGGTAAAAACAAAGAGTCTCCTCCGCGAAAAACATCTTCATCGGACCATGCGATTACAGGCGCATCCGTTTCAGATCCGTTCCATCACCTGCGGTTTGATTAGGTTTATTTAGTGCGGAAGTCAAATTCTGCCTGTTGCTGAACTGAAATTGTACTTTTCTGCTGTATCGAATTTAAGTCTGTTTTTGTGCGTCAAGATTATCTTCAAAGATCGCTCATTCACGTTCCTTTTTAACCATTTTTTTTTAAAACCGTTTGACCCCACAGAAGTGAATAAGATGTGACGGAAGGGAGGAAGAGTAGCTAACCCAGAGGCGGTCTGCTCCAGAGGTGGGGGAAGCGCATGCACGGTGCTGCAGCCTTGCCATCTGTGGGTTTTTATTTTTTTAATTGGGTTGTCATGGCAACTGAGGGTTTGAAACTACTTTAATAACACTGCCGTAAAAAAAAAAAGAGTCCAGTGAATTTGATGGAATTTGCAAATAGTCACTGAGAGCGTTCTTCTGAAATTCTGCAGCGTCATCGCCCCCTCCAGGGCGGCAGCAGCGTGCGTCCGCGTCACGCCTCGGTTGATGGATGGAGCTGCGTCCGGCTCCGGTAAGATTCTAAGCGTGCGAAACATGGCATCTTTTCTCGTTTTAGTAATCTTTATTTCATCATCGTCAATCATGAGAAACACAAGGTCGGAATTGCGCGGAGGAACCATCACAGCGGGCAAAAAATGCTTCAGTTTCCTCATGAGCATTTGAGCGCTGTTGTGACGGAATAGTGCGAAACTTTGAGGGAATATGCCGAGGGTGATGATCATGACCAGTCTAATCTCCGTCTGTTTAATGTAGAGACCAGATAGCGACTGGTTAGCTTAGTTTAGCTTAGCATCAAAGGTTGCAAGGTAGTCAGCGAAGATAAGCTCGGGGGAAAAAAAAAAAAAAAAAAGGTGAACCAGCCCAAGGTGAATAAACAGAAATTACAATGGCCTCCTGTTGAATTAGCTTTTCAGCCTCACCTGGTTAAAAAAAATGAAATGAATATAAGCACATTTCGCTCATCTTTAACGCTGACGCGGGTTTCGCTTCACCCGTCAGCGATTCTCGCTGCTCATCCGACTCTAAATGCTGAAACTGTCTCACTGCGGCTGGATAAGTATCGCTTTTGTTCTGCTCCTGTTTAAAAATAAGCCATGCGTATATGCCGATGGGGCGTCTGACATTTTCTTTCCAATTTGGCATCGCCGTACGATTCGATTCTTTCGGCGAGAGCCGGCTCGACGCGAAAGCCGTCGAGAACCTCCGCTTCGAGAGTTTGATAAATCGAGTTCATTGTGGTCATTATCGCTGCTGTTATCGCATAAGAGGCCTCCCGTCTCCCTCCTCCTCCTCCTCCTCCTCCTCGGCGGCGGCGCCGTGTGGGCTCCCAAATGGGGACGCGAATGAGCTACGGTATGAAGGGCGGCGGCGCTCGCCTGTCAACCCGCGACGGCGCTCACGGCCGAAAGCGACCGTGACGGCAGGTGTCCTCCGCACGGCGCGGCGTGTGTCACAGCTGTCAGTCTCGCCGACAGAGAGCCGTCCGGCCCGGTTAGGCGGACGGGGGCTCGGCGGCGCGCGCGGAATAGCTTCGCCTTCGTATTCGCAGGAACCGGCGCGTGCACGCACGCACACACACAAGCGGGATGTGAATAACACCACGTCAAGGTGAGTTAGAGCTGAAGACAATTGATTAGCAGTCTGGCAGGAGTCTGGCTGTTTAGGATATGAACTGGTTTCACCCTCTCTCTCTCTCTCCGTCTCTCTGTCTGGGTCTCTCGCTCCTCTCTCTTTCCCGGAATCTGTCCCGCCGTCAACATCCATTACGTCCCACCTGGAGGGCTCCTCGCCTTTTTGTCGCGTGGAACAGAAAACCCGAGAAATGTGTTTTCGATTTGTTCGATTTTTTTTTTTTTTAAGTTATTATTATTACACAATTGCGTGTTACGCAATAATGTTCTCTCTCTAATGCTCAATTCCTATTTTTCCCCTCTGTGTTCCTGTGCACGCGCCGCAGGTGGCCGAGATGCACGGGGAGCTGATCGAGTTCAACGAGCGCCTGTACCGATCCCTCATGGCCAAAGACCACCTCATCGCCCAGATGAGGCAGGAACTCATCGACCTGAGAGGACCGGTGAGTGCCCGCGCACATGCGCCGCAGACGCGCACTGATCCCTCGCCGGCTTTTTCCTCCCGCCTCACCCTCCTCCGTCACCCGGCCGCCTTCCCGACTTGCCGACTTTTTGTTTTGATTTCCATCTCCGCCTCGTCCTCGTTTGTTTTGCCAGTGCCGCTCCTCTCACTTTGGCCGCCAATAATGACTAACTGCGTTTTGTTTTTTTTTCCCGTCATTTATCATTTGTGACGTAACTGTGTTTCCATTTTAGAGATAATCGGCCGGTCGAGCGGCGTCCCCCCCTCTCCGCGTTGCCGGCCAAACTACTTTTTCTCGCCACTTTCGGAGTTGTCCTCCGCGGTAACAAGCGAGCGCGAACAGAGTGCCAACATCTGGCCGGGGACGCGGGGGGGAGCTCGGAGCAATCTGGACACACAAACGCGCGCGCTGTCTCGCAGCGTGAGCTGCAGTGGCAGTGACGGCCGCCCCGGGCTGAGGATAGCACCTCTTATCCCACAGCTTCAGCCCTGCTCTGCTGGACCGCTCGCTATGTGTGTGGGTTTTCCGCACGTCTTTGTGTGTCCGCGCCTGGCTCCGAGATCTGAGCTGCTGCTACTGCAGATGACCAAACCTAGGTCACTTTCTCTGCACCTCTCTCTCCTGCCACATCACTCTTGTTATTACTTTCTGTGTGGGACTGTGTGTGTGTGTGTGTGTGTGTGGTGTTTTTTGTGAGATCCTTGGAGGCTTTGTTCAAAGCCTGGAGGCTGCAGACCCCACCGGCGGAGCACTGGTGTCAGTGTTCCAGCCCAGGTTTGGAGAGTCTCTCTGGAATAACTCAGAAGCAGACAGGCCAGCTCTGGTCGAGAGCGATGGAGAGCAGACGCACAAACCCGGCGGTTTTACACACACAAACGCGCACACATCCAGAGGGTTCGCATCTGCTCACGCGGTTCCTCGAGGGGCCTGGACGCACGCGGAGAGCGAAACGAATCCCAGGCCCGATGGTCTCTCTCTCTCTCCCTCGTGCGCACACGAACAGACGACGCGCTCGGGACTGGACGGAGAGCGTCGGGTCTGGACAACAGCGGCGGGCGCGCGTCGACAAAAACGAGGGTCCGCGCACACACACAAACGTACAAAAGCTAATTGGCACACCGGAGCGCTCCAGATGTGTACTCTGGCTTGAATAAACGGTATATCGCTCCCAACCGTATTTGTGCACACACACACACACATGACCACACACTATATAAATGGATATCGCCACCATTTTTCTTCATACACTCATACTTTCAGGGCCCACGGACAGTCTGGTCACGTTGGCACTTGCACGACTCCCTGCTACTTTCAGCTGCGTTTGTACGTGTGTATTTGTGCGTGTGCGTATTCTAGTCGCCTGCGGTTAACGAACGTGTGTCTTTTTCTCCCTTTCCCGTCTCCCCGCTGTCGCTCCGCAGGTTCCCGGCGATTTGAGCCAGACGTCAGACGACCCCAGCTTGTCCGATTTTGAGACGTAAGACTCTTTTTCACTTTCTCCGCTCACTTTACTTTGAGCCAATCTCAACCCCAGAGTTTCTCCTGTTCTGGAATCTCGCGAGAGCCGCACCTCGACCGCGTCATGTATCCGTTCCCCCGGCCTAACTGTATCCAAGTTATTCTCTCGCGCGCGCGGCGGCGAGCCAAGCCCGAACGCTGTTTGATTTCACGCATCCGTCGCCTCGCTTCGCCGCCAGATTAGATTTCGGGGCGTTTTACCAGACCGAGCTGTAATTTGTTGGAACTGTCCAAGCGTTGACGCCGACGATGAGGCTGAAGATGACGGCGGTGAGGATGGTTATGCTGTTTGTGTCCCTCAGGGCTCATCGCGCTCTCATCAACGTGTGGATCCCCTCCGTGTTCCTGCAGGGCAGAGCCGCCAACGCCTACCACGTCTATCAGGTACGCCTTCAGCTCAGCTGCGCGCCTCTCGTCATCAGTCGGTGCCGCGCCGCAGCCGTTCACGAATCAATCCCAATGTAGCGACCTGCTACCGAGGGTCTGAGCCCCCCTTCCTCTCCGTTTGTAATCGAGTCGCATCCCGACTCGCGGCAGCGATTATAAAAGCACAACTCTTCTTAACTAGAACTGCGGTTTCCCCGGCGCCGCGGCAGGCACTTATCTGAGCGAGGTGTGCTGGGGGACTGGACTGGAGAGCGGCTTAACAAACCAAACTGCCGCCGCGTCTCGTATCCGTCAAGTTATCGAGCGGAGCAGGCGACGGCGGCGGCTCGTCCCCTCTGCGACTGTTTTAGTGTGTCTGTCACATTAACAAGGCGCCGCTCCTCAGGCAGCCGTCCCCGGTTTCCCCCCTGCGAGACACAACCGCACGCCCGCGCGCGCACGTGCTCAGACAAAACTGTCACACAGACGCCAATTTATAAACGCGCGTGTGTCACGCACGCACGAAAACAAAAAACCGCAAGATATCCTCACGACCGCGGTTTCTGACCAAAATTTGTCCACCCGACCACAGAGACGCACACACTGTGCCGTTATCTGCTCCTGTAGCCAGCAGGTACAGCTGAACGCTAGTCGGGGGAGACCGTACGGGACGAGAAGAGACAGGTGACACATCCTGAGCTCTGACTGATAGTCAGGACCGGCTGGCCACCGGGCTCAGCCCACCTCGGCTCATACATAATGGATGCGAACTGGAGGCTGGAGCCGAGGGCCGCCTGACACCTTTTTCCTGCGAAATCACCTCCACCCTCTCGCCGGGACGGAGGCGCCGACATTGGCCGCTTTGAGGCGCTTTGTGTCAGTCCGTCTCACGTGCACCCTGTTCGCCGTCCTTCCTCCGAGACGGTGGAAATATCTGAAGCGTTAGCGTTTTGCGGCAGGGAGAGCGGAAAGCACGCTGTCGGGGAAAGTGACTTGCTCCCCGACGCTCAGCGGCTTGTTTGGTCGCAGGCCGGCGCGTCGTCGTAATGGCGCTGTCGTAATGGCGCTGTCGTAACGGCTTCAAAAGCACGGAGGGCTCGTCGCAGGCTGACGTCGTGCTGACACCCGTGGATCCCCCACTCGTGCCTCGCCTGTATTCCCGATAGCGGCTGCACACTGCGTAACGTCTTGCTCTCTTCGCACAATCAAAACCTCGCGCTGACGTCGGCTGTAGTGGCACGTAACGATATTTTTCACACAAAGTAAAGACGTTAATACCTTCACGGCAGCGGTCATTAAACGGCCGTCTGGGTTTTCATATACCTCCAGGTATTTACTTTGCAGAAACATCACATGCTCTGCTTTGTGGCTCAGATGGAACAGGAATACACGGGAGCCACATTCGCTGACTCGAAGGTATGAAATCCTATCGGCGATCGATGAAAAAATCCCTGCTGAAAGGGAATCCCACGCTTTTCAAGCGAATTAAAAAAAAAAAAAAAACGTAATAGTTTGCTTAAGAGTACGTGAAACGCAGCGGGCGTGGGCAGATATCTGCCAAGCGCCGTGGGCATTAATCAGCACCTGCGGTTTCGCATTAGTGGATCGACTCCAGCGCCGAACCCGAACGCCGTTCGCGCGTTGCGCCGACGTAGCCTAATTTCTCCCGCTCGATAGCGGGCCCAGGCGAGACCGCTGTCCAGCCCCGGAGCCGGTACAAAGCGCGGCCCATCTGGTGCTTTGGATGCCTCCCTCTCCCAGAGCTATATCGGTCTAATGGCTCCCTGTGGAAACTCGCTTTTGTTCTCGGACAGGCTAATGGATGGCCAAGGTTAGCGGAGTCATCGTTGTTAAGGTGAGATTGTTGCAGTGATTGAATGCCCGGCCAACGGTCTTGAAAGACCGGGAGTCGCGAAGAGAAGCCAGGGGTCTCTTTCAAACACCCTCAAGCACACGCCCCACCCCCCACCACCACCCTCGGAAGGCCCGTGGAGCGTATGGGATTTCAGAAGCCGGGGTCACAGCAACCTTGCGGTTTGGAAGTGAGCGCACCGAGCGGCTGCTGCTCCACTCAGAGAGGAGGAGAGGCCGAAACCACCTCATTGTCCGCTCTCTCTCTCTCTCTCCACCCCCTGCACCGTCGCTCTTCCTCCTCCCGTGCGGCCTCCCCGTTTTCGGCGCCCTCCCTCCGCCAGATTGCACGGTATTATGTCGGTACGGTTGTACTCCATTATCTCCTTTTGCAATTCTTCCGAGCCTCTCTTCTCCCCACGCTCTCTGAAATGACTTCCGTCAGAACCTCTGCAAGGCCCCCTTGGATGGATGACGGGAGACAGACAGAGAAGGGGGGGGGTTGTCTGATGGATTCGCTCCATTATCAGTAGGGTTCTTCGCTCTTTTCGTGGCACGCCGTGCCTCCGGGGCCGCCACCCCATCCGTCCCTCCCCTCGCCTCTTCCCCCCCCCCGGGCTAATAATGAGAGAATTATACCGGCCGTGGCAAATCAGTGTCTCTCTCCCACACAATACCAACAATGGAGGCTATTATGAGGGGAAAGGGAGGAAGCATCATTTGCGCACCCGTCGGAGAGCGCGCAACGAGTCGCCTGGCGCGCGGGTGCATTTTCATTACCTGTGTATTTCAGGCTGGCATTGTGGTGGGGAAAGGTCATCATTCAGACGCTGATGAGGGACCTTTTATAAATAATTTTTCTTCTTTTCTCAAGAAACGAGGTGCCGGCCGGATGTATGTTATCAGGAGCGGGAGGCGCGGAGCTCACGGTGTGCGTGCGGCGAGAGAGCCGGCTAAACCTCGACTTCGGGAAAATAGGGCTGAGAGCGAAATTGGGCTCTGGCGCTGCCAGCCGGTCGGCCGGGTCATTCACGGGAAGCATTTGTGTCACGCATGAAGCCACCTGATCCCCCACACACCCACAATTATTAGCCGCCGACTCATCTGTACTTATCTCTGACGTGGCTTTTGGAGAGAGATTTCAAACGGCGTCTGCAGAGCGAACTCCTGCCAAATGCTGTTTCCTCTGCTGAATTAGGACATTTCTAACCTTTAAAAGGTGAGATTAGTCACCCCCCCCAACACACCTACATACACGCCGTCGATGCTGCCAGTGATGTTAGAGCAGAGCGAGGTGGGAAAGTTCCATTTCCCCGCAACTTTTTAACAAGTTGCAGTGCACCCGGAGCGATGTAGGCTCGCAGATAAGTCACCGTCTTTTTCTTCCTAATGTTGCTGCTGGCGAGAGGGCGGAATGTTATTTAAGAGGTCTGGCCCTACGAACTCGGCGCGTTCGCCGCCTCTTTCATGAGATTTCGCCGCTCGTCATCACTCATCCCCACTTTACCCTGCTCTCCTTTACCGCCTCTTTTCTGTTTCCATCCGTCACCCCTTTTCTCTTCCCCTCTCTTTTATTTTTTTCTTCACCCTCCTCCCCCCCGCTCTTTTTCCCATCTTCTCCCAATCATTTTCCGCTCTCGGACATGCCGGGGAGAGCGGCGTCGCGTTTCCACGATAGACTTTTACCGCAGAAGGAGGCGCCGCTCACTTTTTCTCGCTCGAGCGTCCGTCCGTCCGTCTACGTGTGAACGCCCGACGCCTCACGTCATGCAGCGTGAACTGGTGGTGCATGCACTGTACACGATTTCTATGGAAATAGCAGCATTGCCAGCGCTGAAAACTGGCACATCTGATCCCCAGCTGTTATACGTCCATATATACGTCCATGTCATATATACGTGCACATATTCCAAATGAGCAGTTCTCTTTGATCGGGCGAAAAAGCCAAGCCTGTAATATCCGCGCAAAGTCGGGGGCTCGCCGCAAAACTTCTCCCTGTTTTAATTATGCTAACGAGTCCCGGGTGATGTTTACTGTAACTCCTGTTCCTCTGTCTGGTCGTCGCGCTTTTGCTCCGTCGCACTTAGGAGGTACTGCAGGTGAAAAGCACGCGCGCGCGTGAGCCGCTGAATTCCGCTCAGAAGTGCTTTACCATCGCCTTGCATAATACAGAACCTTGAACCGCAGCTGTTTGTGTATTCCAAGAGGAAGAGAGCGATAGAGGGTCCCAATTAATAGCAGTTACATAAACCATCTTTGGCTTCCCTGCGCCTCCCAAAGCCTTTAATATGCACCATATGAAACCCCATAAATCAGCCGCTCAATGAATAATTGAGACGTCCCGCTTTCAGATGCGCGCACCGCTGCCCGCAATGGATTGCCGTCCCCGTGAGAAGTGCAGTGTGGGAAACGCGTTAGCACCTTTAATTCCTGTATCAGCACGCAGACGCAGCCAGGGTTAACGCGGGAGAACGGTGGGGCTGCGGCGGCGCAAGCTCCGCCTCCCGACCCTCTCGGCCTGAGCCTCAGCTGTGCAGATGAGACGCGGCGTCCACCGCGTGTGCTAATGGGAACCTCTTTGTGCGCGGGTGGCTGTGCGCGAAGGCGGATGGATGTTTTGTTTTTTAATGCGGCTGATGATCTTGAGCACTTTTTTTTGGGGACGTGCACGTGTGTGCGGACGCGCACGCCGGCGATTACGGTTATGATGATGGCTGGCTGGTGACAAGAGGGAGATAACTATTATGTTGATGATGAGAACTAATGGCGAATGTTTTACAATGATGATGATGATGATGATGATAATTACGGCCGCTGTCTTGGTCTTACATCCATCAGTCATAGATTAAACACCCCGGGGATGGCACGGAGGCTGCTTTTACTGCCTGCACGCGGCATGCGCACCGCGTCGACTTCAGCCTCGGCATAATTTACATCGCATTTCCATTTCGGGCACTTAAGTCTCTCTCTCTCTTTTCCAGAGAGATTCTCAGTGGGGAGGCTGCGCTTCGCTGCCTTGTTCAGTGGCACTTAGACGAGATTCGTAGCTGCTGACGGACACGTTGGCCGGCGGGGCGTCGGGGTGCGACCTTTTGGCCCAAAGCCGGACTCCACCTGAGGAACGCCCGTACAACTCAGTGTGTTACAGCACAGCCGCTCGAGTAGAGCCGAGTCCAATGATTGCAGTCAAGAACGTGAGCGGCCTGATGGCAAAATATCAGCGTAAATGTGAGCACCGTGTCCCTGTGCAGCACGCGTCACCTGGCTTCAATCCTGAGCAGAATAAGTGGGTATAAATAAAAGATGGGTCATGTTTTGGCTGCGTCTCATCAAGCATGAAATAAAACCTCAGTCAGACAATATAAGCTAGTTATTCTCAGCCCGCATGTGAGGCGCCGGAAAGTTTCACAACAAGGGAACCTATCGCTCTGTGGCGTGAAAAGTTTGTTTCACGGACGTGCGCTGGTGTTTTAAAATTTGGTGTTTCCCAATACAGCAAGATAAAGTTCCTGTGACAAGTTCATTGTAAAAAAAAAAAAAAATTATTTACTCCATAGCGACAAGAAATTTACTGCTGCAAATTTGTTTTTGTGCATCAGTTGACAGACACGCTGCTACAGGACCGTTAAACAGGCGATAAGCCAATGTCTGCCTGCCAGACTGTGCTGCTGCCATAGAGACAGGAAGTTACTGATTCCAACCCTGTGGCCGTTCCCTGACTTACTCTCTGTCCTCCGCCGTCCAGTAAAAAAAAACTTGGAAGGTGTGTTGCTCCCTCTCCTTTACTCTCATTCCACATTTACCCATTTCGCCGGTGTCACTAATTTTCTGCCCCCCCCCCACGTGCCTCATTATTATTTCCCATCACCCCGCTCTCCCCTCCCGTCGTTCTCTCCACACTGTTCTGTGCTCGCCATCCTCCGCTCCACCCTCGCCTTCAATCATTAACTCCTGGGCTCTCTTAATGCGTTCAAAGCCGGTTCTCAGGGCTTCATCAGTGACTCACTGAGAGAGAGAGAGAGAGAGAGAAAGGAGTCTCCCACTGCGACTGACTTTTCAGTCAACTTGTTTGAGGAGGGACACGCGGGAAAGAGGAGTGGGAGGGAGGGAGATGACAGGAGAAGGGAGTGGGAGATAAGGAGACGTGAGTAAGGGGAGCGATTGTGATAAAAGGCAGAGATAAGAACTGCGTCTTGTCCTGCCCCCCCGCTGCTGGGGCATCAGACAGTTTTTCCATAGGTAGCCTCCAACTTAGACACTGAGCGCTCATATCTGGTTGCCACCCGCTGCTCTTAAGGAACTTGTGCTGAGTGCTCAAGCGATAAAAACCTTACAGAGCCTCATGTGTTCAAGGGCTGCTCTGTATGAGGAAGAGGGCCTGGGAAATAGAAAGACCTTTTGTTTTTTTTTCCTCTGGCCCTTAAAAGCCATATTACCTCTGCGGGATTTGATCTTTGCCCAGCGTGCGCGTTCTGTACCCCAGTGTGCAGTTAGCACCGGTGTCCACACCTTTTAACAGACCCCACTGTTTGTGTTTTGTCGGCGGTCGTCATGGACCTTTTTTCCAAAAGGTCAAAGATAATTTGCGGCCGCAAAGGGCCCGGCTTCTTCAGGTCGCGGCTTGCGTTGTTTTTTTAAAGGGGCGCTCATCAAAATGTCACGATTAACAGTGGCTCACATGACCACTCCCGCACTGAGGGGCGACTCGTAATGAGAACGCCTCAGGGAGCCAGCGCTGCGCCCCCCACCCCATCGTTTTGGTTTTCCAACCCACAGTTGTTGGGTTTTTTTTTTTGCTCTTTTGGTTCCTTCTCGCCGCTCTAGTTGACTTTTCTTCTTTTAGCAACAGCAGGCGGTTTGTTGTCAAAGCAAACCTGCAAATAAAAAAAAACCTTGCGTGCTAATTGCCCAGTACAAAACCCCTGACATAAGTCGTTCGAGCACTTAGGTGGGTGGAGACCAAAACGGAGGTAAAAGGAGTCCGCTGTATTAATAGGCAAATGTTGGCTAACGATTTTGTCGCATTAACTTCACATTCAGTGTTGTGTAACTGTTGTAAGTCATAAGATTTGTTCCTTGCTCCTTATAGTGTAGCTCATTTTTGTGGAATCCTGCTGCTTTAAAGAACACGCAAGTGCCAATCGCCAGAATGCCAAGGAATTGGGCAAATTACACGCACCATCCACTATGACCTATTTGTTATGGTCAGTGTTTGTAACTGGGAGTAAGTAACTTGACCCCCCCTTTTTCTTTTACCTTTTAAATCACAGAAGATGCGGATGCGAACCAGCGCAGCTCCCATCGACGAAACCCACGTCCAATTTAATTAAATTCTGGCTTTCGCAAGCCCTGATATGCACTCGGGGGGGCTGGCAGCGGGCGGATTGTTGTTTGCCGAGATTTGCTGAGCGGCGCTACGTTATCATCAATTCAAATAGTAAAATGAAAAAAGAAGAATATTTTAATAATAGGTCCCTTTCACGTTTAGGAGTTGTTTTTGACAGGGAGGGGAGGCTTGCACAGTGAGTCAGTACAACGTGCACCCACCCACCCCCCGTGTAGCACACTCTCTTTTAGTTTCAGTTATTAGATTTTAATGAGAGGGATCCTCCTCGAAACTCCCGCTGCTTCCTTTCTCATAATCTACAATGGAGGCACAACAAAAGTGAGGCACCGCCGCGAATTAAAAGGCAGCGAGACGTCAACGCTTGAAGAGAAGCTCCGGTTATCGTCTGATCGGCCGCAGGTGGGCTTCCTTTCGCCTCACAAACACAAACACACCCCGCTTTGCCAAGGAGGGGGCTCAGACTTTTGCAAACAACTGCGCGGAGGCCCGCTTGACTTAAGCGTCACGCACATTCATTCCCCTCGGCCCTTCTCCCAGCGGTAAATAAACTCGTGCGCCGTAGCTCCTCATTTCGCCCGGACACCTCCCGTTAAAATTTCTCGCGGTAAGAGAAACAGTCAAGGGTAAAGTAATAGGCTGTTAAGGCTGCTTGTTTTTTTTCTACCTCGTAAGATTCCAGCAGCCTCCCTCAAGCGGAGATAGCGTGTGCAGGACACACGAAGGGCGAATGCCTTTATTTTTATCTGCCAGAAATAAATAGCTCAGCCTTTATTGGTAGATGGGGAGCAGTTCCGCGTGTGTGACCCATGATCCAGGGATTGGGGGGGTGGGGGGGTGGTGGGGGGGTGGGGGTTCGACGTATAAAGAGGTTTATAGCCCCCGTTCACCAAACCCATCATGAATCACAGTGTCGCAGTGGTCTGTTGGCAGAACAGTAGAGTTTGGATTGTTTCATGTGCTGCTAGTTCTGCTGCTCCATCTCTTCATGGACTGTCGTCAGTTTCCCCCGTTTAAGCGCTCCTACATTCTTATCAGAAGAGGCGCTGTATTTTCTGTCCACGTGCCTCCCCCCTGCCCTCCTCCTCCTCCTCCTCCTCCTCCTCACTCCTTCTTTTCCTGCCCTTCCATCTTTCATCTCTTCCATCAGGTTCAACTGTAGCTGCCCCTTGTCTTGATTGCCTTTGGTTCCTCCCTCCTCCTCCTCCTCCACTCTTCCAACGCCGTTCTTCCTCCTCCTTGGCTCTTCCTCATCTACATCCGCTGGCTTCTCTCCTCCTCACGGTGTCTAATTCCGTAGGAATGTCAGGAGACGCTCGAGCTCTAAAATAAACACCTTCACTGTAGTCAAGGTAGTAATCAGCCTCTCTGTTTCTGCCTCTCTCTCTCCGTGGCATTGTCTCCGGCGTCTCTCGATCTGCCTTCGCAGGTTGTTTTCGTCGCTTGCTGCAGGAAGAGCCTCAAGCACACGACATGGATGTGCAAATACATTCAGGTCGTTCCCCTTCTGTGGTCCTTTTGCCACCCCCCCCCAAATGGATTCTATTTTCTGCCTAATAGGGAAAATGTTTGGGGCTGTAGCCATCTGTGAAGAGAGAGAGGTGACGACACAACTTGGTTCTCGTCTTCCTTTGCTCACTCATTCTCTCGCTAAAAACACCCTTTCACCTTTTTTCTTCTCCCCTCTTTTCTAATTGCTTTCTAAACCACAGCCTGGCAACCCATTCGTTCTCTTTTCTCGCAGTTTGTTGCCATAGTTGTTTTGGATTTTTTTCCGTGTTCTTTCCTGCTTCCTCCTCCTCGTGTTCTGATCAACACTTTCCTGTGGTGTTGAATTTCAACCGGAGCTGACCAGAACATGTTGGAACAGGTCGGAAGCAGACATGATGGCCCTCCGGCATGATTAGGTGATAAAAAATGAAGAAATCGGGTTGGAAATGGGTTTGTGCAGTTTCCCTTCTCTTTACCACAATTTAAACTAGTTCGCCTGGCTGTCGGACAGGGGGGAACAATAGGCCGGGGTCTCTTCAGAGAACTACGGCGGGGAGAGAGAAATCATTATCATCTGCACCCTCTGCAGTTTTCAGCTGTGGCTCACGACCGCCCCCCCCATTTTCACCTGCGCACCGGAATCCCCCTCAGGCTAAAGATCCAGTTAAATGTCAAGCAGAGAAAAAGCTGCAATTATCTGTTCACAGGCTCCCTGTTTCAGATCTTAACTTCTGAAGTTATTTCACGGTGTGCCGGGACCCTTTTTCCTCAGGAAGCGGTCATGCTGTCTCTGTTGCCCTGGATGAGGCCAAAAGGGACGGATGTTTGCCTTCTCCCGATTGCTCGCTTTGCGCGCTCCTTGGCCTGACGTCGGGCCTCGCCTAAAAGCGGAGGTCCTGTTCTTGCTCGCTGCTCTGCAGGAGCTAGCCTAGCGCCTTGAAACGGGCATCTAAAAAAGGCTGCGCTAATCCTCCAAGACAAAACAGAGAACAAATAAGTTATTCATATGAAAGTCCTATTTTTAAACCGCAAAAGGGTGCCGAGAAAATGACAAAGCTGCACTTCGGAAGCGTTTAAAACGTGGCCAAAGGAATGGTCCGCCATCTGGAAATGTGCTTATTTGCACGTTAGACAAGAAAATTGATCGTCTCCAGTCACCGCCGGTTGCACAGCAACCTCATGGCGGAAACAAGACGGAAGGAATAGTAGAAAAGTCAAGGCTCCACTCCAACATTCTTTTCATCCTTATCTTTAATGGACAGATACATGAGTGGCGTCAGTCTCCTAGTGAAAAAGCCTGTCTCCCACATGTCCAACGTTTGAAATCCACCCATTTGAGGCGGAGTGCAGATCAGAAATAGGGTTTGATTCGGGAAAGTCATCAGTAAACAAACCCAGTTGTGCACCGCGGAGTGAGAAAATCCGCTGAGATGAGACGTCAGCCCGGGCCAGCAGCAGATTCAACGGTGAAAATTGCGGTGCAGCTGCAGTTTGTGAGACACGGAGCGTTGCGAACAAGGGGGCAGCTTAGGCGGAGCGCTTTTTCTTGACCTCTCATATCGCTACAGCACGGCCCGAGGCTGAAGGCACCGAGTTTCCACCTGAAGTAGGCCGAGCCAGACGAGTGGCCGTGGCGAGGAAGTAAATCACAGCAGTCCATAACTCACTCACGTCTCGGTAACCAAAGGTGCAGTTTCCCTCTTGCGCTGAGGTCACATGTCCATCACGCGTATCACTGCGCTGTCGCGGACTTCTCGGAAGACTGACGCCGTGTCTGTCACAGCCGAGTCTTCCGGCGACCCGTCCTACCGTTATCCTGGAGGTCTTGCCGTACCACGATTAGAGACGCTCACCCTGTTTGAAGACAGATTTTTATTTTGCCGATGTCTACGCGTCGGTGCTCAAACACCCAAGGCTGCCGCGCAGTCTGGGTGTCGCCAAGATTTCTGTCGGAGATTACAAAAGACTATTCGTGATTAGTCGGGAGGAGGGGGCGGCCAGCTACACGCAGGGGGCTAATGCGTTGCCATAAATAAGTACGGCAATGAGGCGGCGTAAAGGGGATTAAGCCCCGCTGCGCTACCGCCGCCATGTGCGCGGAGCCGTTTGACGCCTGAGAAAACTCCAGGCGCCGCGGGACCGACCCCGTCGCGGCTCCCGATGCGCGTTCAGGCGACACGTTGGCTGTGCAACATGCGATACATGAGGACTGCCGTCTGGTTTTGCCAGCATGTTTTTTTTTTTTCTCTCCCCCCCGCTGTACCGCGATCTAATTCGTTAATTCATCCTGTTCGGCTCAAGGTGCATTTTACTCCAGGAGATGTCAAATATCATGACACTCGGCGAGGCGTGTGATGTATGGAACGCATCACGACGCCGCTCGCCCTCCACTCAATGCCGCAGTAATGGCTCAGCGCGGCCTTCGCCTTGACTTTGCCGCGCCTGTCTCGACATTGATGGAGTCGCTCGGGCAACCGCGTACGCGCGGAGATTCGGCTCCCCGGTGCCTTTTTTGTGCTCTTTTTGTGCGACGGGAACTGAAGCAGACTTTAATTTTTTCGGGCCTGCTCCGCCGCATTGCATTTAAACGCTCCCCACAAGTCCAGTCTCACGTTGCGAATTATTAAACGTTGAGAACAATTCATCTACCTTCAGGTGCCGAACGCACTGGGTGACGTTGACTGATTTTCCTTAATTTTCTCTGCTTTATCAAAAGCAGAAAGGTAAGAATGCCTTTTCAAAAAAAAAATTTAAACCTAAGTACTTGAAATACTTTCATACTGGGGACTTTGAAGAAGGCATTCATTATGGCCTAATTTAGTCAGCCGAGTCTTCATCCCTCACTTTGATCAAGATGGAAGATGCCATAACACACGCAACCACATCATAACAAGTCAGTGCTTCTCTTAACTTGCACAAAAAAGAAAAAAAAGAGGTTGACAGAAACTTAGATGAGCTTCTGCAGGTCAGACAGAAAGCGCTGAGCTGACAAGTCTCCGGTCCATTAGTGACCCTGTCCGCTTTCATCCTGTCAAGCACGAGCGTCAGATACCAGATCCCGGTCTTTCTTTTTGGCGCGGCTGCGTTTAATAAAGCAAGTAATTCTAAAACGAGGAGGGGCGGGTTCTCAAAATCTAAAACCATGGCCCCTTCCTCAGCCAAAATGACGCAATTTTTTTTTTTCTTACAATTGGCACTATTAAAAGCATGTCAAATTAGCCAGTGGTAGTCCCTGATTGCAGTGTGCACACTGACGTTATGCCTGGATTACTTTGACAAGAAAACAAAACGGGATTGATCTCAGGCTGGCCCTGCAGGTCTGACAAGCTCCTTTTTTTTCCCTGCTCGTCTCCCCTAGTCTGCCAGTGTGCGGGTCGGGTCTCAGATGTGACCAAGTTAAGGCTAGGAGAAGAAGCAGCTTAGTAAGTACCCTCCGTGGCCTCTAAGAGCTGCACGCCATGGCCGCTGCCGCTGCTGCAACCGCTGACCCCTTCGGTACGGCGGTAGGCCGGATGAGCGGGCTGAACCAAAGGCAACGCTTCGCCACCGTGTCTTTGCTTCACGTCTCTCACTCCGACTTTGACTCCTTTGATCTTTAATCCCGCTTTACATGACAGAGTAGTTCAGCACATATGTGCCTATGTCAGTGTATACTGTAGATAAAGTTAGTTGACAGTTTTAACATTAACAGTGTCGAGGCGCTCTCTGCCTCTGACGCTGAAATATCAACGAGACATTTAGGCCATCGAACAAAGCTACAGCTGTCAGTCTCCTCTTAATGTCTGTCCGAAATGCTGCATCCTCCTCGCTCATCACGTCACCTGAGCGCCACCTCGAAGCGCGGCGTGCCGACGCAGATTGCCGAATAAAGGAAGCATCACCTGAAAAGCGACAGAAAAAGAACGGCCATGGTCCGGTCTTGGAGGTTGACTCGAGCACAGATCAAGGTTCCTGCAGCTCTGGCAGTTTGTTGTCTGCAATTCAAATGCATCAAATTCAAATAATGATAACCTTATCCCCCCAGTCCATGCCCATGAGTTGCCTCTTCCCGACTTTGCGCAAGCGACTTCTTACAGAGCAGTGACGTAATGGACTTTCAGGACGGTCCGTATTCAGGAGGGAACATGAGGTGCAACATTATGGAACAGCATCAACGTTGCCGTCTTCTGTCTACTTTAGTTATTTCATTTGCCTGGTGGGGAGGGGAGCTGCGCCGAAGTACATTTGGTTGATTTTTAAATCATTTCCCTGTTTTTCGCGTGCCCGAGTCAAGTCCATTTTGTTTGTGGATGGGCATTTTTAAATTGAATTCTCGATAGCCTCTCCGCTTTCTCTTTCGTCTCCGTGCATTCCCTGTTTTTTTGGGTTTTTTTTTTTTTTCTTACCGCGAAAATGGAACCCGGCGCCCGCTCTTTTCTCGCTCCTTCTTTCTTGTAATAGGCTCATCTCTCTCTCATCGCTCTCCCTCTCCCTGCTCCCTCCATCTTTCGTGAGACTGAATAAAGAGGCTAATGGTGCATAGAGGCGGCGGCGGCGGCGCAGCCCGCGCGTCCGCGGACGGACTTTTTTGTCCTCTGTCGGGCGTTATGCAGCGAGCGGTGAGCGAAAAAGCACATTTGCAGTGATGAGAGGAAGTCATTCTCTCGCCGATCCCGTTCAGCTGTTTTAAGTTCTCGGCGAGAAATATGTGAACTGCAAAAAGAAAAAGACTGTTACGCAACAGCGCATTTGATGTGTTTTTTATTTTCCCTTTTGCTTTTTACCGAATTTCCTGACATATACGATAACCGCCGTTCTGCTTTAGTTATTGTCTCACACTGGGAAATGCCTGTCTACTGCACCATACAATGTTTTTTAAGCTCAACCAGTTTGTCTCCCCTGCTGATGGGAGTTAGCCGAGGCGGCGGTGACGTGACGGTGACGCTTCCTGTCTTTTCCTCTCCTCCAGGTGTACATCCGCATCCTGGACAACGAGTGGAACGTGTACAGACGTTACACGGAGTTCAGGGAGCTCCACAACCACCTGAGAGCCCAGTTCCCGCAGGTGGACGCCTTCAACTTCCCACCCAAGAAAGCCATCGGGAACAAGGTGAGCTAACGGGGCTCCAATGTGGAGCGGTTTCGGAAATAAAGGATAATGTACGTGGATGAACGGTCGATTGAACCCCTTCCCCTTCCCCCGCGAAGGATACGACCCCCACATGGCTTGCGCTCGTCATCGTCAGTTTAACGGGCAGCGGAAATTTATATCGGGCTGTAAATGCCGTCGAGCAAATAAAGCGGTGATCGGACGCGGCCCGCAGTTTACCGCCCCTCTTCTTTCTTCATCGTCGGAGGGGCGGGGCAGCCACCGTCCCCGGGTTTCCATGGCTCGCTTGCCTCTCCAGCAGCCGGGAGATCTCTCTCACTCCTTTCTACGGTTTTTACGGCTTTCCCCCCCTTTTCATCCCCTCGGTCTCCCTCCAACCCCTTGGGAGATAATTTGGTTCTGACCCCGATTCTCCGGCTGGTTGGATTTGACGCCGGCCCGGCTAGATGCTGGACTGGATGCTGAGTCGCCGGGCTGGAAATGTGAGGAGCGGTTGAGTGTGTGTGTGTGTGTGTGTGTGTGTGTGCGTGCGCGGGCGGGCTCATGTGGAGGCTCATGTGTGCAAGTGTCTATCAAAGGCCCAGACGGCCAGTGTCATCACACGCGCTGCAAAGCTCTATGAAAGCCCATTACGCTGCAGGTTTGTGCGGGGCATCGGTTTTCGCCGTCCCCAGGAAGCGGCCCGTCGCTGCGGAAAAGGCCGCCCCAACTTTTTTTTTTTTTACTCTCCGACCCCATTTCAGAGCGCAAAAGACCAGCACCGAACCCTCGCCGCTCACTTGTGCGTCTGCGCAAACGCAAAAAGCATTTTTTGCTGTTCTTCTCTGGCCTCCAGCGGTCAGAGTTGCCCCTCGCTGCAGGGATGCGGAGGCGTACTTGGGGTGTGGCCGGTACGCTGTGATGTCACAGACGCCAACGTTTCAACCAGAGAAATTCAGTGACACGCACACACATATATATAAAATTCAATCATTCTGAATAACACATCCATATTCCTCTCTTTTGTTTTATTTCAGTCGCATCCATTCATTACTTATGCCTCAAAATACACTGCGTGATTTCTTTTTTTGTGTTGCTCTCCCCCTTTGTTGAGTTTTCGGGACAGTACCTCTCCTGTACCCAAATCGCATTGAGCTTTTTTTTTCTTTTATTTTTGTTCAGAGCCATTTTTATAACCCTCCTGCTGTCTCTTTTCCTCACCCGCGTAGTTATTTTTTTTTAGTTCACTCTCTCTCTCTCTCTCTTTTTTTTTTAAAGTTTCTATCGCTTCACAAATAAGGTGAGGAGAGGCGAAGTCCCCGGGGCGAGCGCACAGTTTGCCGACCTGGAGCGGGCGGAGGCGGTCGCGACTCCGGGCCCGGCGCCGCTCCGCTGCTTTCGCGTCGCAGGTTGTCGGGCTCATCGGCCGCTTCCGCATCAAGACGGCGTAGCGAGTCTGTTCCGCTTCCTTTCCTTCACTGTTCATCTCCTGAAACCTTCCCGCCCTGTGTTTTGCGACACGTTCAGATTTCGTTGTGGAGCAGAAAAACGAGCGTTCTTTCCTGTTCCAGGAATCTTGTAGTCGGAAAAAAGCCGCTGTGCCGCGGCTAAGTGCGCCTGTGTGTACCGTGAACGTGTGTGTGTGTCTGTTTGCATTAGTGGGTTTCCAAATAATCAGCCGGCATGCCGTGCCAGAGTTTCCCTGTTCTTTCCGTCCAGTCGCTGTTTGCTCCCGGCTCTCCAGGACTACTTTGCTTTGTCGGCGGCGGTGCGGACCTTCCTCTTCCTCAGGCGAAGCCGGGGTTTCACTCGTATAAACTGTGTGAGAGCGAAGGGAAAGTTGAGTTATCCTCACGGTGAGAGTAAATAACGAGGATAAAAGCCGTCGCCGAACAAATAGGGCATCACCACCACATCATTACCACCGACCTCGGCCGATGGCCGGACCGCTTTATTTTTTTCATATCTGAAGGCGTCTTATCTTTGTTGCCGCGTTCGTCCTTCTTTTGACCCGTTTCCTGCTGCCACCCGTTGCAAAGTGCCACAGAGTTTGCAAAATCCAGTGCTGATTTTGACTATATGCTCTCCCGGTGGGAAATTGGTCTCAGACCACACTACTCACACACACACACACACACACACACACACAGGGCCTGATATGAGGGGGAGGGACCTTCAGAAGCCTTTTAACTGCACCGTGATTCTCCGCTCTGCTGTGGTTTGCTCCAGTGAGGATGAAACGCACCAACTGTCAGCAGAACTCAGGTAGCAGAGGAAATACGACACACACACACACACCCTGCTACCTGCACTGCACGACTCTCGGTTTTATTGATTGACAGCTCTGAGAGGAACGCAGCTGAAGTCGCGGAAGAGCGTCCCGCCGCGGCGCGGATTTACGTCGCGAGGAGAACTCGCTGAGGAACGTCCTCGCACGCGAACGGCTAACCCGCTCACGCGCTCTCCCTGAGATTATCTGCGCTAACGCGCTCGACTGACTTCTCAAGCAGTTCGCGTGCCAGCGCGCCGCGATTGGACCGTTGAACTAATCTCCCGCTTTGCGCGGCGTCAGGACTCATCGCCCGTGCGGCAGAGGGAGTGGCGGGGAAGGTGAATCACGGAATTACTACCTGGGCGCTGTAAATTCTTCTTAATCCTGCGCGAAGCCTTGACGAGTTCGCCCGCAGTGGCATGGCTGACCCCCGCCGACAGCGTTGGCTGCGGCCCCGCGAGGCCTCGTCACCGACGATGCGCCGCCGGCCGGACCGTCCAGCTGCGGAAACCCTCGCCGTACGGACGACGTTGCGCTGATTTGTCGGGGCCACGCGGGCTTAGTGTTCCCGAGTCGCATCTGTCAACCCCCCCCAATGACGACACAGAGAGAGAGATGATGATATCAAAGCCACGTTGCTGCGAGACCCACCGGAGTCCAGCTGTCGGGTTTTCTCACCCCCCCAATCCAGATTTCATGACTTATGTCCGAGGGCTTTATCTTTTTGTTTTCCACTCCCTCAGCATCACTTTCTCTCATTTGCGCGCTTGTATCGCCGTGCCCCTTCCTGCTCACTCAAGTGACTCACCGCCGCCTAAGGCTCGGATTAAAAAAAAAAAACCCAAAAACGCTTCATTTCTGTTTGCTGCTTTTATCTCGTCTCTCTTTTTTTTTTTCTTTCCTTCAAGGCCGCAAATGAAGATGTTGTGGTTTTCTCTTCCCGGCAGCAACACGTTGGGGAAAGAAAGCTGCAGTTTTTCAGGGACCAGCGGCCACTGCCGGCCAGCGCGTCCACGCTCGATCGTCACATGAGGACGTGCCGAAGATTTTTTATTTTAACGAGGCTCAATGTGAATATTAGCTGACGGAGAATATTTGTCAGGCGTGTTTGCATATTATCTTCCTGCAGCAAACCCCCCTCCACTTCCAAAAAAAACCTCTCAAACAAACACTAAGCTGCATCTTTGTGGCCCCGGCCAATCGCAGCTGACCTGTGATGCATTCGTCCGTGCTCGTCGCCGGCGATAAAGCTCCGTTTCTTCCGTCTGTGTTCGGCGCTCAGGCTGATTTTTTTGCTCAGCATTAAAAAAGATCTGGGACACACAGAGGTGCCTCTGCATTTTTTTAAGAGCTCTATAGCCGTGATGGAGTCAAACAAATGTACACAGTGCGTGTCCCGCGCCGTAGCCCGTTCACCGGAGTGGCGAACGCACCCAAGGACCCGACGCGCTGCGAAATGGGCCGACGCAATTCGGGGATCGTCTGCCCCTCCTCTCGCGATTGGGCTTTTGATTATCCTGTAGCGTTGGTGTTGTGCCGGGCGTCGCGGTAATATAATATTCAAATTTGCACACCTCAATAAACGGGACGACGTTCTCGCAGGGGAGAGGAAGGCGAGAGGAGGGCCGTGATTCAAATCATTTATTGATGCCTTTCTCGAACGCCGCATATTCGTTTCAACGGAATTTACGACAAGGGCGATGGGACTTCAGGGCTTCCGTCCTCATTTTTGAATACAGTAACATTATGTAAGAGCTCTTAAAGGTAATGGCACCAGAATAATGGCACCATTTGCCCCATCGTTACATGCAAAGCGAGAGGGAGACGGGCACCGCGGCTGCCCTGATTAATTCATCAGAAACTACAAAGTGAATTATTAAGCAGCCTTAGCATGTTGAGTTCACATATTATGCAATATATATGTTTTTAGGCTTTTAATCATGACAAGGAGACATTGTGGAGGTCTTGCGCGAGCGTTCCCGAACTGCCTGTGATGTTTTATGCACGGCCCGGACCCACGCGGTTTTGGTGTGGGTTATAAACGCGATCCCTGAGAGAACGGGCTGCTCAGCCCCCTCCGTGGCCCGGCGTGGGCTGACGCGCTGGAAAGCGTTGACCTGGTTTCTGAGCCGGCGCGTGCCGACGCAGGCCGCTCTCGCTTAATTCAAGTGGACTGCAGGTGCAAAGCCGCACCGGGGTTGTTGTTTCGGTTTTTTTAATGTTGTTTTTTAAATGCGCGAGGGTGACCTGGGAGATTCTGTGTTTTATTTCGAAACGGGACTTTTCGTTTCCAGGAGACTGCTACCGGACAGTTTTGCGTTCTGGGAGGCTTTTTCCTTCAAGCGTCGCTTCACGTCTGAATCACCGAGACGGCAGCTGACGTTCATACGCGCGCCGTCCTTGCATCCCCACTTCCTCTCTTTCCGATGGAGAGGTGGGAAGCCAAACAAAAAACAAAAGAAGCCCCACATCAGGAATCTATATCACTGCAAACACACAGCAATTTCAGATTTACATGCAGGATCAAGGTCTCGGTCAAAAGCATCGATTTTCTGTTGGAGGAAAAAAAAAAACAGTGCTCCATACCACATGGTGTGGTTACTTTTCGCTTCTGAAAAGTGTTTTCTGTTGCCAGGCAACATTTTACTTCTTCAGATGTGATTCCCCCCCACCCCCCACCCCCCCCAATGTTGAATGGCTGGCGGCAGATTCACTGAGCTGTTGTGGAGACCCCAGTGCATATGTGGCGACTTTACGCTCCTCTTCCATTGACAGCTCCCCTCTCCTGCTTATCTCCTCTTTCTGCCGAGTGACATTTAGCTCCGGTGTGTGTGTGTGTGTGTGTGTGTGTGTCTGTGCCCACCCGTGCACAGACAGTATATGTGCATCCGGTTTCTCTTTCCCCTGCTACATGACCCTGTCTTGATCCCATATCATGGCACATTTAATGCACATAACCACCAGCAAACACACTGCCTCCGATAAGCAGGCACATACAAATGTGTCCTATCTTGCAGCCGGAGCCCGTGACATTTAAGACATCCGGAGGTGAGGGGAGCAGGAGTGGATGGAAGAGCGCGTCCACGAACCATCCGTAGTGGCCCACAAAGGCAGAGTATTAACTGCAGAACTGCAGTGAGGAAGAAAGGGTTTAAAGTTTTGTGATAATACCGCCATAATGCCTAAAAAAATGCAAATACTGCGCTCTGCCTTTGGATAATCTCCACAGGATGTGAGGGGAAATGCGAAAATTTGCTCTTTCAGCTCCCCTATCCATTCAGAGTAGTTTATTTGAAGGAGAATCCAACTATTTCTTTTTCTCTGTGTCCGTCTGCCGTCAATACTCCTGTTGACATTGAGTTGCCTCGCAATTTAACATTCAGGTCAGGTTCAGGCCTGAAGTGCGTTTCGATCGAATGCGGTTACCGACGTAACAGCCCTGTATCTTCATTTAGCCGAACAGGATGTGCACAACTTATGCAAATCCCGCGGGAGACAGAAATGGGCCACGCTCACCTTCATGTGTCGCATGTGCCCTCTCCCACCTGACGCATGATAACAGACCGATTCAGGCTTCATGTCACATCAGTGCGGCGGCGTGGAAGCGGAGGGAGAGGAGGCGGGGACAGATGCGGGAGGGTCGGAATCGGGCGGGTTCCGCTCTGCCGTCTCTGCGGACAACGGACAGCGCCCCGTCCCCACGAGAGGATGAATCTGTCGTGGTGTCCATTAGTGTTACTGCCGCGCTGACGTCCACGAGAGCAGTCAGGGCGTCCCTTCTTGTGTTGACACGGCGTGAAACACACGCTGGCGCGCACAGCCTCATCTGACACATCGGATTTAGCCGTCCCTTCCGTGTCTATTCTACCCTGCGTGAAGTGGGCTTCCACTCCCACTTGCCTACGTGCACACACCAGTAGCACGTAAAGCAGTGAACCTCTTATCTAAGTTCTTTCTACAACCGTGTGTTTGGTGGAAAAACGTGAACACACGGCGCCGTGAATCTGCAGCAAAAGGACGCACGTATGCGCCTGTGAGTTGAATCTGCCTCGGAGTTGAAATTCCTCTGGACACATTTTCTACCTGTTGTTGTTTTTGATAAAGCCCCCACCACCACCACCACCACCACCACCACCACCACGGTTGCTTGTTCTGCAGCCATTAAAGCCCGACGACAAAGAGCTCCTTGTTCTTTTGCAGGAGGAACAAATGTATATTTTAAGACGAGGCACATTCGCTTGAGCTTGAGATCAAAGCAGAAGCAGCAGCTTCAGAAGCAGGGAAACGTCGGCCTCCTGCAGGAGCTGCTTGTTCCAGTCCTGATCACCAGAGAGTAAAACGGAGCCCGGGCTTTGTTTGGGGCCTCGGCCCCTGTGCCTCCGCCTTCAGTCGGGGGGGTTCTTCAAAAAATATAATAAATATTGGGGCTGTGTCTCTGGGCTGTGTGAGCCCAGTCTGTCAGGAGAGATGCTGGATTGAGAGGCAGCGTTACAGACAATTCAGAATTTGCCATTCTTGCACAGTAACGAGTCAGGATGCGACTTCTTCTGCCCCGAAGCAGCATGTGTTTGTCAGGCCCCCGCCCGGAGCTTGGCCGAGCGAACCGCGATACATGTGGGTCATCTGGATGAGCTCTCCGGCTCAACAGCAAATCGTTTGGCGACGAGGCTGAGAGCGAACGCAACCCCAACTGTCACGTTGAAGCAGTTTCGGAACGGGCCTTGTTTGCCGATTTTACGTTACCTTGCCAATTCTTTAGTTTTGGCATGTTTTGCGGCTTTCCGCATGCGTTCGCCAGCATCGCTTTGAGGGCCACATGCAGCCTTTTCCCGGATGAGCTCGCGTAATAGTTCGCCGCAAAAAACCCCCAAAAAACAACCAAACCCAAAGCCGCTAGAGGACGAGGCGCACTAACCAGCGGGGCTCTTCGCCGTCTGTCTCCGCTCTGTCTGTCTCTGTCCGCAGGATGCCAAGTTCGTGGAGGAGAGGAGGAAGCAGCTGCAGGGCTACCTTCGCATGGTGATGAACAAGCTGATCCAGACGCTGCCGGAGTTCACCGCCCGCCCCACCAAGGAGACCCTGCTGTCCCTTCTGCCTTTCTGCCTGTAAGTGGACGCACGCCGGCGTATTCACCGCAGGGCCCGAGTTTTCAGATGCCGACGTTCGAGCATTTCAGACCAAGCAGGAGCAGTCAGGGAATGCGAGAACGTACGGTAAGTAATTAGCTGCCACGCCTGCTGTGGTAGTTAGAAGATACAAACGGGGGGGTTAATGCCTCTGAAAACGCCATATCCCTTGTAAACAATCTGCAGCGTTCCCCAGCCTTTTACACTCCCATTCACACATACGCCGTATACAGCGCGCGTTCTCCCACGCGCTCAGACGAGCAGGTGTGAAAGTGCGCGAGGCCTCCCACCTACTCGCATCTGAAAATGAGCCGCTCCGCTCACTTCCTGTCAGTACTCGCAATGGGTCCACGCTTGCGGCGAGCGCTCTCTGAGCCCGACCCGTCACGCCCCGGCGGAGTCGTCGGAACGCAACAGCAAACTGCATTTGGCGCGGATGCCGGTTCCTCGCCGTCACCGCCCGTAAGATTTCCGTCCAATCAAACAGTTTGGTCAGGGTCGGCGCGTCGCTCCCGCTCATCTCGGGCGCCGGAGGATATCGCAACACCTTCAAAGGATGAAGTTCGAAAAATCCGTCGTGGGAAACCGTCAGAGAAGCGCTCTCCTAAGTGTCTGCGCGATTATCCAGGATCGCCGGGTAACCGTGGTAACTCACGTGCACATCTGCGCGCCATTGCAGGGCTTTTCCCAGATACTTTAGAAGGAAGAGGAGTTAATCAGAGGCGTGCGTATCCCCGCTGTTTTATCACAGCACGAAATCCCTCCCCTTCCTCCCTTTTTCCACCCGTTCCGCCTATGAAGTCCCGGTTTCAGGTCACCGCTGGATGTAAAACACGAGGATTGTCTGGCTGCCAGATAAATCCTTGCGGGAAGTCAGAGAGTACCGGGGAGGTTATTTAGAAACTGCTGAACCTGACAGCCGGGGTTGCACGCGGTGCAAACTAAACATGCGGCCGGACGTACTTGACGAGAACCACCGCCGCGGGAACAGGACTTTAAAGTTCCCTGCACGGCCCCGCGCGCGTGTTTTCAATTACTCCGGCTGATTAGACCTCTGCTCGGGTTGAAGCGGGTTGAAGGGAGATAAATTCAAATTGAGAGGTAAGTCTCCAGAGTCAGCGGTCCGGTAGAATAAGAGCGCCAGACATATGGGCCTGTGGACTGCGAGCCCACGCACAGGCAGCTCATTATTTGGCCTGTCCTGAGAGGCTTAATAATCATATCTCCCTGTCTCATATCTGAGCTGAAATAGAAACCTCTCTCCATCTTTGAATGGCATTAACTATTAGTCAAGTCGAGTGCGGCGAAGTCGCTTTCAAACCTCACTTCCTGCCGCAACTTGCGCCCTGAAACGTTGTCGTGCAGATTCTCATTGCGCCGAATAAATGCGAGGCCGTCCTTGCGCAGCCACTGCATGTGTTGTTGGCTTTAAATGAACCACAACAGGAGGTGAACAGAATGGGGGGGGACGCAAAACCGAAGCGGCACGACGACACACACGGGCGTTGACGTAACGTGACGCGGGCAGGCCTGCGAACATGTCCGCCTTGTGACACGTCTGATGGGATTCAGCGGTGGCAGCTGACAGGGCGCTGACGGCCAAGGACCACCTGCTGTAATCGATCGTGACGCTGTTTTTTTTTTTTTTTTTACCTCCACGACTCAGTGGAATCGCAGTCGACAGCGGATCAGCGGATCGTCATACCCTTACAGTCATCTGCGTGTGCCCCAAGCTCACAGCACTCTCCGCTAATGTGCTGTGCTGGTCCTTAACGAGAGACGAGAGCCTGATCGCCGCGGTTGATTCATGTCCGAATCGAGGCTTAAATGCCAAGATGGGTCAGAAATTATCTTCTTTTTGTCCCTCTTTTGCGATATTATGTGTTTATATATATAAATGGGTCGCGTTTCGCATTTTCGCTTTCCTTTGTCGGGGCCTGTACAGTAACGACTGTCGACATCGCCGCTCACCCACATCACTTTTTCTAATGTCTTCTCAATTTTATTAACCGCTAAAAAAAAAAAAGTACATTCCTGAAGTGGTTGCTGAACATTTACGGTCCGATTGCAATTACATGAATGAGTTTCTGCACGTTTATGACCGACTAATGGAAAATACTCCCTAATGACATTAAAAAAAACTTCAGCGTAAAGATTATTTCACGCAAATCTGATTACGTCACGGAGGCAATTCAAAGGTCTCTCTCCATTCTAATGTACATTTATACCTGCTCTCTTAAAGTGGATATTAATTGACTGCACAACAGAGCCGCGCGCTTAGGTCGTTCGTTTTCTCGCTGATCAATACTAAATGAATCCACGCCTAGCTTGCTCGCGACGCTTTAAAAATGTCTCCATTCCTCCCGGGCTGTTAAGTATTCATCCGTTGTTATCTGTGTACAGCCAATTACCCCGTGGACCTCCGTGATGCCACCGAGATGCCGTCGCCGGCAGATCTGTGACGCAATTGAAAAGCCCGCTCCGGGGTGGAGAGGCGCCTAATAAGAGATGACAGATGTTCTGATGCAGCGGGAGCATTAGAAGCCAGGGAAGAGGGAAAATGACAGGAAGCAGTTTAGTGCAAAAGCTGAAGGGAAGGCGGTGGAGGAGGAGGGAGGGAGGGAGGGAGGGAGGGAAAGAAAGCTGGTCTGACGTCTGAAGGGAAGACAGAGGGAAGGGAAGGAGTAGGGGGGAAGGCAGATCTGGGCTCAGCCCTTCAGCTCTCCTGTTGAGGCGCTCCGCACTCAAAGGCCAGATGGATCTCCAAACTCCTAAACGACGCTCGCCGAAACTTCTGTCTTCTGGCGTCATTTTCCGAGACGCCCTTCACAAAGCCCAGAAAGTTCCGCCTTGCCTGGAAATACGAGCGATATATCCAAAATAACTGCTCCTGGGGAGAAATAAAGAGTACAGCAATTTATTCCCATTTCAGCTCCTTCTATCAGGTGCCCGCTGACACGATTACAGTGAACGCAGCATTCCCTGTTCCTTTGGATCATTTATAATTGCCCCTTGCGAGCAGAGCGGCCGTACGGTAACGGCCCTCAACTTTTCACTCGGTCACACCTCTCCTAAGATTCGCCGCTGCCGCCATTAAAGCAATTTGGCTCAGAATACCAAGTACACACACTCGGCCCGGGCTCTCGCCTTATTGACCCTCGGAGAGAGAAAGAAAAAAAAACCTGCTGCAGATCTTTGTCTCGCTGTCAAGAGCAGTTTGTGGCAGTTTGACTTCGCAATGAGGATGTGACCTTTTTGCCGCGCCGGCCCGGAATAATCGATCCGCCCCGCGCGCGTGCACGTGGGCTTTACTCACCAGGTGGACGAAAATGCAGCGAGGAGTTTATTACTCAAGCTGTACTTTTGGTTGCGCCCCCGCCCTTTTTTTTACCACCCGGCCGAGAATTTGAGTCGTGCTCGTGTACCTGCTTAGGCTAATTATGCTCCTCTGCAGTATTATTAATATTCCTGCGGTGCCGGGGAAAGTTATCATCCCGCAAGAGTCAATATCGTGTCCAAACGGGGGACGAGCGCATGCTGGGAGCCAGAAAAGAAATCTATGAGCCTAATTACGTGAGCACATTTAGCTCCTTTACCCAGTTTGATATGAATAAATGAGGCGGCTCGCAGTTTCAGCTCTGCACGCTGCCCCCAGTTAGTCCAATTTTCGCTGATCCAACTCCCAACGGCGTCGCCGTTCGGCCAGCCTTGTTCAAATTCAGACCGCGCCGCTCCGCTCGGTCGAACCTGCCCGGCGCGGCGGAGGCGCGGGGACGAGTGGCACTCGAGCCCCCGTGAATTTTTTTTTCACGCCCAAGTCTGAGCCCCGGCCTATTTTCACACCGCAGAGCGTCCCTGTCCTCTCGCCGCACCGCTTTTTTAAGCCGCCTCGCATGAAAGCATGTCGCTGCCGGTGACACTTTCCAGCCAAAGCACCTCGCCACGAGTGCGTTTATTTATAGCAGGCGTTGCCCGGGCGGGAATCAAACTCCGGTCGACCGGAATGTCCCAGATAACCTCAATCGCAGCCGTCTCGCTAGCCGGGGGCGGGGCCATTAAAGAGGCCCGTTGGACGTCGACGGGGAGATCCCCCCACCTCCTCACTGTCTTAAATATTTATCGGCGATCGCGTTGTCAGAGAAGGGCCCTGATCTCACCGCTGCTTTTAAAGAGTCGCCGCGTCATGGTGAGCAGCAGTCGAGAGGTCACTCAGGGACTTCAGGTTTTCAGAAAGCGAGCGAGGCGGAACACAGGGCGCTCCAGGCAACAAGAAAGCATTTAACTCCAAGCACACACACACCCCGCCCCCCCCACCACAGACACACACACATTTTTCTTTTCATTTCCTTTGACAAGTGCCTCTCATTCTTCCTCATCGCTGTCAGATGAGTCTCCGGGATCAGGGGTTCATGTTGTGAAGGCGGTCGTCAGGGTAACTGGGGCAAAGATGTCATCAAGCGGCCCAGATTATTTCCTCCCGCGTAATGGGAAGCCTAAATATCATCATAAGATCAGAAATGACTATAATTTCACTCCCTGTGTCACGAATAACGGCTTCCGGTGGTGAGGGCAGGAATAATGAGGTTTTTAAGTTGGGGGGGAAAAAAACAAAACCCAAACAAACAAACTAAGAAGTATCAAAAGGATAAACATGTACCAGGAGCGAAGCTAGAAAATGACTTTTTCACTAAAATAAAGCAAAAAAAAAAAAAAAATTCAAGTAACTGTTAACCTGTGTTTATGGAAGGTATCATTTTTGTTTAGCCAAAAGCAAAATGAAGTCATAATTAATGCTTTTTGTCTACTTCTGTCACAAATCAGGGACCCATTGTTTACTCCTAAGACATTGTTGTGGTAAACCTGCCACACAGTTTCCCGAGTGAGAACAAAAACAGTGGATAGACGTAGAGAGCGTAACTAAAGGGACACGAGCAGTCATTTAGACGCTTTATTTTAGCAATGAAATTATGATTCATCTTATGGGGTTGATGGAAGCTTCTCCATTTGCTCTGTTTGTTTTGACTAAACAAAAAAAAAAAAAATCATCCCGCCGAAGGGAAATGCTGCACTCACGCCTCCGGGCGCGGTGTCGGTGGTTTGTTTGGTTTCTGACTGATGAAATTGGTAACGAACTTCGCCAGATGTTCATTTAAAGTTTCATTCTTCTCCCTCCTTCAGAGACACGCCCCAGGCCAACGACGGCGGAGCCAAGACGCCCCGGTCCAAAACGTCGTCCCGCTTCCCCAGACTGGGCCGCGGCCGCAACCCTGACGCCCGACCAGAGCCTCAGAGCGGTGACCTTTAACCTTCAAGAAGCCCCGGAACTGATAATCTCTCGCTGTATAGGCAGAGGAGGACGGCGTGTCCCGCCCGCGTCTCCGGACTGTGACACACTGTGAAGACGTTAAGGGCCTAACGGACCCCCCCCCCCCCAGGCTGTCTATCAGCGGACCCAATCATACAGCACCACTTACCTCGCTGAGAGACCTAAAGACTCTCTGTAAACTGCACATGGACTAGCCTGGACTGCCCTCTCTTATCTCAGACACAGTGAGATAATGGCAATGTGTGTGCGTGTGTGTGGTTTTTTTTTTTTCTTACTCTGCTCAGTTTTGTAGTGAAAGTGTATCATGTTCACAGTGCCTACAGTGTTTTGTGGTTTGGTTTGCTCCGGGGTGGGAGGGAAGGCGACACGGGGCGGCGGCGGCGAAGGGCCTGAGCGTTCTCTCGGAGAATGGCCGTTTTCGGTTTTCAGCTTCCGTGTCAGCGTTTCGGTGCCATTACATTTTAGACCAGGAGGTGGACCGCCAAGCTATGGGCATTCCTTTTTCTTACATCCCATTATTATTATTATTACCATCATTATTATTATTGTGGCTACCATAATAGATAATCTGCTGCAGCAGCGACACCTCTCAATGTCACCGGGGATGCAGGAATGATCAAAAATACAATTTAAATTCCACTTAATGATCATATTAAAGGATTAGGAATCAGGACGCCGCTGTTAAAACCGGAATCACGCAGGGACTGGAAGGATATTGTTCGCTTTTTGAAAAAGCCAGATCCTGTCCAGTTTCATCAAGAATTCGTGTACGCTAACCGTGACTTAGGAAAGAAAAAAGAAAAAAAAGATGTTGCAACAGTTCACTTCACGATTCAGTAAATAACGAAAAGAGGCAAAGTGCGAAAGAATTTTAGCTTTAATCCAACTCAAACCTTCGTACGTAGAATAGAATATTCATTTTCGCAACTGCGCACATTGGACAGTATAACAAATTTATGAATATTCAAGCCACTGCCTGTCTTAGAAGTGAGGAGATACTCAATAAGGGGCCAAACATGAATCATAGCACTGGCCAATTTTACACGACACCCTTAAGTTATTTTTAATGGCTGACTAAAATATGAATTTAAAAAAAAGGAAGAAAAAAAATACATAGCTCCCTCCCCCTTTACACCTCCACCCCCTCCCAGGTGATTTTAGTAGAGCCCCTCACTGGGAAAATACGTACAGAAGCATGAAGTCTCCGAAATATCTCTCCTCACATCCACATGTCCTACATACAGGCTGTGCTGCAGCTGATGGGCTTACATCAGAGTTTGTTAAAAAGGGAGGGGGCCATTTGACCACATTACCCACATTAATAATGGTCGTCATGGAGGGTCGGCCGGCTGCACTGAAAGCTCGTTCACCTGAAGTGTCTTGATGCGGCGTCGACGTTGCGGATGAATGTTTTAACGATGACTAAACACTCGAAGAGAAGCGGCTTGTTGGAGTGCACGGAGAGGGCAGCCGAGCATCGGGCGCGCGTAAAAACAGAAGCTCATGCATATGCATGGCTCACGCCGAGAGTAGTCGCGGGCTGTGGTTTGAAAAAAGAAAAAAAACAAACAAAAAAAAAAAAAAAGAGGAGCGATCGTGTTGGGAAAGCCGGAATCGAGGGGTCGCCTCCTGAAACGGTAAACACCGCCGGCGAGCGAACGAGGCTCGTGGGTTTTAATTGAAATGGTCCTTACGAGGATCCGACCCACCGGTAAACACCGCGCTGCGTTGTCGGGAAACTGTCACAGAGGCATGTCGGGTTTTGTTTGTTTGTTTTTATCAGACTTCGCTCACTCACACCTTGTTACGGAGCGATTCCGTCTGCGAGCCGGCCAATTAAACATCGACGCGTGAAAGAAAAGAAGCAGGATCCAAACTTTTTGAAGAAATAATTTCACAACGCTGACATTCTCTTTTTTTTTTCTTCCCCCCGCCTCAGTCTGACAAACAAGTCACGTAAACATGAATTTCTACCGTGATTTTTTTTTTAGGTCTATTCTCTGCTGTGATACAGTACAGCAGTACAGCTGGTGATATTTTAGGTGTAGCACTGCCTTATACAGTATGTATTAGAGAAATGGGTCCACAGACCATACTGTATTCTGTACCGCTGGCGAGCAATGTTGTCAATTATCACTCCGTAATAATAAACAAGCAGCCTTTTCGTAGACATCTCTTTTTTTACAGTAAAGTTTGCGGTCACTTCTCTGCACACGTGTCCATGTTGAGTTGTTTTCTGATAATGTACAGGATCTCACACAGGAAGCTAATAGTCTACTCCGCCAATGTAGCACTGCACTCCTAATATCGCCTTTCTTCATCCCTCCTCAGAACCTGGCGCCGACGTTACCCACGATGCAACTCAACCACCGACCTAACTCCAGGCTACGTTAGAGGCCAGTTGCGGGTGACGTGCAAAGTCGGTGTTGCAAAGTGCCAACCGGGGAAGGGAAGAGGAGGAGGAGGAGGAGGAGCAACACAGGATTCAAAGCGTTCCGAATCCACGCGTCGCCAAATGGTTCGCGAGGACGGAAGTGCGCTCGACGCATTCCTGAAACCTTGGGAAAACTCACCTGAATCTTCTCGGCCAACGGTTTGACTTCCTTATGGTTCCAGAAAACTGAAAAGGTTGCTAAACTCTTGTTCAGAACGAGTTTGTAAAACAACCTGCTGTGGTGAACGAAGGGGATCCAGGCCTAATCTACCAGTGTTGCAGCGGGGAGGTGGGGTTGAACAATAAAGTACGGTGTGTACAGTACATGCTCTACCCAAAGCCTCTGGATCAGTGTTGTCCGTTATGGAACTCTGCTGCGACGGTGGGCTCTTACGCGTGAAAGCGTGTCGGCGTGCATGTACGCCTCCGTGCGCGTGGAGGTGTGCGCAGCAGGCAACACTCAAAACGCAGAACATGACGGGTGGATGGCGATGACCTCCGTCAAGGCAGCGGTAACAGAAATTACAAGGACCAGTGCCACATGCAAGTATTAAATAGTAGTAGTAAATACAGTGAACTCTCACAATGCATTTTACTTCAAACCTTGCAGGGAGTATAGAGCGCTTGATTTGAGCACCTGTTGGTGCAGGGAGCTCCTCAGCCCTAAGTTGAGCCTCTAAGGCGTCTCCTGCCATTCTTTTGTATATTTACCTCTTGACATGTTATTCTGTATGTGTTACTTATTTCCTCCTGTGTAGCTCAAGCTGGGTATTTTTCAGTAACTAATGATATAGTATGTACTGAGACTGAGGGACCGCCTGACGTCCGGGCAGTGGACTGCCATGCAAAGTGCTGGTCTGGAGTAATTCCAGGTTCGGCAGCTTCCCCAAGGACGCTCGGGGCCGACAAAGACGAGAGGTTCCCTCCGCGAACCGAACCCAGACTGTCCACCGGTCCGAGCACGCATGTTCGCCATCTTTCACTCGTCCACTCTGTCTCTGCCCCGCTGCCCCCGCCTCTCTTTGAACATACGCGGTTCCCCCTCGGCTCGTCTCGCCGGGCTGTATGTAATTACCGGGCTCTTACCTTTTGTGCGGGGGAGACGTCAAGGAGACGGCGGCCCCCGGTTTAAACAAGGTCACTGTATAAGCAGCACGCCTATCTCTGCGCCGCACGACGCCGACTCGGCATCGGGACACATGTTCATTTGAATGATAAGGAACAGGCGGATGTCTCGCGCACCCTATAGACTGCGGGCCCTCCATTAAAGGGGGGGGGCTTCCTAAGAGAAACAAGATTAGCACGCGCTTTATATTTATGCCTCGCGAGGAGGCAGATGTTCCTCGGAGGCTGAGGAGCCCCCGTCAGCCGAAGTAAGATGGTGAACTGCTGAGCTGCATCTGTCTGAAACCCCTGTGTTAGTAATTACAGCAACTTTAGCCTCTGCTGTTTTTTAAGGCTCAGGGAGAAGCAAACCCTGTCCTTGCGCTTCCCTCCGCCTGCGTGCCCAGCTGCACTAAAAGCCGAGCCCGCTCCCCACGCCGCCGTCGCGCACGAACGCTGGCAGGACATTTTGCATATTTACCGCCATCCGATCCCGGACTTCCTGCTTCCCGTTCTTCCGAACCAGGTGACGGTGACAGCACGTTGTCCGTGTCCCCGAAAACGAAGGGTCGCTCGCTCGCGCTCCCCCGTCATTGGCTTACGGGTGCGTGGTCTGGCTACCAGCTGACAAGTCGCGTCCAATCGTCACGCGTGGCGGCGTGTAAGCGATCCCTTCGTTCTTAGTCTGGTCCCTTTTTTGTTCTCTTAGCGGCAATGTTAGCTCGTGCATATTTTATGATATTTTTCATGTCCATGTTACTTTTTAATGACAGTGCTGCAAACTCTTTTTCCGTTATTAGGTTTGTAGAGCAAATGCGATGCCGAAATGTGTGCATGCAGTCGCATCCTTTGCCTAAAGTCACATTTTCAACTCTTAAAAATGTATGGGCTTCATTCCTGCAGGTTTGTTTTCTTTTTCACCCCCTCGCCCCTCTAGGTTTTCAGCCCCACATGTGAGCAGGAGCGACCCTCTTCTTTGTCATATTCCTGGGCTCCTGTTCTTCCAGCTGGCAGAAGTTGAAATGAAGGTTCAGCGTCTTCCCTGCAGATGGTTAAACGCTACCTTCAGCACGCGGCGCAACACCGTCTCTGTCCTGCCTATTCATCTCCACCTCGCTTATTTTTTTCACCTTCCCCTCTTCTCTGCCGTCCTTGCCGACCTTCCTCCGTTTTCTGTCCTTTCCTTCTTCTTCTTCTTGCAACCCTGCCCCCCCCCTCCCTTCTCCTCTGCTGGCTACCCCTTTCATCCTGCTCTCCTCCAGCCTCTCACTCTCTACCCCCCCCACACACACACACACACACAGACTTTGATCCTTTCAATCCTGTCTTCATCTCCCATCATGCAATCATCTGTCTTCCTTTATCCTCCTGCACTGCTCCCCTTTCTTCCCTTGCCCCCCCCCTCCAGTCACCATCTCATCCCCCTGTCTCTCCAAGTCTTGAGACGCAAGCTGCCTGCTTGGCACATTGTATTTACTCAGCCCGTCGTTGGCTGCCTGTGTTTATTACCCATTCGGCGATGAGGCGGGAGAGAACCAGCCCCTCGGAGGATTTTTCCTCCTAACTCTCCCTCCCGCTGTCTGTCGCTGAATCTTAAAACGCTGCGTTGGGAAATTGATTGTTTCAGGTTTGTTTGGGCTTTTTTCGCTTTTCATCATTTTCAATTTATTCTCTGAATGCCGACTCCTGCTTGTTGTGTCAAAGTCCACATGACCTGCAGTTACAGGGTGGGGGAGGATCATCTAAACAGAGGATAAATTCCTCTTGCATCTTATCTGAGTGAAATCCCAAATTAAACTGTAATGGATTATGTTAATTAATATGCTATCAGTTCTGGGAATATGGGAGATGAACTGCGCGCTTCATCCCTAAGCTGTTTATAAACTTCTTCAGCATTAAGGCAACATCCAGCCCTGTTAACATGAACCTAATTAGATAAGGCATATGCTGATGGTCAACAAGTTTGGGCCGTGGAAAGAAGCAAGAGAAGCGTTTGACACACCACGTCAGTTTGAAGATAATGTCGGGGGTAGACAGGTAGGACGGATCGTTTCGATTTCCATCACGAAAGCCCCGGCTCGGTCGCCAGCTCCTCCGGCAGAAAACAAAAGATCCTTCCTCGGATCTCACAAGGCCCTCTCGTTTGACTTTGTTTCCTCTCCACCCGCAGGCTGCCTACCCTCCTCGACGCGATCAGATCCTCAAGTGTTGCCCCGGCTGCCTCTCAGAGCTATCACCGCGTTTCACAATAGCCCGCGGCGCTCTTTTGATCAACCCCAGAAGCTTGATCTGAACACCTCCGAGCGCCGCTTAAACCGCAGCAGGGGAGGAAGTGCGAGGTGAGGGGAGGCGAGGCGTCGAGCGGGCGACGAGACTGCCAATGACTGCGGGGACTCGCGTCCGCTCGGAAGCGCGACTTAAAGTCGATGATGAAGACATTTAAAGAGACGGCGATGTTTCAACATGAAAACAATTAGGAGGAAGGTTGCAAAGAATATTTACTCAAGTACTGGACTTCAGTAGAATTGTGAGGTACTTGTACTTCACAGTTTTGGCTGCTGTATAGCTCCACCTCACTACACTTGAATGACAGCAATAGTTAGTTAATTACCGTGCAGATTAAGATTAAACAAAAACATCCAGTTAAACGATGAACTGTCCAACACAAATGTTGACTATTTGAAACAAGCTCCTCTTTGAAAAGCTACAACATTAAATTGACATAGAACAGAATACTATGCATATCATAATGACCATTCTGCTGCATAGGAAGTATATTTAATCCCTCAACTTCATTTTTTCTATTAATGCTTGTGTAGCTAAACTAAAGGTCCATATAAAGGTTCCATGAAGGTTATATATGCAGAACATTGTTGCATTGTTCCCTTTAACTTTAGTCAATTTTCTTATTCTAATCATGTTTAAAATTAACATGAACTTTATTTTTGCTGTGTAAGGAAAAGAAGTACGAGCATTAGTCACTCATGTCACAACAAGCGTAACAAAGTCAAGTTTAAGTCACATTATCGGAAGTGGAAAAAAAAACTGTCGAGGCTTTGAGGTTAAACTCTGATGTCAAAACATGGACGTAAATCTAAGTTGCTTTAATCAATGTTTTTGCATTAATGAAAGGTGCAAAAGGTGTTGCTCATAGCAACAAACCCACAGGACCCCCCCCCCACACACACACACCATATACAGCAGAGCTCTGCGAGGCATCTTTTAAGTCACAGCTTTGGTTTTACAGCCCTCAGCTTTCCTGCTGCGGTTCACTCTCACACGCTCTCAACAGAGATGTCGTAAAGATGATGACTGGATCCGGCCCCCCGCTGTATCGCGAGCTGGAATTGCTTTTTTTTTTTCTTCTTTTTTGTAGATAATGATCATATCTGTCTAAACCAAAGCCTGTACTTACATGGAGGACAGAAACAAGCGGGGTCCCCCACCATGAACGAGCTGGCCACGGCCCTGTCCCATTGTGACTGCGAACCTAAAAACCTAAAAAAAAAAAACTGTTATGGTTGTGGACCGCCTGCAGCAGCCGCTCAAACTCAAACTTATTGACTTTGACCTGGCGTGCCCTGCATCTGCAGTGGTTCCTGGTGTCTGGTGTCTGCAGCCCACCTGGGACAGGGCACAGCAGACTATGAGCTGGACTGTGGATTATTATTATAGATTATTATAGATTATTATTTCCACAGACAGCAGAACAGCAGATTGAATACACCAGAGGATTTTGGGTATGAGATGTTTCCTACGAAAGGGAAGGAGATACATCAGCCTCAAGAGCGTCCATAAACCTTGAGTAGGTGCTCAAGATAAACTCTGGACACGAGAGAGACCAGCATCTGTTGGTAGATTTTTTTTCCAGAGGATGCTGCAGCTGGATGTAGACCTGCACCTCAAACTCAAATTGTGAAATTTCCATCCTTTACTCCCAGCCCTCCCTCAGAGCTCCCACCTGACACCTGATCTTGGACACTGAGGAAGCTGTGCCAGGCGTCCGCTGGCAGCCTGCAGGACCGGGGAGCTTCTGTAGACGTCACCGAGTGCAGAAAGACTGCAGAAGATTCCTGAGGTGAGGAAGCTGGAGGAGCCCAACCAAAAAAAAAAAAACACTGCCAAGGACCAGAAGGACATGAAACACGCTGGCCTCCAGCCTGAGACAGAGGATGAGAAGGACGGCTGGTCCAGACATTGGTAAGGAAGGAAAACACAGACAAATGAAAAAGCCCCGCGGCAACTCTGTTTTTTCCTCTCTGCTGGAACTGGACCTGAAGGCAGCGCGGCGAGTGTTGTGGGACACAGCCTGGCCCGGCGTACATGGAGTCCAGCAGAAACCTCCTCTGTTTCCTGTTTTCTCTTGCAACCAAACATCCATGTTGCTCATGTTGCTCTCCCACTCCTTTACCCCACTGATACTACAGACTCCACCTACTTGTCTTATTTCCTACATCTGTTGGAAATCGATATTAGTATTCATTCAGTATGTGTATCTCCTGATTGTGAACAGTACTGTATAGGTGCTGGTTTGGAAATGATTCCCTTGTAGACATGAGGCAAAATCAAAAACCGTGTAAACTCTTGTCTCAACTATTCTTTTTGAATGTCCACAACAATTTTTACGTTTCAACAAGTCTTGTTATATTATGCCCGACAAACCTTTGATCATTCACAGCATCATCCTTTCTGTACCGGACATAAAGTGACGGAGAAGATCTTGAGCATTTAAGTTTTAACGGGGATTTTCTTTACCTGCTTAATCCTGGCCAGGGTTGCAGGGCCAGGAGCCCAACCCAGCATCCATTGTGCAGAGGGCAGGTAAACATCGTGCAGGTGGTGACGGATTCACATTCATCCTCACCTCTGCGTGCCAAGGTCGCCGCTGGATGGCTTAGGTCGACGTGAGGACGCCTTCCATCTGTTCAATAACACCAACCTTTTGTCCGTCACACAGCGCAGGCATAGAAAACACGCGTTGCTAAACATTTGGCATAAGTGCAGGTCGAGAGAGGCCGAGTGTCCATCCATCAGTATCATCAGTCTCTCCTCCTCGGTGAACATCAGGTTTTTTTCCCCTCCTGCAATTCACAAACTCAGATCTCCAGGACACACTCAGAGGTCACAGACCACAACATTTCATCTGGGGAACGTTACAGCAGGTGTGATGACATGGTGCATGAAAACAGTGGAGAGCGCATACACAAGCACAAGCATCTATCTGAAATAATGGAGGTCTTGATCCAGTGAAGCATGTCAACAAAGGCCCTTGAGACCAAGTAGACCTTGAGAGCAGTTGGCGCCCTCAGGTTCTTGGTTCCTGGCGCAGATTTGAAGGAAGATCACGCTACCGTAATCAAACCCGAACCTTTCTTCACGTTACGCGACAGCGCTGATCGCTTTCACCGCTCCTCGAGGTTGAGCTGTAATTTCAGGTTTTTCTCCTCCCACCGCACTCCATCGGCGCCGGAGGCTCAGGCCCATCCAGATAGCATGATTTGAAATCCCCTTTCCACGAGATGACTAAGAGGACGCACGGGGAGGAGAATGGGATAGTAATTGGACACTTAATCAGGGGAAGTGGTGTCTTTACAGCCAGAGATGGTGACCCTTCATAGAAGTGAGAGTGAGGTGGGTGCGGTGGTGGTGGTGGAGGAAAGATGGTCTTTGATGACCCTGACGCAGCGGAAATGGCCGTACTAGGTGAAATACTGATGCTGGTCCTCCCATCGCTCCCACTCTCTGCAGTGCCTCACCTGCTCACATTTTCTGGCTAAAATGTGACATTTTTAGGAGTTAGCTCTGAGGCAGGAATCGCTGACCCAAGACAGTGACCTCTGTCATCACCGCTGAGACGATATCTCTCCTCTGCTCTGCCGGAGCACACAGACAGAAAGCAAAAGAGGGCAAAGAGGAGTTGGAAGGGCACCAAGAGTCGAGCAGATGGGGCGGAAAGCGACAAATGTGGCGCACGGGAGGAGAGGAAAGCAAAGACGTGGGGAGGAGAGGGAAATGGGAAGACGTAAAGGAGACAAAGAGGAACCGAGAAATGAGCAGGGAGGAGGTGAGCGGGCGGGGGGTGCGATCATGAGATTGAGACAAAGGACGGAGAGAATGGATGGAGAGAAACTCCCCGCCCACCCTCCTCTTCAGAGACGGAAATGGAGCATGCAGGAGAGACAGATCCCTCTCATGTGCGTCGAGCGGAGGTCAGCCTCATTTGTTCTCCGCCAAGACAAGGGGGGGTCCTTCATGTGATGGAGGAGAGGGAGAAGGGTTGGGGGGCACGGAGGATGAAGGATGACGCCGTCGGTGATAGGAAACACGGAGGTTGGTTCCACATTGTGTGCCCCCCCCGCCAGCAGACGTGCACACAAATTGACAGGAGGGAATGCATTTGACTGTCAAACAGGTGCTTCTCATGAATGTGTAACGGCGTTTCCTGCCGCATCTGAGTGGAGCGTGGTGGGACGGCCGCCATCGGTGAGCAATGACATGTTGTGAAGTTCTCTCTCCAAGGCCGAGCGAGGCAACTCTTCGCAGGCCTGGAGCCCAAAGTGACGGGGCGGCGCTTTTTGAATTCAGATTCATTCCAGCCCAAAAAACTGTGTCCGGGGTGAGGAAGTGACAAGGGAGCGGGGTCTGTGAAGCTTTTTAATGGATGTGTGGAAATTAAAAATGGGAATGAAATGGAGTTTTTTTTTCCACTTCATTGTGGTTTCATTTTATTCGCTGAGGCGTCAAAAACTCCTCGTCTGACACAGCTGCAGCACTGTCCCCCGTGGGTGTCTTTGGTCGACCCTTTTTTAGTTCATGGCGAATGAAAAATATTAACTCGTTTATTTCAATCCAAATATGAAGCACAAAAAGTATAACCACTGACTGTTTTTTCCCGTTTAAACATTCAAACAAATTGTACAAAGTGGTGAGATATATTGATGAAGATCATCACAAATCACAAATTCTTCGCTGGTTTTGGGTTTGTAGTGTTTTCACCTCGGAAAAATACATAATAATGTATCTATAAATAAGTAGATATTGTTCCATGCTGTAGATGCACAATATTGTCACACTGACACAGTGTGGCCCGTATATTCTCGGTTGTCGGCGCAGCGTTGCAGTTGTATTTTTCAGTTCTCAGTGCTGTTCCTGGAGCTGTTTCACCACCCTCCACAATTAGTGTGGATTTCCTCCTGCTGGAAGCAGCTCCCAACCCCAAGCGGAATGCAGCCATCACTGTGCTCTCCCCTGCTGGGACATGTCAAAAAACGTCCTCCGTGGAAAAAGGTAAAGAGCCGCAGCTTATGTCAACAGCACACTCAGAATTGAAGGGTTTTCTAATCTGCATACTCACTGTGTAGTATTTTTTTTTTAGCATGCTCAGTACTCAAAAACTGCTCACTGTGTATTAGGACTAGAAACAGTCTGGCTTAATGGGACACATGAAAAGGAGCCATTGTTAACATTGTTTGCTATGATATGTGAAAAGGTTTGCTTTGAAAAGAAAAGATTTGTTGAAGTGATGGAGCTGCTATCAGCTGTGGACGATGGTGAGACAGTTTAAAAGAACAAAAATAATTTTGCTGAGCTTCGCTTTGATTTAACTGACACGACTGATGTTGCGTCATTGTCGGTTTCAACTAAATGCAAAAGTACGGTTTCTTGTATGGTAGCTCTTGGCGAAAATAGTGATGTATGAAACTTAAACAATGTAATAAATCATAAAAACACAAAATTTGTCACAAGAAGTATTCTTGCCCTGCTTGGTGTCAGCTGGGTTAAAAGGATGTAACTGAGAATTAAGAACATGTTGCTCAAATAATCCGCTCAGTGGTAGAAATAACTGCCTTTTGGAAAAAAAAAAAAAAAAAAAAGATTTATCCGAGGTGTGCACAAACTCACTTCTTGCCGTGTGAAAGTGTCCCGACAGCTGACAAAACAACTGAAGGTATCAAGGTTGTGAACATCTTGAAAGCAACCAACATCTGCTGCATGTTTCACAAGTGCCCCCCACCCACCCCCCTACCCCAAACACCACATCAGCTATCGCTGAATGTTAAGTGTGTTATGAAAAGGGTATGTTTGCGCACGGAGAGCGTGTTTAATCGAAGTAAGCGAGAGGAACGCAGACGGGAGAAGTTTTCTTACCTTCTGAATCATAAGCGGAGCCCTTGTGATTTGGCGCCGTGCAAAGCCGTTAAATATCGCACCCTCAGCGCTGTAGATTCCCTCCTCGCCTACACGAAGGCTTCCCTCACATGCTGCAAGTGTCGGCGCTTTGTTGGAAGAAGGTGCGTCTGTGTGTGTTTGTGTGTGTATGTTTTTCCACATTCACTTTGCGGCTCTTATTTAATTTAATTGTCGGTGCATGACTGCCTGGACGAGACTTCTCTTGTTTGCCCATGTGCACAAATAGTGTGTGTGTGTGCGCGTGCGTTGGTTTCATTCTGTCGCTTGTGCTAATTACCTTTGTTTCTCAGCAACAGTGGCGACTGCTGCTATTTCAGAGAAGTGCAACATCGCACCATCTCAGGTCGGCCGGGCTGTTTGCCCCGTTTTCGCAGGTTATCCGCACTTTCTTTCGTTCTTTATTTTGTTTTTTCGTATTTCAAAACAGTGTTATCACAGCTGACAACTGGCTGTTCTCTATTCTGACAGGTCTGTGATTTTTTTTTTTTGTAAAAACAGGTGTCATTTTCCCAGTGACAGGCGACAGTACATCAAGCATCTTTTAATACATCAAAATGATGTCAATTTATACTCCCTCACCTCTGTTTGCCGCTCTAACATTGATTTTGGGTTTATGAAAGTTTTTATCCCCAGGCTGGCATTTCTTGAGGCACCAGCTACTCATCCTTTGTTGAGCCGCTACAAATGCGAAAGGAGATCTAGGGGATTGGGAGCTGCCCAGAAAAACGTTTTAATCGAAAAACAGATCATAGCCCAGAAAGTTGGGTCATTATTTAGTTATTTGCAGTGACATTCAACCCTCCTAAAACCCCAAACTGTGATGTTTTCTTTAAGTGCAGTAGAACCAGCTGAAACTGGAGTTAACGGAGACAGTGAGCGCGCACACCGCACCGGTTTATTGGAAATACTTTATCTGTTTTGCCGTTCTCGTGGATTACATAAGACTCTCTCCATGAGCCTTAGAGATCCATGAAACCTTCGGGACTCCCAGCGCGCTGCTGCTGCTGCTGCTGCTGTTGTTGTTGTTGTTGTTGTTGTGGCAATCCGCTTGTAGTGTCTGTGTGTGTATGCGTGAACAAACTGGAGCATGTGAAGCTGAGGGAGCCTGTCTTGTTATGGTTCACTATTTATCTGCGTGTATGTGTGCGTGTTTGTATGAGAGGGGGGAAAAAAAAACAGCAACAGAGTGATGGAGATCGTATCTGAGGTGGTATGACATACGCTTGGACCGACTGAGAGAGAGAGAGTTTGCCTTTTACCCAGGGAGCCTGGCAACCTCTTCTCCTCTGCTCACTTGTGCTTTTTGTAGTGGGAGTAATTACATGCGGCCCAGGGCAGAGGGTGTCTCCTCTTTGTCTGATCTGGAGGCCAGCCACCGCTCCACCTACAGCTGGAACAGAACATCTGTGCTCCAACATGGTGCTGGGGATTAAACGGGAGATAAAAGCAACAGCCAGTCTGAAACAATTCATATTACGGCGCCTGTGTGTGTGTGTGTGTGTGCGCGCCTGGGCAGATCTGTCAAAACCTGCGCAAAGTGATAAACTACACAGACAGTAGCCCCTTGATGCTCTGTGGAGATGTCCTGCAAGAGTCCAGGATCACTCATGTGTCTTGTACGGCTCAGTTCCCAAGAGGACACCACCGAGGTCAAAGCAAACTCCTAGAAGAGTTTGGCGTATAGATATCTGAAGTGATAAAAAGGTGCCTTTTTCTTTTTTTTCTCATTTTTTTCCCTTTATTTTAATGGAAACTATCGCAAGGAGAAAAAAAAGAAAGAAAGAGAGGACGCCCTTATACCGCACAGTCACTTTGGACAAAAGCATCAGCCAAATGAATGTAAAGCGATGTAAAACAGATGTAAAAGACAGTTCAGAGAAAAGCCAAGAGGACAGTGAGAAGCGCTGTGAATTTAATCATGCAATGCCAACATCTCTACAAGGACTTTGGGGATAGAAATGTCGCCTTCTGTGATGGGATGGTCTGGTGTCTCCTTGGCTGAAGGCGATTTAAAAAGAATTACTGAAGCACCCGTTTTTTTTATAAACTTTTCCGATGGCTGAAAAGAAAAGAAGCACAAAACAAATCTGGGAACGCCGAGGCGAGTCAGCCAGAGTAAGACAGATCAATCCTCCCCCACTTCTCTCAGCTTTAACTTTCTGTAAAGTAAACTCTTACTTGAGTTCGAGTCCATTACCCCGGCTGCGCATCACACGGTGAAAAACTTCACTGAGAAACTTTCTGAATGCAACCTTTAGGTCTGCCTAAACCCCGAGTAACACCAGCTGGTCTTATAGCAAGCTGGGGCTGAGAGGGTTTTCAGCAGTATGGGAGGTAGTTGAGGGATCAGTGAAATTGTCGCACCTGTGATGATTTACCGGTGGTCTCAAGCTCCATCAAGGCCCTGCACACCCACCAATGAATTCTGACTTATTCTGGCTGATGAAACCTCTGTTTTTTGTTGTTGTTTTTTTTTAGCACCACCATGCAAATGTCTGCTGTTAGCTCTATTTTGGCTCATTAGCTGCTACATGCTCTGTCTTCACTAGCGCGTTTGGTGGCGGGCGGGCGGAATCCAGGTGAAACAAGAGAGCAGCCAGAGCGAACTGAAGCCGCCAAGTTGCAGGTTTGAAAAACCAAGCCGCGAGCTGAGGGGAACTGCAGGGCTTCATCCGTCCTGTCCAAACACCTTTCACTCGAGTAGATACGTGATCTATTATTAATGTAGAGATATCGATTATAGCCACATTGCATAATTTATATATCGCTATACGATGCAAAGAAACAAACAGGAGCATAGCTACTTGTATGGGGCTTTTTATTTCAACATAAACATGTCTTTGAAAAGATCTACACACCTGCTCGACTCATAAATTTATCAGCGTGGATGTGGTTGTTTGGGTGGAGGACCAGACATCAGGAGATGCCCAGCTGACCTTGACTCTGGAAACTCCAGCAGTTGTTGGAAGACGGAAGAGAAATTTACCGGGAATGTAGTGACCGGCAACAAACTTCCGTCTATCAGTTAAAGAGAGAACTATATGGAGCCTAATCTGTTGCTTTGTGTTGTTCTTTATCTTTGCCTGTGAAAGGCTAAATAATGAAGATTTGAAATCTCCATTTCAAGAGCTGGCAGATCATTCAGCGTTTTTGAATGTGGCGAGGTTTTCATGAGTTTTTGGCGATTGTGAAGATAAGACTGCCCTACATCCGTGAAGTCCTTGTGTGAGGCAATTTGTTCTTCTGCCTTGTTATATAAAGGTTTAAGATTTTTTTTTTTTCCTTTCAGTTTTCTTGTGCAACTGCTGCATATTGCTTCTACATGACATAACAGCAGCTCCCTCACATTTTTGATGCCTTTCACCAGGACATGCAGCTTTAACAAAAAAAAAGAAGGCCTGGCATTAAAGCAAATTGGATGTTGATGTATTTGGAAATCTATGATTACATCAGGTTTTTTGAGGGGGGGCATTCCCTTGTGTTTAAATGAAACACATTTACACATTAAAACTCCATGTCTTCATCAGTCTATGTGTGTGTGAGTGTGTGTGAGACTGGGAGAGACAGAGAGAGACAGATCCTCCCTGTTATGTCCTGGGAGACCGCTGAGTGTGTTGACAGTGTATTTAGGGAGCTTTTAACTCAATATACGCTTCAAACCCCATGGCATCCAGGCCTTTTTATTCCGTTGCACATTGCCATGGAAACACTGATGTTCATGAAATTTCACCCTCTCTTTGAAGATATTAAGACAAAATGAGACGAGATTCGATGTTCAAGCAAAACAACAAACTTCCACGGTGTTATCCTGCACACACACGGCATGTTCGTGGGTAAACTGTGTGAAGGTTCTGCTCTGGGACCTGCAGCCCTCAAAGGATGCTGCTTTCGCTTGTTGTGGTGAACTCCATTGGCCCACAGTCTTTTACATGGAATGTGGAGAGGGAGGTGGCTACGACCACGCGCTCTATTTGAGAATTTAACATAGACTCCAGCTTCACTTTGCCGCTGTAGCTCCATCATGGCACACACACACACACACACACACACAAGTGAACAGAGCTAGCTGCACTAACATGATGGTCAAGCAGCTGAAAGTTCCCCCCTTTTGTTGAAAATCAATTTTTGTGTAAGTGTGTGTGTGTGTGTATTAAACCGTCACATCCCTCATACTTGTGTTTTATTCTTTTCCCCCACACTTTCCTCACACATTAACTGTGATGCACTGATGTGCTGTTTGCACTCCTGGGAGAGAGACTGTGTTTGTCATGCTTTGTCATGCCATATGTGTGTGTGTGTGTGTGTGTGTGTGTGTGTGCATGCACAGACATAGGTTCAAGTCAGTAGTGCGTTATAGAAGTAATGCATCTGCTTAGTGTAAAGGAGTGTCAAAGCCCTGACACACTTTCACACGCTTAAAGGCACAGACCCACTCCTCTCCTCATGTAGTCCTTGGGGCGGCAACACCTACACGGGGCTCAACCCTCACATCAGCAGGAATGGAGTCTCTCTCGCTCACTCTCTCTCTCCCCTCATCTCTGTCAGCCGCCCTCGACTCATTACAGTGAAGCCACAGTGCAACTGCAGCTGGGCTCCCCGGGAAAGCTATGTTTATCTAAAGAGGATGGAGGTAGATTGAATATGTAAAGCCAGCAGCCAGTGGAATCCCATCATACTGATTGCTTTAGACCAGCTGAGAGTCTGCGATGGATTCTCTATTGCGCTATCTAACCGAGGTTTAGTGGGACTGGAGCAGTGCTGGGGTAAACAGCAGGTGACTGCATGTGTGTGTGTGGGGGGGGGAGTGGATATTGGCTGGGGGAGAGCAGGATTGATATGCATTACACCTACTATATTCTCACTGTCACCAAATGTAGACAATTACTGCAGAGAAAAGCTTATTTGTGGGCAGGAATGCGTTTACACGTGTATTCCTCGGTAGACTGCATTCAAGGCATGTTACAGTAAATCTATGGAGCAGTAGTGAGAATATTTAGCTAGTGTTCTTCCCAAATATGCAAAGCAAAATTGTTTGTAGTTCAACTAAAGTTCACCTGAAATGGACAAAAATTGCTGGCAAGATCTCTAGGGAACTTTTTAAAAAAAAAAACCCAAAAAAAAGGAATACAGAAATTCTCATTCCTGAGCTCGGATGATGTTTTTTTGTTTTTGTGGAGCATCTTTCATTTGGTCACGCGCACGTTTGGAGGGAGCAGAGCGAGACCCTGACGCCATAGTTGTTAGCGATGCGAACTTCCGAAGTTGGCGGGAACTGCAACTTTGATCCCTAATTAGCTGAAGAAATTTGCGGCAATCCTGCATCTTTGGCCCCTTGTTCTCATTACGCCTGCTTGTCCGTACACAATGTTCTCAGGCCCGCGTGCACACCGAGCCTGCCGCGCATCCGCTTTACCGTGCACCGGCAGAAAAGAGTCCATATCACATGTGCATATTCACAGAACTATATCATCCTCAATTACAGCCTGGAGCCGTTTTCCTTTTGATGTACAGACCGAATAAACCCTGAGAGAATATACACACATACACACACACGCCTATACCAGGAGAGCTCTGATTATAATAGCCTTTTTTAGAATCCTATTTCTAGAGCGAAGAAGCATGAGAATCCCTTCGCCATTCATCGAGGCCCGACCTCTGAAGTATAGTCAACAGCAGCATGCGGCGATTAATTAGAGATTTGTCTCGATGAGAGGAGGTTTGGGAGGCAGAGGGATAAAGCAGGCAAATCTGCTGGCCTAATTAAGGGAATTTAATTTCTCACTAGCTTACATCCGCTCAGACCCTGATGAGGCATTTTTGGGGAGAAAAGTGGGAGTGGAGGGAGGGAGGGAGGGAGGGGAGGAGAGACGGCAGCTCGCCCATGATGTTACATGTGGTAATAGATGGGTTAAGGGAGACTGCCAAAGGGGAAGCGCGAGACGCTGCGAAATCATGGAGCGCCTTGACAGTGGAGCTCATCGGATGTTTTCTCATGCCGCGTGTCTGCGGTTTAAGGGGCAAGAAAGTTGGAAAGTTGTGAACCTTTTTTTTTCTTTTTAAACACCTCATTAAGGCCTAATTTTAAAATAACTGAATCAGTGACTAGCGCCCAGCATCTTGTGTTGTTCGTAATGACGAAACCACCGAGAATTATTACCCACCTGTAGCCTGTATTTTCCCTTTTAAGCTTTATTGTTTTCAATTAACAGGACACATGACTCAACACTCTGACTACTCTCCTGAGCCGGTTCCCAGCCTTTTGTCCGAGCCTCACCCTCCAAACTTTAACCAAAGTTTGAGTTGCCTAAATTAAAATCTCACCTTTCCTTTTAAGCGAGGCAGCAGCCTGTTATTATGCGATCAGTAGAAAGTGATGGGTTTCCCTTGAGCTGGCACTCCTTTCATTCCAATTTGCCAAGCATATCATCAAGCCTGAACCGCAAAGTGAATTAGGTTTTAGGGAAAAGGAAGACCCCAAAAACAGCAGGAGAAAATAACTGAAGTCAGACGCTGCTCTATCAGGAAGATAGATACTGATTAGAACAGAAACAAATGGTTTGTTTATTAAATTAGCTGCTTTGGCGGTGGGGGAGAAGACAGAGATGGAAGCCTTGCAGTGTCAGAAGGAGGTGATATTTATTATTAATTTCTTTTACGAGGGAAGCTGGGTTCATCTGTACTTAAATGTCAACGGGGGATGAGGCAGCAGAGCGGCAAGGTGCGTCTGAGCTGACAGGACCACAGCTGGGCTCGTCAGTCTCCTTTTTTTTTTTTTTTTTTTACGCGAGTAAACAGCTCATACGCCGCAACTTCTAAATGCTGTAATTAGTGCAGTCTCGCAAACAGACCTGACCCCGCTTCAGATCCTGCGAAGATGAGTCATGCCGAGCGTGTAAAGAAGCATTAAAGCGGTGCAGCCGGTCCGTGCACACTACACTTCCAGCACCCAGAGGACTGCTGAGGAGAGCCCTGCGGTGGCTGGGACTAATATTCTCTTTTAGAGACTATTGGCCTTCAGTGGCCAGTGGAAAGGTGACCCGACATCGCACGGCGTCTTTTTCTCTCTGTCACGCGCAGCGCACACACACACACACACACACACACATATGCGAGCCTAATGTGTTCTCGGCCTAATAGCTCTTTCATTAGTGCCAATCCAAAGACAAATGGATTCAATAAGCAGCCCAAATCTATCTGTCTGTTCGGGTTTAGAGCCACCCCCCCCCCGCTCCCTTAACTCCCTGCCTGGCGTTTATGTACTCTGAGATGGTTGGAGAGAGGGAGAGAGTCACGAAAATAGATGAGAAAGTGGATGAAACAGACAGCGGGATTGACAAAATAGGGCATAATGACTTCGAACCAAAAAAAAAAAAGAAAAAAGAAGGAGGCAAAAAGCGACAGGCTAATGTGAGCGGGCTCTATGTCAAGATGCCGTTAACAGGATATCGACAAAGCCATTATGGAAAGTTAAAAGAACGAGCTTAATTGTGCATCTTGTGGTAAATAGATGAGGTTTGTGAACATTGTTTGGGTGGTGTCAAGGATAAGTTTTGCGAGCGGAATAACGAGGGGTGTTGTTGCTTTAGCTTCCCGCGCAACGTTAATGGGACTCCGCGTTTCATTAGCTTTTTTTTTGTGCTGCACTCATGGAAGCTATCAAACCGAAAGAGGAAGTAGGAAGTAATTAACACCTTGACTACAAAAGACCAATTTGCATGCACGTAATGTATATTCATTCACCCATGGGGAAAATGAATCTGCACACCCCCGTCTGCGCTTGTCACAGATGAGCATCAATGGTGTGTGTTAATTACAGGCCCTAAACGTATGCGGGGCGAAGCGGCGTATCGGTGACACGCATCTGCGCGCGGGGCTGGCGGAGCCTCTAATCGAGTCTCGAATTCCAATTTCCCAGCGATGCCCTTTTCTCTGAGCAGGGGTCAAGTCTCTTTTGCTAATTTGTTTGCCTGCCGGAGAGGGAGGGAGTCCGGCTGGCCCAACACCAAGCGGCCACCCTGGCAAGCGGCGAACAGCTGAGCGTGACGGGCGGCTGTAGAGGAGCTGCAGATTGTGTGTGTGCGTGTCCGCGTGCACGTAAGCCAAGATTTTCGCCTGTCATTGAGGACCATCGTTCCTTAAAAAGCATCTAACTGACAGAAGAATTTCATTAGTCTGGGTTTCAGTGAACGGTTCCCTGCCTAAATGCTGTTTTGGAGGCTTTCCAGTGAAATTTGTGGTGGCTACATTTATGTGTATGTGTGCTCAGGGTGGCGGGCGGTAGGGTGGTGGGCGGCATTGTGGGAGGGGGGTGAATTGGAGTGTGTGTGGGCGGGTGGTTCGGCCACTGGTGGGGGCTGTACAAATAACAGTGGTCGGTCTGAAAGCCTGGAATAAGATACCTCTCTCTCCTCGGTGTGTGTGTGTGTGTGTGTGTGTGTCTGTGTGTGTGTGAGCATGCCTCTCTCTGTGCTTATGATGTGACAGGACACGAACAAAAGGATTTGGTTAGAATTAGTCAAGGATTAGACATCTATTTTAATGTCTTTTGTCGAGCCAAACGCGTTACGTGCTGCCCGAATGAACGAAGTGGGCCAAGCCACCGTGCTGCATACAGAGAGATCTTCAGAGTGCTGAAAGAGCTGAAAAAGCTCGCACATGATGTTGGATGACACAAAGGAGACACTCAACCTTACAGATAAATCAAATAAACGTATTCATGACTTTTTGATGGCATCAAAAAAAAAGATAATTTAAAAAAGCGCTTACATTTTTCTCCTGTAATACAGCTATTTTCCTGCGAGTCAGAACCTCTCAGAGCACATTTTTTTACATCCTTCAAAACTCTTTGCCCCTGTTGAGGGCCCTGTTTCCATAGCAACTAGGTTTGGGTGTGTGTGTAAATATATATGCGTGTGTGTGTCCAGCTCGACTTGTTGCATCCTGTGATGCTCGCAAGCACCGAGCTGTGCCTCATGCTTCAGAGGACAGCAGCACACGCTCGAAACGCGCTGCAGCTGCTTTGGTTCGTCTTTGGCAACGCACAAAATCACAGACAGGCACACGCACGCGCGAAATTGCAGACTACACACACGCTCATCTGACAAACCTGAGAAACGGCTGGTCTGATTGGCGGACGTACTATTCTCTTGGCTTCGCCTCGTGATTTTTTTTCTCTCTCCCCCCTCCCCGCCGATCAGTGCGGCGGCAGCCTCGCTCAGCCCGGCGTCGTGTTCGCACGCCGCAGTCAGTAATTTGGAGGCAGAGCGGCATCTCTATCATCCTGCCAGTTATCACACTTTACCGAGCACAGCGCCACATCGCTGCCCGTCTCTCCCCTCCGTCTCTCTGTCTGCTCCTTTTGCGACTTAAATCTCTCTTTCCAGTTATCAGCGCGTGCGTGCGCGCACGTATCCCTCCGTGTGTTCGGCCGTTCATCCGCCACCCGCCTGTCTGGCCCTCCCGCTTCTTGAAACTTTGCACGCTTTCTTCCCAAACTACCTCACTTTTCCTTCCCTGCCTAAAGTATCCTTCATGTGCTGCTCTATCTAGCCCCCCCGAACACCACACACCACCCCACCCCATCCGCATCCACATCCTGGACTGTCATTTGTCACCTGTATCTCCCACTGGTGATAACATCTGTCTGTCTGTTGATAAATCAGTCGTCCGCCATGGATCAAACTGTGGCAATGCTCTCAGATACAGGCAGCTATCCTTGTCATCCGTCCACCTGTCACAGCCAGTCCCCTCACCACCCCCTTCTGCTGCCCTTGGTGACTGACATTTAAGTCAGAGAGAGCATAGCCTTCAACATGGCATTTTCTTTTGGGATATTATGGGATCGAGAAATCTAAGTTTGTGGAAGTCTGGGAGTTTGACACCATGGACAGGATGTACACTTTGCACCAGATTAGTTGCATGTCATACCAACCCAGTGCAACTGTCAGGTGGAGAGTTATGCGCATTCGCGGTGCCCAGGGTGCTAAACTGAGATGGCGAAATTGGTCAATGTTATGCTACGCATGTTAGCATTGACCTCAAACCACTGCTGTGCTTAACTACAGCAAACAGAGCCTCCAGCATGGCTGAGGACGTGAAGTGTGGTTCCAGTTCTGCAGGCGCTTCAGTGTAGGAGTTTAACACTGCCCCCGATTTGTTTGTAGGTCAAATGAAAGCATGCGGGTCCTTTTTAAACTCATTTTTTAAACACAAGACTTTTTTGTCAGTTGTGGTGAATGATTTTTTTGCCCACTAGAGACTCCAGTAGACTCAGTTCCGGCGAAGCCACAATTGAATGACATATTTGAATTCAGAGTGCTGTCTCTTGTTACCTGTTGGGCAGCAGTTGGACAACATTCAGCTTGTGTGTACAACACAAACCAATGAGATTAAGAGGTACATTTCCAGTTGCTCACGTCGAATCTGTTTAGCTGATAATTGCCTTTTAATGGAAGAGGTGATGTGGGGCTGCTATGACAGTTGGGATGTATTGGCTGGACATGGCATTTGCCCTTACAGCAGAAAGATGCGGCAGGTGCCGTGGGATGCGGCTCCTTTGGATAAGCCCGAGCATTTGGCATTCAGGTGGACCAGTCCAATACTTGGCAGTGAGAAAGGAGGCCGGCAGTGTGACAGTGGGCTAATGACAGTTGGGAACGGGCTCAGTGACTGGCGTGATTGCTGTGCGATTGAGGAGGAGGAGAAGCAGAACGAGGACGGCAGGCGTCCGAAGGTGGGGTTGCTGTAAAAGCCTCGGCCAGGTCAGGTGTGCCAAACAGAGCAGAACACTTGGCTGGGCTTGGTCGCCCCTGGAGCAGCGCAGCTCGACACGGGGCCGTGACCTGCTGCCACTTCTAACAGCTAGTGTGGGGAAAACACAGAGGGGGCAGGGGAGAGAAGATGGCACGAAGGGATTGGAGGGCGTTATTGGAGGGATGGTGGCAAACAAGATAGGGATAATGTACAGAGGGAGGACAGAAGTGGGAGGAATTTGAAGCAGCAGAGGACGTGGCGAGGAGTGATGAGAATTTAAGGAGGAAGATGCAGTGATGGAGGGGAGATAAAGACAAGTGGATCTAAGTGTAAAAAAGGCTGTTTTCTGTTGAAATTTAACACACCTCAGCCTCAACTAATAGAAAAATGTAACACAACTATCAGACCACAAAATATACATTAATGCTTTGACCTTACTCTGAAGTTTTCCCCCATAATGGTTGACTAAACCAAAAAAAGGTTAAGTTAGGTTATGTTTTATTTTAACCGGAAAAAGATATTTCCTCTTTTTACATTATTTAAATAAATAACACTGTAGTGTATCAAACAATTTATCAGCATCAGCATTGTTTTGTTTATTTGTGACCGCCTCTCGACCTGAGCCACTTGTTAATTGCTGTTACCATGATGATGAAGGTCCAGTGAGTCTGCTACTGGTCTGCCCTCTTGGGTCATGTCCGAGGCTAGGGCCAGAGCCAGAGGCAAGCCGCGATGCCATGGAAAATAATTAAAACCACAATATAAGCATTGAATCGCATTACTGATGGTTCAGTAATGCCATCAACACCATCAGTGTTTCATCAGCGCTGATTTTGCTTTCCCTGTTTCTCTTCAGAGAGGATTACACATGAGGGAGGAAGAGAAAATACCTGAACAGGTGATTCAGAATGGCCCTTATACGCCATAATCAGCTGACCGCCGTTGTTGGGCGGATGTCGGGCTCAGAGCGGCTTGGTTTCTTCGTGTTGTGGATGATCAGCGTACGACAGCACCGTCACCATCCAAATGCCTGGTGAGCCAAGAATGACCGCAGCGAGCGAAGCGACATTCGTGGGCCGGATGAGTAGGGTTGGTTCCAGAACAAACAAACGCAACCAGCTCTGTATTTATTTGTTAATTTATCCCGGTTGGTAATTATTTGCAGTGGAGTGGGCTGTTTGTCCACTCGTGGAGCTGATACAGCTCTGAGGCAGCTGTTCAAATGAACTCTGATGGGTGAGGACTTAATATAAACATTGATACTGTTGACTTTCGTGGAGGCAAATGAGCGCTGTCAGGTGTTGCCGCTCAGAGTGACTCAGCCATTGCTCATGCTCTGGTGGAATGATAATATCGGTGTCATTCCATGGCATTTTGTTTGTCACTGTCACATCCCTATTAATGCTGGGGTTCATGAAGTGTAGGATCTCAATATGTCACGTAAAAACAGACCCGCTCAAACCGCAGGAAGGATGAACACAATCTTTTTGAAATGAAAATGAACTCCGGGGCAGAGCTGCCCACCAAACTTCATGAAGATATTCTAACAAACACACTGAATCAAGACATGTAACTTTCTCCCAACCTTATTGGCAAAGGAAATAAAAGCATCACTTTTAAGCTTGGTGGGGAAAAGGGCCAGGAAAGTGCTGAATCAAGTCGGGCCGAATACGCCTAACTGGCTGGAAGTGAGTTTGAGTTTATATTAATATCCTCTTGAAGAGCGGATTCTTTTGAATAGATCACACGGTATCGGATGCTCGTCCCGTCGCTGTTGTAATACCGTCTCAGCTCCGCTCTCCAGAGAATCGGCTCTGCTCGTACCTGGGCCCGCTCAATGGCTGCCTGCAGGAGAATTTCGTAAGGGAGAGTGTTGCCAGCAGTTTCTGTCTCCAAAAACTTTTTTTTTTTTTCCTGTCCAGTTCTTGAATTATTTAAAAGGGAAGTTGAGGTTCTGTTTCTACATTCAAACTTTTTTTCTCTCGGTGCTGGTAGTGGAGGAGAAAAGGGAGGAGGCGGCAGAGGGGGAGGAGGAGGAGGAGGAGGAGGAGGCGGAGGCTTTTTTCGGGTCTCGTGTGATTTTCTCTCAGCCATGCCACAAGCTGGGTATCCGCGCGCTGAGCTTGGCATTAGAATTAAGGTTGCAGATATTAAAATGATTAATTCGGCCTCACCGAGCAGAGCTCCCATTTAGCCCAGCTACTTTTATGTGGCTCTCCCCTCCCCTGCTCATGCTGAAAATGTCCTTTTCACACAGATGTTCCATTATGAGCCTCCTACACACAGGCATGATGATGGAGGCGCAGAGGGTGTGTGTGCGTGCGTGTGTTTGAAAACGATAACGCTCCTGGTAGGGAAAGTGAGGTGAAGGAGGAAGGGGGTGAGGGAGGGAGGGAGGGAGGGAGGGAGAGGGAGCACGAGGGGAGCGTGTACACAGAAACAGGGCGAGCGTGGCGGCTGTGTGATATTCACGACCTCCGACTGTCAACTCAAACGCCACTCGCAGACTTATTCTCGGCGGCGTGAACAATGCGCGGCCCAGCGTCCCATTTCACATGCGCCGCAGAATGCCGCTGTCTTCCTCCGCGCAGCCAAATGACCGACCATTCAGCCCTTTGTTCCCCGGCCTCTTTCTTTTCCAACGCACCAACATTTGCAGAACAAGTCAGGCTATTCCTGGTGGGTTTGTGCTACACTCTGATGAAGGGGAAAAAAAGGAAAAGGAAAAACCACATGCAATATGGAAGAAGCAGGAGCACGGAAGACATTCAGTCAGTGGCGATGATGATGTGTCTTTTTGGTATAGGTGGTATAGGTGCTCGGAAAAAAAAAAAGTGAACTTAAGGTGACATACAAGAAGAGGATTTCATTAGCTTACTGTCTTCATACTGTACTTCTTCCTCATGTTTATTTCATGTTATCTATTTATCTGTATTTTGAGAATAGGGAATTAACTTGCTTTTTTGTTATTTTTTTTCTCGCAGAGCTCTGTTAATGACTGTTGCAGAGAAGTTGCGGCTGATGTCAGAGCAGTGTCTCACAATCAAAGGAGGCTGCGTCCCCGACCTGTAGCCTCGCCTGACCCACTTCAGCTCCGTGCTGCAAATTCACTCTCCTAATTGCCCACCTGTGGGCGTCCTAATTGGCTTAGAGCGCCGGTTTTAATCAGGGAGAGTACCACGATTAAGACCCCAAGACTGCTTCCACAAAGTTCAGATATGGCAAGAAATCAGACTGAGAGAAAGAGAGAGAGACTTACTGCACCAGCAGAGTTAGAAATGACTGTTTAGTAAATGAAAACAAAGTACTTGTGGCATTTTGAGCCACCTCACACACAGGCGAGTACTTAATGATGCGCATTAAAGCAGAGATTTATTAAAGAATCTGTAGAAGGCCATTAGCCGCGCCTTTGATTTATTCATCAGGGACTGAAGCAGCACAATAAATATGGAAATAACTCCTGGCCTTTTCAGACCACTGCTCTGGGGAAAACCCGACCAGAATGAGAATTTGGATCCGGAGGGTGTCGATATCTTGTTTGGAGATGAGCTCATGATAGCTAGTTAGAGGTTTCTGTCCATGCAGACATAATCACCGAGTGGCAGAGGACTGCAGTAAATTCACTTTGCTCCAATCTGCTCTCAGCACACATGAAAATCCTTGCAAACAGATGCTCCTAATGCAATTTTGATTACTCAATAATGCAATTCATAATGCCAGCTTTTCTCTGTCTCTCTGCACAGTGAGCCAAGTACAAGGAATGCATTCATTTGCCGAGACATATAAAGGCAAGGTCAAATGGGGTAATACAAATTAAGATACAGTCCTCTGACCTAGAGAGTTATCAGCTGCCAGATCCTAAAGTAGCTTATTTAAAATCCTTAACTGTTCTCAGCTATATCTATAGCCATTCTGGGATCTATATATGATGGATCTCATAGAGACTTTGCCATTAATATATCAGTGTTAAAATACTGTAACAAACAAAGACTGAAAATCATTTTCAAAACTATTCTTAGTAGCTTCAGCCAGGAGATACATCATCCTGTAATTCTTATTGTTTATAAGCTAATCAGGTCAAAAGAAATCATTTGGTCCGTGCTTTAACATCTGCGTATGTAATTAACCAAAGGTTAATTAAAGGTTAAGAGCTTCTATCCATGTTAATTCAATTTTCCAAACTGCACTTTTAAAATGCACAAAGCCTCTTCTGTGTTTGCACTGTGTGAACAGTATGCATGCACTCCATGCAGCTCCATACTGTTGCTTATCATCTGCAATGTTAATGAAGTTTTTCCAGAGGTTACTTTCTGATAAAGTGTTTCACTGATCAGCCACAATATTAACACAGGAAACTGATATTAATGTTGTGGCCGACTTGTGTACAGTTAATCCTTGTTTTACCCATTTTGCCTCAGCCCCCTTATTCTGTTGTACTAATTTACGGATTGATTATGAATTCCCCATCATGACCTTTAGCAAAATATTTTTGTGTTGTCACAATAATAAAATGTATTTTATGGTTACCTTACGTTTTACAGTTGTACAAATCAAATATTTGTGTATTAATGTGAACATGGTCACTAGCAGTGCTGAATCTGACAAGAACTATGACCCAAATTTGCAGTTCTGGTCAGTGTCTCTCTTCTAAATTGCTGGAGTATCCCTTTAATGTAAAATTTTGGACTTTTGGGTTCTTCTGCTGTTCTGCCTGTCAGCAATATCTCTCAGCATGTATTTTGAAAAATACACACAGTGTGTGACCTCAGATTCACCATCTATATCATAACAAAAGGCCGCAGCACCATTAAAGTGTCGAAGATACATCCCGAAGTCTTGCACTCATCTGATTTCAGCCCGCAACACAATATACTGTGTGATCATTGCGAAACCTCTTTCATGTTTTTCTTGGCTGATGAACAAACTCATTGATGACTTTCCAAGTGTTGCTCTTCAAGTAACCTTTCATCAGGCTCTAAAGAATTGCCTTTTGAATCTTCTAACGCCTGCAAATGCTCCACTTGCATCAGAGCCTTTCTGCGACACGTTGCGTATGGATGTGTGCAGATGCATTGATCCCAGAGGACAGAGAAATGCTCCATGTGTGCATTCCCTGCAGTCGTTTGCATTTCATGCGTGGGGGTGTGTCTCATGTAGCCTTGGTTCAGACCATTCATTTCTGAGTTCTGGTGCTCCTACTTCTACGTACACTCCTCATATCCTGCCATGTTTCTCTGAGTGCAATCAAACACATGCACAGCTACCCAACTGTATCTCCCACATATATACTCACGGATAGTATATATACTTACGTGTATATGTTTACACTATCCGTACATGCACCAGATTTTCACCTTTTCCCTCTGCCTCTGAGGAAATCGAAATAATAATTCTGTGTGTGATAATGCCAGTAACGCCAATCCACACCGGAGTGAGCGCAGAGCATCCTGCGGGAGTGCTGCCTCGCACACATCAAAGCCGTAATAGAGATTGGCAACAAGGCAGGCTGCTGTGTTTTGTCTATATGTGTCTATTACATAGAGCAGTGTGGAGGCAGATGCTCCCATGTTAGCATCCTCCAGGGCACAAACCTCACTCTGCAATAATCAGATGAGTCCTGCATTATTCGAGCCTTCTTGTTTTTCTGCAGGCTCAAGCCACAAAACTACACGCTGTAGTGTAGTGGGAACTTGCTCCTGCGCACAAGGCTCAAACAACTGTCTTATTGGTTCCTTACCTGTGAAAATGCACACAAGAAAAGAGGAATTATCTTGTACAACATTGTATTTTAGAATTTGTAAGCCAGTCTGACATTTAACTCCAGCAGACGGAGAGCTTCAAAACAATACAATCACAGATGCACAAATACATCGACGTATGCTCATCAGTGGCCCACAAATCTGATGTAAAACCCGCGCATCGACGCCACACGGTGACTGATAACTGTCCTGTGGTTCAGATATCATTGTCAAGGCAAATGGTGATATCAAAAACAAGCAACAGACCTGCACATTTCAAACAGACTGAAGGTGTGGACGTGAACATATTTACACAGAGCTCCATGCGCTCTGGCAACATTTCTCTGAGCCGCTGCTGATGCGGACGGCGGATAGAATTTAGCCGCGTTGCACTGTTTACATATGCATACGCAAACGCCACTCTCCAGAGCTACCGCTACAGCTCCTGGGATGGGAATGGATCCAGCTGTTGCCTTTGGCTGCAGATTAATGTCTGTGTGCATGTGAGTGTGTGAAGTGCATAAATGCATTAAAGAGCCATATCTATCTCTCAAACACCTGTGATCCACTCTCTAATGCCCCCCACTTTCTTTATGCACATGCACGAAGCTTGAAATAAGTTCAGAGGAGCATTCACTCCGGTGTAAACTTTGCAATCTTTTTTATGAGTTTTTCAGTTCAGACCTATGAGATATGAGCATGTGTGAGACACCTCAGGGATGATTTCACAGTGTCACAATGCTCCTATTGTCACATTGTTTTTTTTTCTTGGATGCCATATGACTTTAAGATCTAAAGGATTGTCATTGTCGTTGCAGTCAGCATCACCATCTTGATCATGATCCTGATCAAATGCTCAGATATCCTCTCTTCCTCTTCATCCACCTCATTAGCTCCTTCAGTATCATGAGTATCAACAGCAGACACCTCCTTCTGAACCTCCGATCCTTCCCCCTACATTACATTTTTATGTCATCATCATGTTATCATGAGATGGTCGCGTGCAGATAGCCTCAAAGTGACCTTCATCCAGCAGATCAAAGCTGCCATCAGTGATTGAAGACCAGGGACTGATGTGTGTGGCGCTCGCTGAGTTAAAACTCCCTCATTGTGTGGAAGAAGTGGCTGACAGCAACTACCCGTAGCCCCCCGCCCCCAGTGCTTGCGCTGCATTTCATCATGCATGTGCTTTGTTTGGTGTCAGTTGAACTGCTGTCGACTTGCAGACAGATTCTAACAGTTGCACTGAGACTGCTGGACTGAGTAGTTATGGGTGTGTTGTTGATTCTTGAGCTGTCAATAAACCGAGCACGGCGGCGGGCGTCTCAGACGAGCGCGTCGAGATGGAGATCCTCATCACACTCCATCAATTGACAGCAACTGCAATCCCATTTTAACAGTTACAATAGTTTGCTGCCAGAGGAGAGAGGTGTAATTGCACTGTGCTGCACATCTTCTTTCACAGGGCATTTCTTCATGTTTCTGACACTGTAAATCCAGGTATAAAAGCCCTTATCCCTCTTGGACCTATATCTTTCTCAAAGGAGGAGATGAGATGTAGATACGAGAGGACTTTTAAAGACGTTACACAGCTGAGATTGTGCAATATCGGCTGCAGCTTAATTTCCCCGAGATTTCCTCGCTACTTTACAGTTGTGTGGAATTTGATCTTCGTCTCTCTGCGTGTGCCTGCTATTGAAGTGCACTGAACATCGTAAAAATGATTTCACACACAGAGACTGGGGAAGCATATTCGGGGAGAAAACACTTTTATTTTATGTTGCAATAAAAAAAAGCCTGAGTTAATCATTCAGAAACCCTATAGGTCCAGTCACACCAGCATGTAAAACAGCGTCATTTTACGATTTAATCTTTTTGATGGACAATCAGTGGATTTGCTTGAGGGGCAAAATAAAAACCCAGTAAAATGTTTCAAATGTCGAAAAGCAAGCCTTTTGAACAAACCCTTCCTCACTCAATACCTTATGTTGCACTGTTTTCCCCCAAACAAGTCTGTTAATGTTTCTTCAATATTGCTGTTTTAGTGTTATGCAGCAAACACTGTGGACAATCACTTATCAAACCTTGGTAATAGAGGCAAGTCCATGAGTGAGCTGAGGGGTCATGGCTTGTTCAGACTTGTAATAAAAGCAGGACAGAAAGGACAGCTGTATCATCTCTGGCAAACTTTGATTACGTTCGGTTTGTTAACTCTGCGGTTGTCCTGCACCACACATAAAAAAGTGAGATGTACCTCTGCTGGAGAAGAGGACGCCACTGTATTTAGCCTCCGGTCTTTGCTGGAATGATTCAGCCGTGTCTCCTGTAGGTGTCACGGCCAACCTGCCGGTGCCAGGTGGGTTACATTTCACAGGTTAACCTGATAACCTGCCAACAACCCTCTCAGGATTTGCTGTCACATCCAATTACCCCACTAGAGTGGCTGTGTGTTTGTATGAGAATGCAAGAGAGAGGGACGGAGAAAAGGCGAAACGGAGGGAGAGGATGCAGAGCTGAAAGGAAGAAGATTGATGAGTTTGTGTCTGCTTGTGTGTCTGTTTGCTTGTCCTGTTGTTTGCTCTCCGGGTGTAAGGTGAATGTGTCTGCCTCTGTGCGCGAGCGTGCGCTAATTTGTGTGCGCCCAGACCTGCGCGAGGCGCATCCCAGCGGTGTGTGAAAATGCTGTCAGAAAGCTAATGTGATTTCCGCTGGTGCCTTTGAAGTCGGTGGTGTCATCCTCATCCCATCGTGATTCATCATCATTCAGCCATGTATCTGACCCGCACGGGGCTTATGGTAACCAAATCTCTCCTGTCACATCTATCGTATCAAAGAGTTGCATGTGGAAGACTGATCAGGACCACTTTTGATAGTCTCTGACAGTGAAGGATATCCTCATGTTGGAATATCCGTGAGGTTGGTGACACGGAATCCTTTCTCACCTTCACCGGGAATCTCTTCACTCTCAGTCATCTGTGTGTGTGTGTGTGTGTGTGTGTGTGTGTTTGGCTTCTGCTGCACAGGCAAGCTCATAACTTTTTATCTGAGCTCACATAAAAAGACTAAATTCAAAAACTGTAATGGACTGTAAAAGTGTGCGCATCCAGTGTACGTGTAGCTAGGTTCTTGATTAAAGTATAATAAAAAGCGGCTTTAAAAAGTAATAACCCGGCTGGGGTAGAAATGCAACAGACAAAGGAAGATGTAATCAATAGAGGCAAGAAAAATTTAGGTTTCATTCACTTCATTTATTTTATACTATATAATACCCATATAATATTAGTAGACATACCATGTTTGGAGAGCAATAGCAAACTACACTCACATTCGCACGCCATAAATTTTTTTCAGCACAGTTCATTTCTCAGGTGTACAATCATATGCGGATGATGTTCCAAAGCCAGGAGACCCCCCCCCCAAAAAAAAATCCCAACTGGCACAACACGAATATTTTGCATGGCTTGTTTTCTGTTGTTTATATGGATCTCATTTAGCTCAAGGCTAATGTCCCAAAGAGATTCCATCTTAAAATCACGATAAAAAACATTTTCAACAATACTACTGAGCTATGGCCCACATACACACATAGTATATAATGGACACACACAACTTTATTGACAGCCAAATTACAGATCTGGAAAAAAACACTGGAACCCCTACATCTTATTGAACCAGCGCTCCGTTTTTCATGAAAACGACTGGGATTAAAAACTCTTTTGTTATGCATACCTGCGCGCCTTTGGTGTGCGACAGAATAAAACAAAGCAGCTGTGAAAAATCCAAGTGAACATCTGCAGGCGGGAGAGGGCATTCATCAAACCTGAGAGAACTGGAGCAGTTTGCCCAAGAAGAATGAGCCAAAGTAGCAGCTGCAGGAGCGCCGGAGTCTCACTGAGAGCTACGAAAGCAAACTGTGGCTTTTCTTCTTTTAAGACCAATGCCATGAGAACCAACAACGTCAAATAAAACACAAACAGGTGGAAAAATTTAATTCATATGGCTTGTTGAGATGCAGCATAGGTTAAATTGAAGTTAGTGCACCATGTCCACTGCATGCTGCTGGCTGTCAGTCATATTCAGCATCATGCCTTCCACCTTGAAAACTGTCGAGTGCAAATATTTAACAGAATTTCTATAAATTGGAGGGGGAAAAAGTGCTTGGTGGCCTTCACTGGCAGAGCTCTGTGTGTGTGTGTGTGTGTGTGTGTGTGTGGCTCAAGCTCATGTCCCAATTTCATAAACTGCAGCTGGAGCTGAAACTGGATCATCTCCTTTTTTCAGATTGAAAAGCATTTATCAAATTCTCCACAGACTAACCTTTACTTGCAAAGGTAAATTAAAGTAATGATTAGGTTTTAAAGATTGAATTAGGCTTTTAAAACATTGCTCTTGTATTCAGTTATTCATCAGTGGTTTCAGAGAAAGTGTGGTTTCTTTTCTACCATTTAGATCATTCTTTTTCTATTATATCCTTTTTGATGTTTTAACTGTAGCTCATGTCAGTTTTACATCTTTCTTATGATTGCAACATGTAATGTTCTGGGGCAATGACTGACGTTTCACTGTCAACGGCAGCAACAGCTGCAACTAAATAAGCTTTCCCCAGTATACTTCCAGATCAAAGTGTCACTACAGTTTTACCTTGTGACAGAAATGTGTCTGTGGACTCTTCCCCTGCTGCTCTTCTTCATGACAGACAGCAGTGTTCAAGTTCTGAGCTACGAGACATTTCATCCTCTGTCTGTCAGGATGAGATTTAGTTGTTTGGACAAATTGTGTTTTTTTTTTTTGCTTTGCCTTACCTGTTGAGAGAGACAATAAATCGGTGAACTGACTCATCTCAAGAGGCCATACATTTATTTATGGTTTCTTGAGAGTTGTGAGAATTCAATTCCAGGCTCTGCAGAGTTAGTTTGGACTGATTTTCTCTGAAATAACTTGGCTGCCTGAGCTAATGATTTGCTAGGGGATTTATCAATCTGAAAAGTATCGTTGATTAAAACCCAGATTGTGGGTAACATCTAACAGGCAGTCCACCGCAGTAGAAACGTGTAAATAATCATCTTGTGTAAAGTGTGTGTGTGAACGTTTGTGCATGTTAATCTGCATATACCTGCCTGCATACTTGGAAGAGATGATACGTCCCCCCCCCGATGTCTCAGTTTTATGAATCTGGAACCTCCTCTGCAAGCCTTTCGATAGGTAATTTAACAGGCCCATGATACAACACGAAACAAATGTTTTCTCCTCCCTGTTTTCAGAGCCAGGGAATTACAAAAATGCACCATGACACTGACATATGGTGCTGTTTTTCACTGGCTGGAAAATGGGGCTGTTATTTTTTCCCATCGATCAAAGCATTATTGGCTCTAATTCATAAATCTGTATTCTGAAAAAAAAGAGATAATCCGTCACTGTAGGACAGATGTAATGCTTTTGAAGACTTGCGTTCATTTCTAGGGCAGCGCATTGGTGTCTGTGCCTGCGTGCACGTGTGTGTGCGTATGTGCGCGTGTGTCGCTGGAACATTGCAACTAATTACTCAGAATAAATCCAGTCTTTATTAAGGCATAGTGAGGCAAAGATGCATGGTAATCTTCCGCAGTTGACTTGATGGCTTTCTGTGTCAAACGTTGATTGCTCTGGAGCTGTGCTGATGAGGAGAGTGACGCAAATGTAAATGCACACAGATGGCTTTGTCAGGCTACAATGCGGGATGCGGCACCCAAGGTGCATATGATTAAAATAACATGCATATAAAACAGACATAATGCCTGAACAAAAGGACATTCATAATGTTCCTGCAAGAATCAGAATGTGGAATCCACACTCAGTGCACACACATGAACTCAGGTGAATTTCAGAGATTTAATTCTTAGGATGTATGAACGTGTTCAATTGTCTGTTATCCATTTGAGGGACTTGTCAGGGGTGTTTACCTGCCTAAATCTCAATATACCTTTATGTGCATATAATGCGCCATTAATTAAAACTTATTTGACAACATTAAAGGGTTACAATTTAGTATTATTTAGTCCTTGAAGTTTGGGGATCTGCGACACAAATTCAAGAATGTGCTCAGACACAGCATATCCTGTCTGTTAGACACTTGACCAGTCACTTTCAATTTCACCAACGTATCGGCATCATGCACAGACATTCATGTTCCCCAGAGGATGAAGCCTCCTGAATTTTTTGATCATGCCTGACTTTACCTCTTGTGCCACCATGAGATTGACATTTTTGGTTTTTAGTGATGTGTCGTTGACTGATGGATGGATTGCCATGAAATTTGGTTTAAGCACTCAGTTTACGATGAGTTAGAATAACATTGGTGATCCCTTAACTTTTCTCAAGTCAGAACATTAACTTTGCCTTTTGACCACCTGCATCATAATGAGGGAGTTTACTGATAAAGCTGAGGAGAAGACTTTTTTAATTGTTTGCTAACACTGATGGACTGGTTCAGAGCACTTCACCTGCATAACTCTTAATATGCGTGCATTGTGAATCATTTCAATTGCATGTCAAGCTGATAAGTTAGTGTCTGAGATGCTTTTGTAGCAAACCTGAGGGAATATTTTGGCAGACAGATGGATCTGGGGATTTCAATCAGAAGCTGTGTGCTGAAGATCCAAGCAGCTGAACAACTGCAGCCGGACCAAAGTGCAGAAGAGTAATTTCAGCTCCATTTCCTCCAGAAGTGAAAAGCCAACTTACCTCTCCCGCTGTTACGTGACCCATCACCTCCAAACCCTAACAGCGCTGTGAAGGATCGATAAACGTTCCAACTGAGAGAGAGAAAAAGCTTCACATTCTTTCAGTACCTTCTCAGCAACGGGTCGACGCAGTTAATCCTACATTCTTCTCTTAAAAGCTAATCATTTTGAGAGGTTGGAATTATGAAATAGGCTATGATTAGGAATGACTAATCTAATTGGAAGTGCATTGTTCTGTTACTTGAACTGGGGTTGTGTGTGTGTGTGTGTGCTTGCGTGTGCGCATGTGCGTGCATGTCCTGGCCATCTGATTGGCTCTCTGGCTCACCTGCCTTAATATATAACACTATTCCAAGCTGCTGAGCACCTGAAACTATCCATGTGTGCGTATTTGTTGCCATAGTGACAGGTGTGTGTGTGTGTGTTGGAGCAGAAGTGGAAAAGATCTGCTGTAATTTGAAGAGGGAAGTACTTGTATCAGGCCTCTCTTATTGGCAATCGATGGGCTTCTCCAATGATAAAAAAAAGAAATCCTGAGGTAGGGTTTAGCTGAATATGTCTTACACTGTAAAAAAAAAAAACGACACATGTCCTCAGAGAAACAGGCTAAATGCAGCCTCTCAACTAAATAATACACGTCAACAAACAGCTCACGTAACCTTCCATCGAGCCTGGAAACGTACGCTGAGTCCGAGAAAGGAGAAAAGCCCACACTCGTGCTGTATTTCTTTTTTGAGCTTGACAGCTCCACTGCTGCATCTTTTTCGTTTGAGAATTCTGCTGAGTAACTTTGTTTTTATATGAGGTTACAGCAAACTGTAAATTCGCCCACGCAGTCACGCATAATCAGGCACAAACAAAGCAGAGATGCAGGGAATAAAAAGACAAGTGGCCAATCGCCACAGCTCGCTTCTGCTCTGCAGGAAGGACGGCCTTGCACTGACTCGTGGCTGGGACTGGCAGTCACAGTCATCTCCAGTTGCCTTGACTCAGTTTTCACACCAGTGTGCAAATGTACAAAAACTCCAAAATCCTCCTCCTGATTTTTGTCCTCAGAGCTCAGACTGTGCAATGCACAAAATGAAAACAAATAACTGAGGAAGTGAATCATGAAGTGAAAACATTACGACTTTATGGTTCCATCATTGAAATGAACACTGCGTTGCACTTTAAAGTACAATACCAGACAACAACGATACCTGTTGTAACCTGTCACAGATATCTTGGTGTTTGCCCCAAGGATTCAACATGCAGAAAACCCTTGTTAATATGCAGCTCTCTGAGAATAACAGGTATATATATTATATACTGTGGTTATATGTCAAAATATCAATTGTGTAAAAGGGCTGATGCACGAGGGTAAATGATGATGTTCTGTGTTACAACATTTACAAGGAAACACAGCCTTCATGCAGTTGTTCTCCTCTCTGCAGCTTCGCCTTTATATGGAGGTGAAGTGATTGCCAATTATGCTGCACTACTCACCTGGGCAATCTGTTAAACTAATGAGATGTGTGCAGACAACTGATTTAGTGATCTGTAAATGTACTAGTAATGAGCATTTGAAGACTGCGCTAATATGATCCTGGCGTGTTGTTAGAAATCAGCGTGTAGTTCAGGGATTTGGTGTAAAAAAAAAAAGAAGCTCTAAAACACACACGAGGAAGCATTTTATTTATTTATTTTTGCCTAAGTAGCACTGTGTACCTGTAGCTCCTTTCGCTCTCAGTCAACAAGTCTTTGATGCTGAGCGAGGCGGATCAGAGAGCAGTTAGGGTACTAACTGGCATTCACATTTCACTGGCTGGAGAGACGGGCACTTCATCTTCCACTAATGCCATCTGCGAGCACTGGCACCTCGCCCGGACCAGGACGCATGAGCGGTGAGGGGCCCCTGAATGTGTGTGTGTGTGTGTGTGTGTGTGTGTGCATCTGTGTGTGAAAGATGGAGAGTGAGAGTAAGTGCTAGTAAGCAGGTAGGTGAGTTGATTTATTGAGGTTATGTACACATATTACAGCATTTGCTTTTTTTTGAGCTCAGGTGGCATAAAATAAGAGCCAGTCCTCTTCCATATATATACACACACTGTTATGAGCCAGTATTCCAAACCATCTGGAAGGACTAACTTCAAAATGCATGAGTTTATGGCTGTGAAGGGAGAGACTTTGACAAGTGTTGGGCCAGTGCTGCCTCATAACTGGAGAGCCGAGCTGAGTGGAACAAAATAAACTGAGGAGAAAATACAATCTGGACTGATGCTTATATGTAGCTACTTCTTCATCCTGTTCACTTGTTGTGGTTAAATCTGCTCCTTTCTCCCTCCTCTACGTCTATTTTCTTCATTAATGCACTATTATTACTAAAGTTACAAATTCATTACCTCTATAATGTCATATTCCCATTGCAGATCTGCCATTCATCCCCAGTCCACTTGTCAATAATGGTGGGTTCCCTGCACCTGCCCACTGATACACTCAGTGAAAATAAATGACCAGCCCTGTCATGCTGCATCGGGGCTGAAAAGGTAAGAAGAGGTTTGGTTCGCGTTTTGGCACAACAACAACTCAGTTACATTTTAGGAAAGATCACGGTTAGAGGATGTCCATCATCACTAAAATGCTCCCAAACATCCTATGGGGTCGTTTCATTTATGGGAGGACAGTCTCTTTCTGTCACATGACCACCCGTTCTGAGTTTTTATAATGGGCTGACACTTCCTGATTTCCTGACCATCTATATGTTGCCAATTTATCTCATTATTAGTATTTCACCCAGCCTTCTCCTGTCCTGCGGGTCCTCACAGCCTTCACTATGCTGACTGTAATCCTACTGTTTGACCAGCCAGACACTGCCCAATTTGCACTGCTCACTGATTCCTAATGAGCATAGTGACACTCATTCCAGTTTAAGATGCTTGTTAACAATGCAAGTCGTTAATCGCAGCGAAGAGCGCCGTCAGTTGGGCTTTGTTTTCCTCCCTTTATCTAATTTGGCCGAATGACAAGTCATTAAATGTGTGTCCAGATGATATGCTATCTGTCTATTCATGAGATTTTTATTCACAAGCCCTGATTCACTTAGTCTGACAGTGTTGGTCTAAACGAAGCAAAAGCAGAAGAAAGTCATTCCAGAGAATTTCCTTACTTTGTATTGCGGTTTGTTTTATTTATTTGCACAGGTTTATCATTTTTGCCCCTTTAATGTCACAGTTGTGCCTGTAAAGCTACACTTTGCCATACAGTATTTGAGTTGACCCCAAGTGAACATACAGTCAGTTAATGCAGGTTTTAAGATGTTGTACACTTCTTATTTGATGGGTGATGTATTATATTTTGTATATATAGTTTGTTGCTGTATATATAGTTATAATTCTTCTATTCTAGGTAGCCAACTGGAGAGCGATCACCAATAAATCATACATTAAACTGATGTGAATAGTTGTGTTGAATCAACCAACAAAGTAAATCTACAGCAACCAAACAGTGGGACAGACATTCTGTACATTTAGCGTCATGGCTTGAATATGCTCATATCAGATAAGTCCGGAGTCAGTGCAGGGGGAAAATCTCACTTATTAGCCTGTTAATTATTCAGTTCGTGAGAAAGTGTCTGTCAGAGAGTGACTGAATAACTACTGTGTAATTGAGTAATTGTCAGACAGGATCGACAAAAGCCCTGCAGTCAAATTACAGGAGATCAATAGGGTAAACTTGAATTCTTTGTCCAAAGCAAAAAATTGGCCATGACGGTGACAGTGATGAAAAAGATAGTTTGCCTGAGGAGCGGCTGAAGCAAAGATGTGAAAACACTGTCGAACCTCGTTGTTGTGACTCTCATTAAAACATTTTAATGTCTTTTGCCTCACCAAACCCGAGCCCAGGGCTTTCTTTTAACTCCAATTTCAAGTGAGGCTCACGTCCCACTTTAACAGAGGAGGCAGCAGGCGCAGCTTTATGCTTCTCGTTATTACTGGAGCCAACTGCACTTTTACCCTGGGCTACTGGCAAAGCTCATTATAACAGGCCAACAATGGAGTCACATTCTGACTTCCTCACACCAAACAAGAACTCAGACATTTCTCTGTCAGACTTAGAATGTCACCAGCATTCTTTTTTTCCTTCAGATTCTTGAACAAGTCGTCGCTGCTGTCATGGCAGGAGGTAATTTTGAGTTGCTACTTGGTAACTCCTGGGTACTCCAGTCATCATCCATTTTTTTTTAACAAGGAACACAACTCCCACTTGTCATCACCTCTTGCTTGGTCCTGTTTGGTGTCATTTTGCATCCCCGGGGAAATCAGATAAATAATTGATGACAGATGTTGGCAGACAACCTCCCTTCAAGTAGTAGTTTAAACTTTCATTCTTTGGGTCAGATCTTCCTTAAAAATTAATCTAACCCCAGGTGTATGACTATTTTGTATCCATGCACCAGGGATGTCTTGATCTTGATGAAAAATACAGCGCAACATAATGAGATGCATTTAAAACAGCGTCAGCGCTTTCATTTTGCTTCAGAATTAACCACTGGTTGCAGATAGGAGCTGTTCGGGTTTTCCTGCAAACAGAGCATTCAAGTCAGAGAGTCAGTTCACACGAATCACAAAACCTTACATTCTCCTCACCACCTCTCGTGGTTTGGCAAGGTGACTGACACTTCTGCCGCTGCAGCCGTACAGTGGAGGGATTTCACTTACACTGCTCAAAACACTGAGACGTTACAAACCCAACAGCATAGCCTCTTGCAGAAACAATGCTTCTTCAGTTACTCAAGACAATCTGCAGACCTCACTCTCTGACATTATGTAATAATACTTCTGGTTTGAGACCATTTGGGTCACAGTAAAAGTTAATCAGTTTGCACAAAATGATTATTGTGAATCTATTGTGAATATATGTGAATCCAATTGCTTCAGTTGAAATATGTTAATTGCTTTTCGGTTCCAAAATTTGCAACCGTGCCGTGTCCAATATGTCATGGGAGTAATCTGCCCTCTAGATTATGTTTGCTATCAGCACACCGAGGAAACATTTTCATTGATCTGCAAGAGCTGATCTGCAGAAAGTTTATTGTCGAACATATATAATATCACACTGTGCCGTACACTGCTCATGAAAAACTAAAATGCAATGGATTTTTTTTTAATGTTATGTTTAGGTACTCCTGTAGCACTTGTTTATGGTCAGGGAAAGATCCAGGTCATCAATTGAAAATGTCAGCAGTGACTTGAGGCCCGTGAAAGAACATGTTTCCTTTATTAACATTTAACCCAAACCGAGAATTTTCCCCAATGTAAACCACAGTGCTTTTGTTGCCTAAACAAGCAGCAATTACATTTGCCCTCAAAATGTTACTGGTAAAACAAATCAGCTGTACTTAGTGATATAGATATCTTACGTCTAAAATTTAACCTCCATTGGTTTCCTGATCAAAAATTCTTTAAACTTTGTAGGAGGGAATTACAGCCACAGCTGAACCTATAGCAGTTAGACTCAAGAGAAATAGAGAGCAAACAGCATTATCAGTCTAAAATAAAACAATAGATCTGTCACGTTGTGACATCTTCCTCCAAAGAAGATCCCGCAATTGTGTCCAGTTTCCCTTTCTTTGCTGTTTGCATCAACACAGTGTCTAAAACATTTATCTTCCTGTTGATCCCTTTGGTGAATATCAGTGAACCTAGAGAAGAAAAGCTAAACCGCTAAAACTAAAATGACTTCAACGCCCTTCCCATAACGTTCTTTTGTTTATACACTTCTTGCCTGGGGCTGTTAAAAGCACCTGTTTCTTCATATTAAAATATGTAGAAGCGGGAAGTGGAAACCACCTATACCACTATACATGTAATTGCACCATACTTTTTTGTTGCTCGTGGCGTGCATTTATAACTACATGCAGAATGGAAATTTGCATGTTGTCGTGCAAGCAGCTCTCTATATGTTCCTTGTGTCATCCTTGCATTTATATTCATGCAGTATCACTGCCATGTATACTTGTTTGTGTGCGTGTTGTTTTGACTTGTGAGCTTCTGCCTGTGGTCGAGCTTGAAAGTGGAGAAATGCTGTCAGCCATGAAATACGCCATTGATTGTGGTAGCATGCTGGTAGTAGGAGGTCTGGAGTGTGTACAGTGTGTGCGTGTATGTGTGAATGCATATGCATGTGATCATTTCTGCCTTAATTGTTTTCTCATTCAGTCTCAGTGGAAATTCATGTAAAGATCTGAGCTGTTCTCTGGATCAGCTCCATGGCGTCCACGGAAAAGTGGCCACTGTGTGTGTGTGTGTGTGTGTTAGACAGTCTTGATGAAAGCCAAAATCAGAGCCATGGCCCCCAGGGCCAGGTCATTTTCACAAAACATAGCTCATTTTGACAAAATCAGTATATACAGAGTGTAATTAAAATACTACTTGCTGAATGGGGACCGGTATTGAGACGAATACGAGTACAAGGGAAGGGGACAGGAGTTTGAGGAATAAGGGGGTGGCATTTTTGTGATAAAAAAGGGACTGGAATTGAATAAATTACACTGTAAGTATTTTTGTGCCCACTGAATACCTATTATACAGCACATAAATATTAATACTGGGTAAAAAGGCAGGAAGCGGATAACTGTGTCTGGACAAATCCCTGAACACGTTCGTAGTGTAGTGCAGTGTACGTGTAGGTGAGGTGGGCTGTGAAATAAACTGTTGTTCACTGTAATCATAGTGCACGTACGCAGTCATCTGTCATAACGGAAATTACAATAGTGGCTGTACCTTGTGAGCTTAAGAAAAACATGAAATAGGGAAACATTTCTGTTATGAAATGATATATGGGCTACGCCTGTTGGTGACCTCTTTATACTGGCTAATTTATTCTTGCACTCTTGTAACTATCGACAGGTACCCAGTAGTTTTTTCATTGGTACCCTCTATGTGTACAATATGTACACTGTAATTTCTAGGCTGTAACATAGAGCATTACAGAAAAAAAGGAAAATTCACATTTGCAGGTCAGGATCTGTCAGAGAATTATATGTGATATGACAGCCAGGATCTGGCCACAGTAATATTGATTTGAAACAGTGAGTGGTCCTTAGTTGAGCCCGAACAGACAGCAGGAGAGAGCTGTGCGAATAGCCTTCACTCACCGGTCTCCCTGCAACATATCAAATAACATAGAGGAGACTGTGTGTGTGTGTTTGTGTATTAGTTTTAGTGTAAGTTCTGACAGAGTGCATGCACATGAGAAAAAACTCTCCGTGCGAATGAGGTAGACTGCCTGTCTGGAGTGTGTATGCATGTGTGTGTGTAAAAGTATTAGCATCTGTATTGTTGTGACAGACTATGCGTGAGTGCACATGTGCAAATGTGTGTGTGTGTGTGTGTGTTTGCATGCAAGGATTTTAAACAGTGTGATACCTCGCGGCACCCCTCGTTTACCTATCCCCTAATCTCTGCCGACTCCCAAGTGAGATAACAGAGCTTACTGACATTTGAATATTCTGACTCCTCGGCTCGAATATCAATTAAGACAGAGGCGCCATTCGCAGCTTTCTCTGCCTTCCTGCTGCGCTCGTTTTCCTGTCACTCCAGCGGCCCGATTGTGTCGAGAAAAAAAAACACACAAAGCACTTTCATGCGCTCAAAGGTGAAAGCTGACCAAATTCGTGCCACCGTGGGAGGTTTTTTTTCAGCGTAGTAGAGTCTGTGCTAAGCTAAAGTCCCCCTGCTCTCCCCTCACCAAGAGGCTGGAGACAGGCAATCGGGGGAGATGAGATGAGATGAGATGCAGCGCTGGCGTTAGATAACAGATACTTTCCACTGAGCTCGGTGCAATTTCGGGAGGGATTTGATTTGATTCAATTCCCCTCTAATCTCCCTCCCTCATGCACATTAGGATGTGTGGGGCTGCGTGTGAAGTGTAGAATTGGGGGGGGGGGCTGATGAGAAATTTCCAGTTGCTTTGAGTAACGAGCAGCCTGAAAATGGGAGGGTTGCATAAATCTGCATACATAACCCAAATGTAACCAAGAGCATGGAAATAAAGTCATTCGTCCTGTCTCTGTCAAGTCCTTCTGTCAACTTACACTTCTTATTACATTATATTTGTTATAGTGTAGATAGAACTGCTGCGGAGCCGGCTTGACGGCTCTCTTTGTCTCACGCACATTCACGCTCACATACACTAAATCCAGAAGTGCTGAGAAGAAACACTTCCACAGTGTTAGTCTTCCCCGCTGGATTTGTGCAATCAATTCAAACACAGTGGGAATTAGTGAGGCCCCAGAGAAAAGCAGTTCAAAAGTTGTTCAAAATGACTCCAGTTAACATCGTGGAGTCGGAATACAAAACCAAGCTTTGGAGGGGGAAAAAGAAGAGACGAGAGAAGAGAAAAGGGGGAGAGGGGAAAAAAGAAAGAGGAGACAGAAGCAGAGGAAGAAGAGAAAGATGAAATGAAAGGAGAGAGAGGAAGAGAGAAGCAGATACAGAGAGGGGACTGCTGTAGCAGAGCTCACTGCAGACATAGAGTCAGTAAAAGAACCACTGACTCATTGTGTCCTGTTTCAGCTGCCTGAAATCCCAAAGAAGTGCTGCTGTGTCCATCTGACTCGAAAGAATCTGCTGACTAACTTTGTTTGGGATGAGGTTACAGCAAACTGTAAATTCTCCCACGCAGTCGAGACTCGTCCAGCATAAACAAGGCCGAGATGGAGGGAATAATAAAGCCTGGGCTCATATCTGCTGCGCCTCAAACAACCGTCCCCATCTCTCCTCCCTTCACCTTGTCTTGTTATTTTTACTCTCCCTCTCCTGCCCAATCCCTTCCCTGTGCCAACTCTCTCTTCTCTCCATCCGTCCATCCTTCCCTCCCTCCCTCCCCCCACACCACCCCAACTATCCACAGTTGTTGCCTTGGTAACAATACAAAGAGATTTTCTTCGCAGCTCTGTCACCGTGGCAACGCTTGGCTTTCCTCCAGGCCATTGTTGGAAGAACGCCGCCCTCCGGTCCACTCCAGCCGGCTCGTGCTGACCACCGTCAGATCGGGGCCGTTCATTGGCTGGAAATCACTCAAGTGCCGATGCCTCTATCAGGGAGCTCTGGAGGAGATGCACATATTGCAGGATGAGGCGTGCAGCTGCTGGAGATTCAGAGCTTTGATTGTGTTCAGGCGAGAACTTGATCTTCGTCAGAGATGGTATGGGCCGTGAGGGTCTGAACACGATTTTATTCACTGTCCCTAAGAATTATTTTCGGGCTGCTCCTAACTGTGAATGATCGTGTTTGGAAGTTTTTCTTCTGTTTTAAAAGTGTTACGTAACACAACTGGAGCCCCTCTATGGTTTGCGTTGGCATGAAACCCACCTTGTTGAATCATCAGTACAAAAGATGAACAACTGCATTAATAATGCTCTTATCCTTTGATAAAAAGTCAATAGTGCAAGCCTATGTAAACAAAAAAAAATTGGTGAGAGTTTAACTATTAGCCCCTTCCACCTTGTAGCTCCATACTTCTACCTGGTATCCACAAGTCCATTACAGGGAGTGTAGGTCATAGAACATGACTGTCTAATAATAACTGTTTTCAATTTACAGTATAGTAGCAGTAGTGAGTTGTAACTCACAGGACTCGCAGGGGAAAAAAAGACAAACACGTACAAGCAGTGTGAGCTGTTTCAGTACAGTTTTATTACTTTTAAATTAATTTTTTAAATTTACTTTTTACTTTTTTAAATTGAATTTGATTCAGTTTTTATTTGTTTATTTTTTGAAATTTTTTTTTTAATCAATTCTGGCATCTTGTTTGCAGGTCAACATACCCTGAAAATAACAATACATGTATATAGTAACATACCTCGCTGAGACAAAGTGGCTCTGCTAAAAGCCCGTAAAAAGTCAAAACCAAGCAAGTTTGAAGTTGTAAAATGTTTACACTCTCTAACACAAGCTGAAGTGTTCCTGTTCCTGTGAAGCCTAAAAGAGAATGATTTTGGGGACCGCCAGTTGTGACAGCAATTAGCACTCATTGTTTGAACCAAACTATTAGTTCTCATAATTAATTGGTGATATAAGTTGTATTTTACTTGTGGATAAATGTTCATAATGGCGGCACCGAGCAGAGAAACGCGGCAGAGAGCCACTGGCCTCCACACGGGCCCATAATTGCTTGCTACACCCCTGCTGGCGAAACACAGATATTGCTGCAAACGCTAATGCTGCACAGCTGGTGCTGAAACTGTGCGCCACTCGCGTGGCATGCCGGCCAGTTGGCAACTGAGAGACTTATTACAACGGCAACAGGAGACTTGACATTTTGGATGTATTGTGCCAGCGAGTAAAATGCACTTTAGAGATGTCACGCTAATGGGATTGTGTTTTGGCAGACTGGCTCTGGCAGGGGTTGGGGATTTACACTTTTACCAGGACCAAAAGCTGGCATCAATGCTCCGGCAACTGATTTCACATGTGTAAGAGCGTTGATGGGTTTTTATTGTCAAAGTGATAATGAGATTTTTTTTAACTACAGCAGGACTTTGTCTCTCCTCACATCATGGCCTTTTCAAAAGATTTCCGCAGATTAGTCTCTTCCTCTTCCTTACCCGTATTGTCATGGTGGCTTGCAAGACAGAGTGGGAAGATGATTTCAAATCAGGCACAGAAAAAAACAACATAAAGGAAGTCTTCCAGAGTAATATAGGGATGTGTCATCTGTTAGTATGTCACCTGACATATTAAGTTCAATTTGCTTGTCACAAGGGGCACTACTTAGCCTGTGAATGGATGTCTTCTGTGGCAGTAGAGTGAAAGTTAGAAAGAATTACCCCTGATGATGTCATCAGGGTTATGGCTTGGTTTTGAGACTTAGTAAAAAAAAGACTGAAAACTGTGGGATTCAACAGAAGTGGAAGAAGGGAGTTTTTAATGAAAGAAACTGATATATTATGGGAAATGCTCACATTTGACCCATGCTAGAGAACAATAGTCCAAAAAATACATAAATTATTGCCTTTTTTTCGTGAAGTTGCAATTGTTTTTCTCTCTCAGGTCGTATGTTCACCTTACTTCAGTTGTGGCCTGTTGGCCAAGATTAGGATCTTTTCTATCTCCTCTGTTCTGTTTTCTGTGTTCTTTGTAAGGTTAAGTCGAGCCAAAGCTGTAGGAATCAGTGTTTTACTGAAATCAGTAAAACATTTCTAATGGCAAGTACAGATGTTATTGTGACATTATTCTGCTCTTTTGAACTGCTTTGCCTTTTAATATCCCCTCCCCAGGTTCTAAGAGAATATTTGAGAATAGAAAATTTGCTTTTAATCGGTGATAACATTGGTGATAAGAGATCTCAAGATAGGTGGGATGTGCCACCAGATAATCAAATCTATACAATGTGAAAGTGTTTGCTCGGCCTTCTCCTCTCCTCTCCTTTCCATTCCATCCGTCATATGACCTTTTCACGAGTCTTTTTGCACAGCAGTGGCAGGTAGCTGATCGTCTGATTATAGAGATGATGGGGATGACCAGCGTGACTGACACTGCATCCAGCAGGGTGCTGCTGAGGTATGTTAGTGATGCTGTGAGAGGCTGTTTAGAGATGCTGGGTTGGTGTGTTTGTTTATGTGCTTGCGTGCGTGTGTGTGTGTGTGTGTCAAAGAGAGACAGACAGATAGATAGATAGATAGATAGACAGATAGATAAATTGATAGACAGAGAGAGAGAATAAAGAAATACAGTGCTGGAAGTGAGGAGAAATGTTTGTGTGCATGTGCATACACGTGTGTGCATGAGATGTAAACTGAAAAATATATAAAACTGTGTGTGTGCATTTATTTGTGTGTGGAGTCCTGGCAGGGCACACTGGGACAGTTGGAAATAAAAAGCCATCTGACAGCTCCAGTGCTGAAATGCACTCTGGGAAAAGAAAAGAGAAAGCACGAGAGTGGCCTATTTGACAGCCAGTGTACCGCCTGTGGTTTGTGTGCGTGTGTGTTTCCAGGTGTGTACAGGCAGCATGCGTGTATATTTGCCACGTGTATGCATGGTGTGACTCAGGTGCAGTCCTGATGTGCGTGCAGACATGTGCGCCGGTTTGTGTGGCTGTAAACCTGTCCGTGCCTGTTTGCATTGTGCGCATGTGTCTGTGTGTGCGGTCCTGTAGTAATTAGGTAACAGTCTGGTCCTCAGCGATCCATTTCCTGTCAATGAGGACAAAGAGAGACCTGCTGATGAACCATCTGGTGTCCAGGTGCATATAGCTCTCTCTCTCTCTCTCTCTCTCTCTCTCTCTCTCTCCCGTTAGCTCTGTCCTCTTCATAACGTCAGCGTGTCCCACTCGCTCTCACCCCTGGGACGCTGCTTGACCCGCGGCGGCAGCTCGCTCTTGTCTCCTTTGTAGCAATCGATTTCATCAGCAGGAATGATTAAAGTGTGCTCGTTGTCGCGGTCCATTTTGTCCTGGATAGCACCATTTCTCCGCGTGCCCACAGATTGAGTACTTCATCTACTGGAAACAATCAGAAAAGCTCTGGCTCGCAGGCTAATTTGTTAATAGACGGCATAGATAAGCTGACAGCTTTGTCCACAACAGTTTATGTGTGCGATTATGTTGTTTTATGAGGTTGTGATGCCGTTTTGATGAGGCAAGTCCTTCCCCCAGAGCTCGGGAAAACAGTAATTTAGAGGATCTAAATGGAACACTCGGGAAACATGTTGGTTGCACTTTGTATGCACTGCGGTTCTTCTGAGTGGTGCTGTGCTCGGCAGCAACATTTCCACAGAAAATCAATTCTTCACGGGTAGTCCATGCAACACTCACAGAAGTCTGCCAGGATTCCTTCCCTGATACATTCAGTGCCTTCACCATGTGATGTAAAAACAAACCCAACAACAACTATTCATATCTAGACTTCAGTTTCACTTGCATTTTACAAACACACACACAACCTGCACTATCACACTCAAACTTGCATTGACGGTTCATTTTGGTCACTCAGGGGAAGCTAAACAAGCTGCAAACACAACATAAACATATTATCACCTCATAAATTGGATACGGCTAGCATGTTGGCTCCCTTGTCACTTGTTCACACATGCAGCAGATACAAGGTGACATCTCAGTTGGGTGACAATTATCTGCTATTACACACAGTCAAAGTATTTTTTTTTACTTTGGTAATTAGAAAATATTGATTGTTGTAGCTTTGACTAGCTTTAACTAGCCGTAACCTTATGTTTATTCACAGTTTTCTTCCCTTTTCAAAAAACCACAACATCCCCACTCCGTCTGCTCCATCCTTCTCCTCCTGCAGGTGTAGTTTATAGTTATTTTTTGACACATAAAGCTATTTTTTCCAGTCTAATATTCAAATCTTTCGAGGATAGATGTGCTCCACAAGACAAACACTCTCAGACACAATGCACACTGCCTCCCATTTACACCAGCGAGACATCTGATAAAGGAGGGCATAAAAAGGATGACTTATTTATTCAACTACTCCACATTAGATACCCTTCCAAAGAGCATGGAGAGGAGCCCAGCTTAGCATCGTGCATTTTATCCCTGAGAGCCACGAGCCCACTCTGTCTCTCTTTGAATACTGCATTATCTTGACAGAGAGAGGGAGTGAAGGCGAGAAAAAGTCTCCAGGGAGATTGGCCGGTCAATCCTTTTGACAAGATGACTCATTGAACTATGTGTCGAGGGTAGTCCCACAATGCACTGCCTTCTGCATAAGATAATTTGCTGAAGCGGGGGTCACGGGAGAAGAAAAACACACTTTGATGTGCAGATTGCGCGCCATGACAGGCCTGGCACTGGCTTTAGTTACGCTGCTTAAGTCTGGCTTTTACATTTTACGTTGACATGTATGACAGTGACGTCTTCATATGAGCAACAATGTGAGTGACTAACTGTAAGAGTCAAGGTGTGAGCTGCAGTCGCTCCATATGCAGAGTTTGAATGTAAAAGTTAGGAAAATACAATTTGTTTTGTATCAGCAATTTTTGTTCTTTCTTTGTTTTTTTTTGTAGAGAATCTCAGCTGTCTTGGTTTTGGATTGTTTAAAATCTTTTTTGATTATATTTGATTTTGTGATATTTCCATGTTTTTTTCACAGTATGCTTTAGAGGCCTCCATGTCGGAGTATAGAACTGCTCCATGTTGCTGGGTGTCTCTTTCTTCTTCAAATGTACCGCTTTAACCTGCTGAAGCTCAAGCATCCAGCTCTGGATTCTGGAAATCCCAAAGTTTTCCCTCTTTGTTCCACGCACAATTTTCTTCGAGGCCTACTAATGCATGCCTACTGCTGCAGGGAAAAAAATAGATTAACAGAAATATTTTAAAAAAGAAAGATAGAAAGAAAAAAAGCATGATAAATTCTGACTATCAGGGCACAATTCTAATTTCAAACAGACAACATTACTATGTTATGAAGTGAAGCTCCCTTGGATCTCAAAGTTCAGACAAACAGCGTAAAAGATGACAAAGTAAGTCCTGTCATCACTGTCAGCAGTGCCCCTTCAGGCTGTACATTTCTTTCTCTGCACAGATTAGAGTCTTGCTCCTCCTGGTCTGGAGCTTTGGAAGAGAGTCGTTCATTTTCACAGAACCTGGTTTTTTGCTGCCCTGGGCCATGACAATACCATATGCAATTTCTGAAGAGCTGAGCGCTGTTTTCACCATATAATTGATGTGCTGTGCAGTGAAAGCCAATGCTTCAGCAGACTTATTAAAAATACCAAAAGAACATTGAAAAAGACATGAAAAGAGATGATTGTGTTATGATAATACAGACAAAAAAAATTGTTATTAGCAAAATACAGTTTAATTAAAGCTCTGTCAGATAATAATGTTTTTGAAAATAATGAGTCATATTTTTCTAAATCACTGCAGTACAGTAACATAGTTTTTATACAAATACTGCAAACTGCTATATTTTCATTTCACATACGTATATGTAAACAGTGGTATCATATACAGTGGATCATGGCATACTGATAAACACACGGCAACAGTCGGTTGGTCGGTGGGTGGAAATCTTAACCTTAATCTCGAAACAGGTGACAAAGACTCCATGCATAACATACATGAAACACATGACTTCCATGTCCACTCTGGCTTCAGCTCCCCTGTGGAGATGAAAAATTGTAGTAGAAAACATCAGATATATGTACAGAGAGACTGCAACTCCATAAAACACATTCTTTCATTCTCTGCCTGTCATTTCAGATCCTGCCACTCCCACCCGCCCTGCTGTAACCCCAACCCCTCCCGACCATTAAAGTCACCTTCCTCCTTCATGCCCACCTGCTCACCTGTTCACATGTTCTCCAGTCCTTCATTAGCTCCCTTGTGGATACAGGCCCACTTCCACTTATTCTCTGCCAGACTGTCTGTCATACCATCCCAGCCATGGCTGTCCAACCTTTTGGGTCTGCCTTTTTTGGACCTCCTGCATTGCATATTTTTGGACTGGTATTCCTCTCTGCCTGTTAAAGACCACTGCCTGCATACTGACTTCACCCCTCAACTCAGCACTTACCTGGTCTTGCCTGCAATGGCTCATATCAAGGTAAACTTTTTGTAATTTCATCAGTGTCTCTGATCTTTGCATTGGAGTTCCATATGTTCTGTTTAGTGACAAGATTGGTGTTTTTTAATTATAACATCTGGTTGCACCCTCTTCTTCCTCTTCATCTTCCACCTTCAGTGGAGACTGAATGACACTATTTTGCACACTAGTTATGAAGCTGGAAGCTTGTGCTAAAGTTAGATGGAAATTTGTTAGTTTAGTTTTATTAGATAAATCTTAATTCATTCATCATGTTCAAGGCAAAAATGAATACCCCCCTCAAATGGAGGGTTAATCACTTTGTCTTTAGTCCACCAATACATCTTACAATAACTTGACACTTGCTGAAGAAGTTGTATTTCAACATAGAACCTTATTTTTTATTTTCATATAGATTTAACTGGTTAACTAGTCTACTATCTTTGTTAAGTGTAACAAATCATTTTCAACATATTAAGCTCCAGTTTTTTTTCCAGATTTTTTTCTACAACCCAAAAGATGATGCAAAGAAGAGACAACTTTCTCTGTGAATGCAGCCCAGGTGTTTTATTTGAGTGAGATTCAGTCTGAAGATCCACTGGAGAAGATTCAGCGACCTCAATAGATGGTGAGTCTTCCTCTGTCATCCCCTGGAGCCCACAAGTGACAGTACATGTTCACTGAAACAGCCAGATGAACCATCTGCCTGTGTTGTTACCTGGACTGGTCCCAGACACATGTGAACAGTGCTCTGACTGACTGGATCTTGGTCTGATCTGACCTGAACCAAATTGACTTATACTGAAAATATAGTTAAAATACAAACCACACAAACTAGGGTGATCATTAAACCAAAACCAAATCTATAAAGTCATATTTAAAATCTAAGGATAGTTTCTTCTGATTTAAATGATGGTGATTATGACATTGATGACAATGGCAAATTATACTATGTTGATGTGTTGATGTATGATAGTGATGAAATTGTTCCATATTAATGAAAAAGACCAGTGACAACAAAACAAAAAAACAAGTACCAAACCAAAAGCCAAAAGTCGATGATGATGATGATGATGAGGATGATGATGCCGATGCCCCCGATGGTTGAAGTAGACTTCAGAGCCAGATGGTTTTAAACACACAGAGAGCTCTTGTTGTGCAGCTCCGCTCTGCTGAGCAGGATTCAGGAAGGTAGAGAGGGATTGGCAGGGGAGCGGGAGGAAAAGCAGGTTTGCTTTGTTTTGAGTTAAATTCCCTGGACTGTTTCCTCGCTGCCAATAGCATCGGCAGCCCGAGTAATTAGTATAAACTCACATTGTGCGAATGCGTGTGTATGTTGTCGTGTGTATTTGTATTTGGATGCGTGTGAAAGGAAAATCTGTGTGCAGTTAAAGGATGTGTTGTTGTTTTGGGGTATATTTTTTACATTGCATGCACATATCATTTGATGGTAAAAATAAATATATACATACTCTTTATAGTATATATATATTTATACTGGCAGTGATCTTCTGTTTGAACGCTCAAGGACACATTGACTCCCTGTCTTCAGCTCTGCGTGCACAGAGTGACGCAGCAGGGAAAGAGGGATGAGAGGAGCAGAGATATTTTTATGGAGACTAGATGTCGACCTGAAGATAGGACTGAGGCATTTTTCATGTACACTGGCACCTTTTGTGTCAAAAGTTATTATTAATGAAAGGCAAATCCCCCCCAAAATATCTGTAAAACTCCAAGAGGTGATGTTCATACAACTACATCCAAGAAATTGTAAAAATGTGAATATAATTTTAAAATACACAGTGAGGCTGATATCATGACATAAACTTACAACCACCCCTATAAAACTATGGGGTTTATATCATATTTGAGAATGGAGGACCCTGCTGCTAACTGTGCAAAGAGGTACTCATTGTGTATAATATTAATTGGGTTTGATTTTAGGATTATGTCACTCTTGTTGATTTTGTGTATTTTGCCATATGTAACACGCTAGCTCTGAGAAAATTAGGGAAACGTTGCAGAGTAAGTAGCGCTTAATGGACAGCAATGGAAAAAACATGTTCGGAATTTTTTTGCATTGACATCTGTGAGACACTTAGGTGTCAAACAGTATGAGCGTTGCTTCAACTTTTAGTTTGCTGCTCCACATAAATATGTTTCTAAAGTTGGTCCAACAACATCTATTTAACGTCAGATGCTTTTCTGGGAAGTAGAGAGCCAAGGGAGAGCCAGAGAGGAGCAAAGTGGGAAGGGAGATATGAAAACAAGAAGGAGGTGGAATAAGGGGGGCTGGAGGACTGTACAGTATCTTCTTCTGAGGACAAAGGGACAGGGAAACAAAAGAGAATAAAAAGAGATACCAAAGGAAGGCAAAGACAGGAGACTTTTTACAGAAGTCATCTTTTATTGCCACGTAAGAAAGTCGTATATAGAACAATGGTGATATACTGTCAGATTGCAAATCAACAACAAAAGAAGAACAAAAATATCCCTGTCATCCCTCCCCAAAATAAAGAAAACGGACTAATTCATAGCAACACTATGGTAATATATTTCTTGGACAAAACGTCTGCTATACCTCTTCTAGCAATATTTGAATAGTACCAAAATACAGCTTTTTCATAACATAATTTCACAAATTATAAAGTCAATAAACAGTAAAAGGACAATGGGGCATCACGGTGCATATTATAAGCTACTGTGCAAACAATAGTGGGAGATGGGCTCTACTATAGAAAATATGCTTTACGAGTCACGCATAAATGCAGTGTTGGGGCCATATGTATCCATATACACATATGCATAAATATACCACAAACTGGTCTGGACATCAAAAATAGAAAAATTGTATTTTATATTAACTTTGTATGTAATGCATGATTAACACCAAAATGAGTTAATCAATGAGTTATTCTATAAAAGGATATGCTTGCTAATGGATAGTAGTCATATCGCAAATAGCTTATTGATTCTTCAAAGGAAATGGAAAATCTCTTGGCTCTGAACCTTTGCAGACGTCAATAACCAGAGTGATTTTTTTCACATCCGCTGCGACTGCTATCCTTCCCGTGATGCTAACAGCAGGTATGTTTAATACAGGTTTATGATCAAAATTGTACATGTAATGCACAGCACAGAAGCAAACCCTTTTTTAAAAAACAGATGGTGAACGTCCCAGGACAACAAACGCCGCGTCTCCTCTGTGTCTGTGTGCATAAGTAGACACATCTGTAATTGGTGAAAACATTGCGCATAAAGATGCCATACAAAGTCGTAAACGTAGCTGACAAGAACCCTTTTGATACTATAGTGATATATAGATTTTTTGATCATACAGATGCTGTTCTTCATAAGCTGTAGTGTTTACAACACTATCAAGCCCAGCAAACAGCAACAGTAAAGGATAGAAAAGAAAAGAGCGGAGGAAAATCTGGTAAAAATGTAACTTGTGTTTTGAGCCCTTTAATGTTATCTCAGATGTACTGTACATATTCCACTTTCTTATTCTGATAATGCTGCTCTTTCTTTTCTTCAATGAAAAGAGTATACTGCATTTTATCTGTAGTGATTAAGGAGGGCGGAAAAGACTCTCTTCACTACTTCCCCACCAAGAAAATGAATATTTACAGACAACTGCACTGTCCAGATTCAGACTGACATTGAGAACAGTCCACGCGTCACATCTTTAGCTTTAAATGGGATACAGAGTGTAAAAAATACTCAGCAATGGTATTATAAGCTGCATGTCTGGGTAACAATACTGTAGTAACATGTAATCACTGGACAGAGCAGTTTGTGAGTCTGTGTATGTGTATGTGTGTGTGTGTCTGTCTGTATGCCAACTCTGATTCACAGCTTTCTAAACGGACTAGTTTGCACTCACGTGCCATTCACCGCCAGCATTTTGCAATATCAATAATTCAAAGCTTGACATCACGTCCCTTTTTGGTCTTTGTGTGCCACTGTGGACTTAGTCCCTGTCGCTGCACCAAAGCTCTTCCCCCCATTTCTCTGGGTTTCGGTGATTAAAGTGAGAACTCATAAACCCCCCCTGGCCACTGGTCCCAGAACAGCTCCCGTTCTGTCTCCATTTGAACACTCCTTGTAGATATTGCACTGCTCTGGTTTCTCCCGGTGGCTTGCTGCTCTGCTGAACAAGAGAGCTTGATTTCAGCACCGCTCCTGTAATGCGGTCACCGTTTTGTATTAATAGGCCTCTCTCTGTGCCAAACCAAGATAGAAGTTGGACCACAATCCCCATTTTCATACCCAATTCATATCTTCTGCCTTCAACTGTCTTGCCCTTGCTGTCACCTGCCTCTTTCTGTCTCTCAGTAAAGCTTGTGTGCTGTAGTGGGAGTATAAGCTTCTCTGTTACTCGCTTTTGTCACTGCTAATACTTGTCACCGTGTACTTTCTGAGTGGGTAGGTGGGTGAATTTTCATGGTATTTGCCTCCGAGCTTTTCCTCTTTCTTGTTTGGAGATGTTTCATTATAATCGAAATCTCTCTTTCTCATCCACTACTCTTGCTGTGCGCTTTTCTCTGTTCCCTTATTATTTGACACGTTGGGAGACTTTGCCACAATTTGGGCTCACCAGATAACTCTGCAACTCAATGCTACCTCATTCAGATGCTCCAGCTCTTAGGCTCAGAACAGCAGAGTAAGAGCACATCAAAAAATGAGCACAATGCCGGCAAAACTACCATAAGACTTGAATCATGTGGGCCGGTGGCTCAGGTGATGCAGGGCTAAAAAGAACTGTTACTGAGATCCAGACTCAAACTCCTGATAGAACAGTATAAGCAGTGTTTAACGGGTGGAAAGCCAGTGACCGATCTTTATTGACCATTGATTCTCGGTTGGTTGGTTGGTTGAAAACAAATACACAGTGTTTCCCACAGACCAGAGAGCAATTCCTGGGGGCGGCCATCTGGATGACAGCACATTTCTCCACTGGTCTATCAAATTTTAGACAGGGTCTCAAGCTATTTTGTTTTCTTTATTCGTTTTGATGTGGGCTATGGGGCAAGTGCATGCACTATGCGAAAAAGCGTGTTGGGTAATTAGGCCATTACACGCACAAAAAAAGAGACTAAAACCTGCAGGGTAGTCAGAGCACTTCATAAGAGAGGATGACAAGTGTTCAACGGCAAAGTAAACATGCAAAAACAAAAGAGACAGTTGTAATTTTTCAAAATTATAGAAGAGCCGCCTGATAGTGGTTCTGAACGAGTTGGGGTGCTAGTGACCAGCGATGCTAATGCTAGCAAGCCGGAGCAACTGAGGACGACCGCAACAGATGCTAGCAGCTAACAGCTAGCAGCTCAATTGTCTTTGTTAATAGGCTACTGTCTAAGTGGGTTATATTGGGCTGTTATGCCGATTTCTTCACAGTAACAGAATTTTAGAAATGTTTGTGTGATTGCTGTCTGTGTTAGACCTGTGAAGAAATGAAACTTTTATGCTTTGTGGCACCGTCTGATTTTCAAATCAAGCACTGGCTCGTCACAGACAGAAGTCAATGTACCGGAAACACTGGAAAAGGCAGGAAGGGGGAAAAAATATAGCTTGAAAAATAATGTGGCAGAACATCAGACCATGCATGGCACCCGCTAGTAAGCGAGGCAGCTGGTGTGTGGCCGCAAAGTAAATCAAAGGGACGAAAGAGGAGAAAAAAGATCACTCACTTTGAAATGTAAAGCGTTAGGGGTTAGGGTTAGTCACAGGAGAGACGGGTCTCATTTTTTGCCTTCGAGGGCCCACTTGGTGATTTATGTTGAAGAGTCAAACTATCGCATCAGCAAAAAAACACAGTGCAATATTACTCCAGGTCACGAGGCCAAAGCATATTCAGCAGAGGCATTAACGCCACATAACTTCAGGATGCATGCTCGACTGGCCGATTGCTGCTCTTGCCTCGGTTGCCCATCAATGTAGCGGTGAACCGCTGCACCCTCAAACTTGGGTCTGATTCCTATAATTAGGCCAATTGCACCTCCACTCTTCCCTTGACGTCAAATGGCCCGGGAAGGAGGGGAAAGAGTAGTCAAGAAAAAAAGCTTTAATGTTCGGCAGGCAGTGCACCCACAGGGCGATGAGGACCCAGGCGGGTGTGGAGTTCACACTCAATGGGAGTCGCTGAAAGTGGATCTGGTTTGGCAGTGTCATGGTTGTGGTAAGACACTAAGCGGTGAAGTTGATCACTGTCTGTCACCACAGAGCGGCCAGCTGGGCGACCGAATTTTTGAATCATCCATCCTTCTGTGCAAAGTATTTGGTTCGAGGTGTCTGGTGAAAGGTTTGTGTGTCCTTGCTGGTTAACCAAGGTTGAACTCAACACCAGAAATTACATGACTGGATTGCACTGTGAAATTTGATGAAGCCGCCGCAAAATCAGTTCAACTGTGTTACAGTATACTTTTGTCGACCATACCACCAGATAATTTTTAAGTCGACACCCTGTTCAGGATAGCCTATAGCTTGAAAATAGGGTGTCTCTCTTCACAAAAGAATAATCGAAAAAGTAGGTAGCTGGCATGAGCCAAGAAGTGTCAGAAAGTCAGTCTCTATCAACAGAAAACCCAAGGTTGTAAAGCTGGTACTGACAGTAACTTCAATCTGATCACCAAACAGCATCATCGCAATTCAGAAAACCAAGAATCTCACGGGTTATCAGTTCAATAAGTGATGAACCCGGAGCGCTCATCGCTCCTGGGCTCCCTCTGGCTCCCTCACTGAACTCTGCTCTGAGCCTGTGGACTACCTCTGTCCTTTTGTCTCTGCTGTGGCGTTTTTTTTTGTTTTGTCCGACTGACTCATCTGATGAAAAATGTCAGACATGACTGCTTCCCGAACCCACTCATCTGTGGCCCTGACCCTATCAACCGTGACCTGGCCGGCGCAACCGATTCCCCCGCTTTCCATCAGGTTTATTTTGGCCGTTACGGTGAGGGAGGAGGGTTGGGTTTTTTTTGTTTTTGTTTACCGACTGCTTCCACTGCCCCGTCTGTTACCAATTGTTCCAGTCACTGCTTTCGCGGAGCGGAATGGGCTTTAAGGATGGAGCATTGGGGGGGTGGGCAGTGAGGAGGGTTCATATTTCCACATTTCCGCCTTGCTGGATTAAGTCAATTGGGTCCGGTAATGCACAACCTCACAACCTGAACAAACGCTGACCTGCTTCTCAACTCCGTCACAAACTAAACCACCAGCTGGAGAGAAAAGAAGGCAGCGAACACAGGCGGGAGACAAAAAAAAAAAAGCAAAGTATTAGCACTGGAAGCAGACAGGTTTCTGGGATTGTGAACTCCAATCATATATGATTGACTCGGTTTGGTTTGTTTGTTTGAGTTTTGACTTCCTTCTTCAGAGTCAATAGTCATATGCCAAAGTTGGATACACACACACACACAGTGGCGTACGAGTTATAAAGAGTGAAACGTGCGCAGTGTTCAGCAGGACACACGTTGGTACAAAATTGCAACAAAATTCTTTCCTTTTTTTTTTCTTTTTTTGGCACACAGAATGAATCACTTATGTTTCCCGGGTTGAAGAACGGGGGGGAACCAATCATGCCTCTCAAGGTGGGGGTGAATTATTATTATCCACTGTCTCATCATGACTCTACTTCACTGAGAGAGAGAGATTCCTTTCAGCCCTGGTTCCGTTTCTCTCCCATATTTCTGCTCCGAATGTCGACCATTCGGACACGGGGGGAGCGAAGAAGAGGAAAAAGGAGAGAGAGCACGAAAAGAGAGAGGTCGAGCGAGGAAGGCTATGTATACTTAGATATAGAAAAAGCAGAATATCAGTCATCGCTACAAAGGGCCAAGGTCTGGAGTTTCACAGTCTTTCATGTACAACAGGAGCAGGATTGGCGCTGACTCTTTGTCCGTCCGCCGTGACGGCGCCTGCCGCTCGGCACCATGGGAGCAGAAGGAAAGCGGGGTCCACCCTGTCGTATATCGTGTGTGTGTGTGCGCGCGTGTTAGCCGTGAGTGCGCGGGTGACACATTTGACTGCTCCGATGATTTCTCGAATCCCATTCCGCGGCTTCGGTTTGGTCTAAGGTTGCCGGTCGTGTGCCCTGTGAGGCGGGCAGGGGCTCCACAGCACGAGGCGAAAAATATCCCCTCCTTCAAAAATTCCCCCTTACCTCCCGCTCGGCCGGCTAACTTGTTTAACGTGTCAAACCTCTTCCTCTTCTATTTACATGCTTCAAAACAACGTTTTCGCCCGCTCTCTGGCCACGGATGTCCCGACGGTCCATCTCCATTGGCGGTATGTCCGAGCAGCCCCAATGCCTGTTGGCTTGTGCTTCAGTTGGAACCTGCACACAAATTTGATATTTGCATTCCCCTTTCTCTGACCCCCCCACCCCCCTCCCACCCCCTCCAGAGATGGTTTAAGCAATCAAATCATAATCCTTCCTCGCCGCGTCTCGGGATGTTCGCATTTTCGAGCGCTGTCCGATTACAGCCTGATTACTTAAAAAAAAAAAAAAATCTTAAAAGCAAGTGTAAAGAGGGTCTTAGAGGTGGACGCAACACTTGAGATAACGAGGTTAAAATGATAATAGTGGCTAGCAGATGCTAATAAGTTCCACGTCGTTGCAGAAGAAGCTATTATGCCCAGAGAAGCCCTTTAGAAGATTTGGCCTATTTGTCAGACTTAAGGATTTATTTTCACGTGTGAGTCATGTAACCCAGATATTCTTTTTTTTTCTCTTTTTTTCTCCTCCCGCCGGCTGGGATGTAATCTTTTTTAGCTGGAGCTCGAGTACAGCGAGTGATCTGATCGAGCCCAGTTTCTTGAGACGGCATCTTCTACCCACTTTTCCACGATAGGTCCTCGCTTTTAAAAACTACGCAAGGAGGACATCCTGGGCAGAAATGCAATGTTGAGAAGTGAAAGCTTACACTGGGTCTCGAGCGTATTTTAATCAAATGGGCCTTATTGTCCACTTATTGTGTACCAGATTAAGACAACTTTATTTTTGAGCATTTTATGAATTTTTTTTCAAAGGGAAGGTTCAGCAACCTCACGGCCACAGTACACCCCCAGGAATTGATTATTTTTCAACAAAGAAATAGACTTGCACATAACCCTCTGGGAAAAAAAAAAATTCCCTTGGTAAGTAGTTTGGGAATTCAGACGTAGTTGTGTGTACCCTGTCACTGAATGGATAAACTGGGCACCAATGATTCAGCTGCCATTTCCAAACATTTGTGGTTTTTTGGGCTCTCGGGGAGTGTTAGGGTGATGGTTTAAATTCACCGGCAGGAATAACATTTCACGGAAAACACCGAACCAGATATTTGGAATACAAACAGTCAGATGTAAAGAAAGCAAATATACGCAAAGAGAAATAACGATCAAACGGCTGTAACTGAAAACCTGGCGTGTGGTGCTTCTACAGTATGGTATATCTGTGGGTATGCGCGAGTGAGAGCGACGCCCCACCTCCTCCTTATCCCCCCCTCTCGACGAGATCGGCCTGGGACAATGCCGCCACGGTGGTCTTCGTTCTCTGTGCCGGAGCCTTGTGGAAAAAAGGGGCGACCTTCAGCCGAGGAGCTTTACGAAAGGCGCTTCTGAATAGCTGCGGCACAAAGCCCCGGCGTGTCTGCAGCCCAAAAGCCCAGCGCCCTCGTCTCGGGTGTCTGCTTCAAAGCCCCTCGGGAGATTTTCGGGGGTGACTCGTCGGGGAATGTTGTTTCTTCCGAAGCCATTGGGCGCTTTGTTGCGCTTTGGATGAGCGAGAGCTCTCGCTGCAAGGTGTGTGGGTAAATTTGCCGTTGTTTCTTCTATTCCTGCGATGCCTCTACGGATTGCACACGCCGCCCTTTGTATTGCTTCTCAGGTTCGGTTCCCACGGCAAAGCCAATCCATTTCGCGATCAGCGGGTTTCCTACCTCATCCTCTGTGTGTTGCCGCACTATTAATGCTCACATATTGTTGTCATCGCAGAGCAGATATCATCCTTGAGAGGACGCTCTGACATCCCTGCTCCGCAGCCTCCGTGTTGTTATGTAAACAGACGCCAACAACTTTGATGCCGTCCCCCCTGACACCAAAGGTCCTGTTCAGTGATTTGATCAGTAAACTCTCTGTTTTGTGAGATGTGGACCGCCCGGACACGGCGTCAGTGTCCTGCCGCATTCGCCAGTGCACCAACGAGCCTAAACTTCTTCACAAAAACACACACACACACAGATCCGCACCTTTGACCTCCCCAGGAGTTGGTTTCTCCACTCAGAGATTACTTGTGCCACCACTCCACACGCGTCCTTTTCCCCCCATCTTTTTTTCTCCCTTTTCGTCCCCTCTCTCACACAGTCACCTCTGTCTTGCTGTTGGTCACAAAGTAGGGCTGCGTTGGGAGGAAGTGTTGGCTGTGGCTGTGGCCCCTGGTGCCGTGGAGCTGATTGGGCTCCAGCACGGTACACTGGGGCCTCTTGTGCCCGTAGGTCTTCCTCCGGCCCACCGTTTCAGTCCCGTCCCAGCCCTTCAGCCCCAGCCCCATCCCGTGCCCGGCCGCAAGAGTGCTGGAGCTGTACGCCAGCGAGCGGCCCATTGTCGCTGAGCTCGAGCCCATGCTGGTCTCGGCCACCCTGGAGATGCCCAGGGACGTGCCACCCGGCATGGTCCCCGCCATGTGCGCCATGGAGGCGGCCCCGAGTCCTGGCGGCTTGCTACTGTGGCCATGGCCGTGGCCGTGAACGTGAGTGTGAGAGCTGTGAGAGCCGTGGGCAGCGTGGCTGTGGCTGCCTTTGGGTTTCTGGCCATTGGGCTTAAGTCCCAGGACTCCTCCTCCGCCAGCTATGTGTCGCTCCGTCGGCAGGGTGGAGACAGAGGAGATGCTGGGCATCTCTGTGACGTAGGTGGCCACCGGCTCCGGAGTCAGCGGACCCAGGGAAGTCATGGGGGCCATGGAGGTCATCGGGCCAAGGGATGTCATGGGCGTCATTGAGGTCATGGGCGTCATAGAGGCCATGGGGGTCAGTGAAGTCATCTGGGTGATGGCGGGGTTCATGGAACTGGAGGTCATGGGGTTCGAGGCCATGGGGTTGGCGGTCATCGGAGGGGTCATCGACGATATGTTGCCCATGGAGGGCCTGGAGCCACCCATCGGCTGGAGCGGAAGTCCACCTTTTGACGGCAGCTCCACCATCAGCCGGCGCTTGTTGTAGAGCTCACCGTTGTACTTGGCAGCTGAACAAAAGAGAAAGAGAGGGAGAGAGAAACACAGAGCTGCTAAGAAGATGTGAAAAAAGCTGCTGAAATATTGACCGTTAAATGTTAAAAATCTAAATGAGTTGGCTCCACACACTCAGGCTGTTTTTGCTCTTTTTTTCGACTGTCAGTTGTGGAAACATTCTCCTCGGCTCATCTGCTTTTTGCTGCGGTGAAAAAGAAAATAAAACCCTCACACGGAGTGACTCATGAAATAAGACTTGCAGCAGTTTGCAGATCAGCTGCAAACTAAGACCCCGTGAGCAAACACACACACACACACACACACACGTGCGTGCGCGGGCAGGGTTTTGGATAGAAAACATCCCATCCCACAATCTGAAAAGGTGGTGCACACATATACTTCATCTTTTTTAAATTTTTTTTTTAGTCCGCCTCCCCTCATCTGACCGGGCCGACCGAGGCGTCAGGGCTACTGCGAACGCCCGCGTGTCGAGGCCCGCTGGGCCATCGGAGGAGGGAGATCAAAAGGAAAAGCGCAGGACGTCTCCTCCACCTCGCCCTCGCCTCTTCTTCCCTTACGAAGCCGAGCTAACTTAATCTTATTCCCGCGCGGTGTGGAGGTTTTTCACAAAAAGAGGAAGCTTGGAAGATAGATGTGAGGCCACTGTTTTTGTCTCCTTTTGGCCAACGTACTGAAGAGAATGTTTTCAAGTTTGCCGCTCTCCCCAGGGAGGGATCGCAATTCGTTATCTGTGCCATTTTTTTTCTGGTGCCGAGCGTGCACGCTATTTTTTCAGTAAGAAAAAAAACGGAGTTGCAGAAAATCGTTAGGACGTGCGTGACAGTGGCCGTTCCTGCCGCAGGTCTGCGTGTCGATGGATCCGAACGCTGCCGAGCACGTGCGGCGTCCGGCGTGTTATAAGGCGAGTGAGAGAGAGAGAGAGAGAGAGACCTTCACAGCTCACTGTTGCTTTGCTTCGATGAGGGAGCAAAGGATTATTTTTAGGAACACCAGAAGCCTACAAGACCTACACAATGAAATGACTGAATCTGATTGGCAGATAGAACATCTTTTGATCCTCCGTCGCCCACTTGGCTCAAAAATGTTTCATTCTGCGTGCTGAAATGTGGAACCAGAACCTCCTGAGATTCGTATAAATTAGTCTTTGACGCAGTCACGATTTAACTTTCTGTGACTTTACATTTATTCTTAGGACACTATTATCGCTGTACTGCTGCCCTTTTCCACCGGGGCTGCTTGTAATTAATCAAATGAACCGATAGGACGATGTTTGTGTAACCGCCTCTCTCGCTGCAGCTCGGAGCCGGTCTCATTATCCTCAGATCTACTCAGGTCGGGTCCCTCCTTTTATTGAAAATGAATTTATGGGACGTGTCAGACGTGAAGACAGTGCAGTGTTTAGGGGTGTATGATCCCACTTGCACCAGCAGCGTAGCTTTACTGGCTTACAGAGGCCCTGCTTGTGGCTGGCCTCGCACCACTGCCGGTTCATGCGAGACACGTGCGACGGGTTGGGCTGGTGAGCTGAGCGCCCTGCGCAGATGTGGCGAGTTCGTACGAAAAGGCATCCCTGCGTTCTACATGGAGCAGATACGGCGCGTTTCGATCGGACCAGACGGGTTGTAGAAAAAATGATTGTCGATGGATAATCGGGTACGAGGTTGTACATGCTGTCCGAAACACGCAAGCGTGTGCATGCGACTGAGACACACCTGTGTCGTTACCCTCCTGCCCCCGTTGCCTGAAGGAAAAGTTAACACACCCCCAGAGTTTGCTTTGCCGATGTAACCCTAAATGTGGTTTATCGCTGTGTGAATGGGGGGAGAGGCGAGTGGAGGGGATAGCAGGTGAAGTGGGGGGGGGATCCCCCGCCGAGTTGCCGCCAGAATGCCCCCCCCCCCCACAAACTTGCTCGGGTGAATCAATCCGGCGGCGGTCAGCTCACCGGCGCGCACATCCGGCGGCATACGCCAGTGGGGAAAAAAAATGGAAAACACCGCTGCTACGCAGTGTGAGCTCTGCCGGCTGAGGAAAGGCCAGCGCCCCACGGAGACTCGCGCTCATTATGCATCACGAGGAGAAAAAAAAACAAAAACAAAAAACAAACAAGCGCTGCTTCTCTGAAGTCCCTCGGCACCGATAACAGAAAGATCTTATTAGGGTTACACGAGTATGTCAGTCTACTTTTTTATTAGACAGCGGGGTTGTCTCCTGCCACGCTGATGGAGGGTTTATTAATTTAAAATTTCTTTTTACACTTTCCAATATCTTTTTTGGAAAAAAACCAAAGACCTAATTTAGTTTTGCTGCCACCCTAACAAAAAAAAAACCCAATTAGTCTGGGTTTCAGTGGCGTTTTATTGTCTTACGACGACTGTGAGGCTTTTTCAATTTGACAAGTAAACTCCTCAGAACCCAACGGTTGTAATCTCTGGCAGGGAAACGGCCTCTTTTAGAGATATTCATTTTTTGGCAGAAATGTGCGATGTGTGATGCACAAAAATGTTGAGTCTGTCAACCAAATGAGAGGGTTGGTCAGCGTTGGACGGCCAAACTTCACCGTCAGGTTGACACCTTTCAGTCAACACTTGGATTGGACTTTAGGGAAGACGTATAGGGCAGGAGCCCGTGCAATCAATGTGCGGACGAAGGCGTCCCCGCCTTGTTACACAGTTGCCTCGTCGCAGATCTGCTTTCGCGGACCGTCCCTGGTGCATCCGGTGCCGCCCGTCACCGGATGCAGCGGAGCGGAACGCATCAGACGCGGGCTGTAATTGGTCACTCACATTGGCTACTTGGAGAGAGAACGCGTCCCCCATCTGAGTGAGGTTACAGGTCTGCATCCTGGGGACCTTTATTAGGTGGTTCCTGCCTTGGCTGAAGTTAGAATTCGATGGAGCGACCTTATATAGATGCGGGGGGGCAGCGGAGATGGCTATTGATTGACAGGAGTGTGGCTTATCAGCCGGGCGGTGGGCCACTGGGAAGGTGGCAGAGGCAATTAAAGGAAAGTAGAAAGAGGCAGTTGGGGAAATGGGCTTGATCTCAGACTCAGTTGTATTTCTCACGGGGGTCACCGGGCAGTGAAAACACCAGGCTGTGCAGCGGGGGAAGAGAAAAGAAAGGCAAAGTCCATTTATGTCACCCGAGATTACACAAAGGTGACTTTGGCGTTTGGGTTTTGCTTGCTGCTGTTTCGCCCCCCCCCCCCCCGTCTGCCCAGCAATGGCAGCTTGCCTCCTGGATTCCCAGGTTTCCACGCTGTGTACCTCTAGACTGCTTCCCCATCATCTCGTACTTTTCATATTTTTTGAACACCACTTGTGGAATGGAAATCTGTCAGTCAAGTGTGAGCCTTGAAGCGGGGGGGTGGGGCCTCCCTTCAATTACAGAAATGGAATCAGATATGGGCCGCTATGAGGGAGGACGGAGATTAGCAGTCCAACGATTATTTAAGGAGCGATATGGAGCAAGATGGATTGGGTTGTGGGAGGGTGTTGAAGAGGGGGGGGCAAAAGAAGCAAAAAGAAAAAAGGTGAGGGGAACATGCAGAGGAGAGGGCAGGAGGCGGATGATTAAAAACGACGACATATATGAAGGGAGAAGGAACGGTGGGGAGAGGCGAAAGGAAATGAAGGGGGCAGCTCGGGAGAGACATTGAAGGTTAGCGGGGCAAGCGGGAGGAGGAGGAAAATTGGCCCGGGGGAGGCGGTGAAGAGGAGGCGAGGGCCGTCTTGGGGAGGAAGAAGGAGGGAAGGAAGGAAAGAAGATCGAACAGGCGCATGCTAAAATGTTCGAATATAATTTTAAACACGCGCCGCCGAAAAACCGCCCCCCGAAATGTTCAAACTGGCCTCGCTGCTGATGATTGCGCTTTTCATCCTGTTGAATTGAAACTCCCTGGCTTTGTTCCCAGCATGCAGTGGCGTTTTAGTCTGACGTCTCCGGGCACACGCCTAGCTAGTGAATCTATTTCGAATCGTTTCGAGATGAAGACAGTGCGACATGGAAACACGAAACCTCCGGTGCGCACACACTGAGGATGGACTTTTCACTGAAACAGGAGACATCTCCAGTGGGTCAATATGTATATGGCTCTGCATTCGCTGATGAGGAGTTCTCGTTAGAAGGAGTTCATGCTCAGTAGTTTCATCTTTTAATCATTTTGTTTTAATTGTTCCGTTCGCATTGAACAAAGTGAAATATAGTGCCTCGAAGGCAAAACTCTGCATCTCTGTATACCGATTCTGTGCGGGGTGCGTTCTCCACTCATGATACCAATCCCAGGAACTTTTACCACAATTCTGACTCTTTCTTGTACCCGCTTTCCATCAAAATAACTTCCTAAAAAAAAAATGCCACGCTCAATCCCCAGAGCGCGTCCATTTGTCAGTGTGCCTTTAGATGAGAGGACAGCGTGGCCTCCAACCAGTATCCCCGCCTGATGGATTCCTCCTCCTCCTCGCTGAACATCAGTCCGGCACATTCGCGCCGACGAACCCCTTTGTTCTCTCGTCCCCGGGCGATATTTCGGCTAACCGGACCGTTTTACTGCGATCAAACTGCTGGAAATAACTCGCCGCCATCAAAGTCTATATTTGTGGAGCTGTCAGGGAATTCTAAAAATACCGCCACCAAACAATAAAAATGAAAAAATAAAGGGGGGGGCCAGGGTTCAGGATGACAGCGTTCCTTCTCGTTGGTAGAGAGATGGATGGAACTCAGTTGGTTTAGGGCAGCTTGCCTTTAAGCTCAGAAATGATGTGTCTGCTTGTCAGTTATTCACCCGTTGATTTGTTTTTCAGTTTTGCCGGCAGTTACGCACGCTGCTGCCGTACAGTAATTACTCGCCGGGGAACAAACCTCGAGTGCGATCTACAGCTGCTTGTTCATGGACGAGGTGGGTGGGGGGTGGGGGCTCTTCAGAGAGCAACATTTGTAGCCTTGCATTTGTCACCTGAATCAAATATTTTACTTTCTGCCTCTTGGCGTGCAGGGATCGCCGTCTCGGGAGACGAGCACTGTCTGATTATTCTCCTAACAAAGGGCGCAAATGCAGACGCCTCGTCGCAGCTCACGAAGCTATCCTGATCCTGTTAGCGTCCAGCGTGAGCGCGGGGGGGGGCGCAGAAAGGCACCCACTGAAAAGACAGCGCACGAGGCGAATTCAAATCGGCTGCGCCGGAGAGTGACCGCGCACGCCGAATGTGGCGGCGTGCATCAAGCTGTCGAGCAGCTTGACAGGCCGGCTGTTTCTGCTTTTTTCGCCGGGTCCAGTTTGGTAATCGACGACGTCTTTCGAAGTCGCCCCGCGAAGCTGCTACAGCTCAGTCGCAATCGTTCCCAGAGACCGCCGAATCCTCTGCTGCCCTTTGTTTGGATCAAAATTTAAAAAAAAAACCTTTAGGGACTGTATGTAAATTATTATCAGGGAGGAGAAGGGGAAGGGATAGCGGGGATGACTTTAAGTTTTGCCCCAGATTTAAAATTGAGTTAATCTTCAGACAAAATAGCTACTCCTTTCAGTACCAAGGCCCGCAAAGCTGCATTTAATCATATGCAGAAAACAGCATTATGATTAAAGTGTGTATCATAGATACATAATGGTTTTAGCCCCAATAACTTTTATGGAGTCCCTTAGGAAACGATAAGAAAGACACGTCATGAATGAATCCCCACCGGTTCTCCATTTGTCAAGATCAAGACGTTCGCGCTGCAATGCCAGCTCAGGATGCAACTGATGGCAACTCTCTGGGGAAGAGAGGTGGGAGCCCCGAGATTCGCGCGCCCCCTCCCCCAAACGCCACTGGAGCCGGATGCGAGCAGCAACAGCTGGTGAAACCGACTCCTCTTTTACCACGCCACATTAAGCGCCCCCCCCCAACAACTTTAAAGTTGCTAAGATAATCACTCACCCACGGCCTTCAGGGAGGCGTACTTGTTGAGATCCTTGTTTTGCTGCTGCTGCTGCTGCTGCTGGTGGTGCTGCTGCTGGTGCTGCTGCTGGTGTTGGTGCTGGTTCTGGTGCTGCTGCTGCTGCTGCTGCTGCTGCTGCTGCTCATAGACATGAGCCAGCTGGCTGAGGGCCGGGTAAGGGTGCTGCTGGCCCACGTTCGAGCCCGCTCCCACGTTGTTGTTGATCTGGCCGCCCTCTGCGGACAGGGACGAAGGACAGGACGAGGTTATAATCGCGTTTACGATTGCTGCGTATCTCTCGCGTGCACTCCCGCACTGCACAACCCCCCGCACGGCCGAAGCGCTCCGACACCGTACGATCTGCCGTTGCGGAAAATTCTGACCACTCCAAGATTCTCCAGACATGCAAGCATCTATCGTTCAGTTTTTGGTATAAGCAGATGAACCCTTGCTGTCGTTTCCACAGCTGCGACCCATTGTGTGGCTGCCGTGCTGCACTGATACTCGTTTGGAGGGAATCCAGAGCGTATACGCGGCCACTGATTAGCTGCATCTGCTGAGCATTACATGAGATTTGTGCGGTCGTTTCCCGCGCGTCCGTGTCCTCATTAGAGCCGAAATGGGATGCCGAGTATCGGCACACTAGCGAGCCGATAAGAATTTCCAGCGAGATTGATTCCCGAGATTTCTCCCTGTAAAGGAAGTTTTGGAACTTTAAAGAATCAGAGCGGAGAAATAATTCTCCGTAAATCTTCCCTGCCATTGAGTTGGATTTAAAAAAAACAAAAAACAACAAAATGCCAACCGGGCAGAATATCCTCCTAATAGGATTTTTTTTTTCCCCAAGCGCTTCTATGGCCGTCTTTACGGTGCTGACCTGAGGTTATCGCTGTTGCAGCGGGAAAGAAATAATAAAAACAAGACTCTCTTTCTCAGCCGCTTCATCGTTCCGTTCTGGGGGAACATTGTTCTTGGGCGCAGCTGCAACGCCCCCCCCGCACTCATCGCTTTGCCCGTCGAACGCTTCACAAACGGGGGGCCGACCTGAAAAAACGCTCGTCGGAACGCGTCTGCAACAGTCGCGTGGGAGCCCCAGCTAACCGTTGAGGCTGTTTTCATTTTGATGCATTCTCAACCGTGACCCGCGGTGTTCAGGCGTCACGGCTGACTTGTGATGTGCACATGCAAAGCCTGAAGTTGAATATGTAGTCATTATTCCTAACTGTCACATGCAGAAACGCATCTGTGACTGTACGGATGGCGAACGAGGGGAAGGAGTAGCGCTTGAGCGGACTGGGGGTGGGGGTGCCGTTCGAGCGGAACACGTGCGGAGGCGGGGCTCCGGGGCGCTGCCCTGCGTTCAGATATGTGTGGGAATTTGAGGCTCCGCTCCCTCGCCGCACCGAGCCCGGCAGATAATTGCGAATTCCTTTTACTGAAGGCAAAGGTATCCTTCGCCGAAGTGAACGCATTCCGTTAAAAGCCCCGGTGCCGCCACTGGATAATGTGAAAAAGTAAAACTTAGCAGACAGAGAGCGAGTGGGGGAGAGAGAGAGAGGAGGGGGAAAAAAGGAATAGGAGGAAGGGAGAGGGGTGAGGGTGCATAAACAATGAAGAGAGTGAGAGGAAAAAATAAATGGCTGGCAGAGAAATAAGGGTGTGTGAGGCAACGGGGGGAGAGGGAAGAAAAAAATCACAGAGACGCGCCGTTGAAGGTGGACAAGCTCAACGCGGCCCTATAAATAAAACTCCCCCTCCCCTCCCCTCGCCGTCCCCCGCCCTCACCGAGGTGCTCAAACAGATGGCCCTTTTGTTGCTCCTCCGCAGCAAACAGCGGAGGAAGCCGCGCGGCCGCAACCCCCGACCGTATCGATTTTCCTCCGCCGCTCCCTCCTCGTCTCATCCCAGCGGCGCGTTGTCGAGCCCGCGAGGTGCGCTCGGAGGGCCCGCAGAAAACCTCGGCGGCCCGCCCGTCGAGGCAGAGCGATCTTTGTTGTCGCTAATTAATCACTTAGCCCCGGCACTGACTCAAACTGACACGCACGCACAAACAGACACACACGCGTGCGCGCTGAGTGACAAGGTAGACAGGGAGCAGAGACAATTAAAAAAAAAAAGAGCATCAGCGTGAGAAACGGTGTGAGACCGCGGAGGAGAAAGAACGGGAGACCAGATTCCCCGATGTGATGAAATGTCCCACGGTGCTCGGTGAAAGGGAAGAGACGTGTGATGTCAGTTGATATGGGGAACTGAGGGGTTGAGGGGGGGGGGGTGGGGTGGGGTACACATCCAGAAGCAGATATTGGATGACTGGAAAAACCAAAGCTCGCACCATTTTCGATTGGATCCGAAAGCCGCCCCAACGCACGTCTTGGCGAAACACTTCGTGACGTGCCGAAAAAAAAAAACGGTTCGGCCGGCTCGCCGAAGGCCCCATGCATCAGAGCAAATCGGTCAGTCGCCAATGGTAGGAGGAAGTACAGCCGAAGACTTCGTGAGAAGCTGAAACTCTTCTTTCTCATGAATATGATTAATACAATTCGTGAAAAAAAGTAAAAATTAAAAAAAAGATCCATGTAATTATGATGAAAGCCTGTCCGTTGTTTCATCCTCGAGAGGTCGCCAATTTTCTCATTTCATAATGGAAATTGTTGTTGGATGCAGATGACCCTGATCATGTCTGAAAAATGAAATTTGGATGTTCGCCGGCCGCCTCGGTGCCCGCGCTCAGGGCATGACGAGGGCGACAGAAGCCTTGAGAGAATGAATGAGTAACTATTATAGTAATACTTATATACTTCAAGAGTAATACTTCTTCCGTCACTCAGTACTAATCTCCCCATCTAGCCTGACCGAGGATGCGTCTCCACCCGGCGTTTGGAGCTCAGTGAAAAGGATCATACACGTGCCAGAGAGATGCAGCACCCCGAGTGACATCATTGCGCTGTGAACCCAGTTGCTTGGATGACTGATAGCTGTCGCCTGTCAGGATGATGTTGGGTCGCGGTCAACAGCGGGCCGATTCTGCAAGATCTCAACAGCCGGGGGGGGCGGATTTTCACCCAGGGTTGGTGTCGGCAGCACAATGAGGACAAAGGAAAAGAAATTGGATGCAATGTAGAATCCAGCAACGGCAATTACAAGCTTCACGACCAACTTGAATCCAATGTGTTGAGTTGAGAAAAGAACAAGGGCTGAAATGAGCTGACATAACAATGGCTCCCAACAGACCCCCCCCCCACAGGCCGAAGATTAATCACCTCAGTTATTGGTGCTGCGGCACTGGATAGATGACCGCTGCGGAAATTGTTGCCTGAAAGGTCGTGGAGGTCGAAACGGCATCATTGGCCCACGTCCTCGCCCCAACCGCGGACTTCGGACTATGCGATCGATGCCGCCCGCGTTTTCCCGCCCCACAGTCGGTCGGGCGGCTGGCAGAAGACTTCTGAAGCTAGCCCGTCATTTCCCCGGGACCCCTCTGTGAGCCTGTCAAGCTGGACGTCTGGCCGCGCGAGATTACCGCTGACCGCTATGAAAGATTTATCACTTCCTGTATACCGTTCATTTTTTTTTCTCACTGATGGGAGGAAGCTGGCATTTATTTGTACGAGCCCGCTCGAGGGATTTGCTGGGGAAAGCATTTCACTTGGTCTGAAGAGCGTACAAATCTTATTTTTAACGCCAAATGAAATGAGTGTGACGTGAGCTCATGCCACGGGTCGAAGGGCCGGGGGGGGGGGGGCGCGGCAGGACGCTGCATCATCGGTGCGATGAGCTTCTGTGGGTCGGCGGCGGCACAACGTGCGCGTACCACCTAATAACGCCGCAGGGCCATTTCTGGAAGCCAGTCATCCAGCGCGGAGCCGTGAGGGCGTCCTCCCGAGGGGGGAGAGCCCGTGTCTACGCCATTCGCGCGTCTTTGCGTGTTTCAGTTACTCGATACGTACTCCATCATCTTTGTGCGTGCGTGCAAGAGAGAGAATGAAGCAGAGCAAACGGAGAGAGAGAGAGAGAGACGGAGCGCGTGTATGTAGGAGTGCTTCTGTCTCCTGCCTGGCCTGGCTCCATGGCTACGGGCTGTACAGTGCGATTTCAAACGTTTGTTCGACGCGGCGCGGAAAAATTTCGCGAGCGGCTGAGTCATCCGCCATTCCCTCTCCCTTCCCCGCGCGGCCGGCGGATGAACCCTCTCCCTTCCTCCGGCCGCAGAGCCGCCCTCCCCGTCGCGGCTCAAACCCCTCTCCGTCGCTCTCCTCCTTCTTCTCTCCCTCGCCATGGCAACGGTATCCTCTGTAGTGTAGTATTTGCTCCGCGGCACGCGGCGAGTTTCGCATTGTCCCGCAGTCACCCGCGCCCACATATCAACAGGCAGGCGGGCCGGCTGTACTGTACTGTACAGAAAAGAAGTCATTATTATGCAACCTGTGCTCGCGTTGCCTGCTGCTCCGTCGCTCCGTCCGTTCATCTCGTTCCGCTTATTCTCTCAAACAAACAAAAAAAGGATCTCCAAGGTGTCTCGTCTCCCGTATTTATTATGCGGCTGCAGGAGCTCCTGACTCGTCCACATCGTTCGGCCTCCTGTGACAGACGTGAACGAGCAGGAGTGCGTGGGGCCCCTTCCCCGTTTTGCCGCATATGCATATTTAGTCACGGCAGGTTATGCGTGAGCCTGTGTGTGGCGGGAGCCGAGAGCTTCCTCTTTATTTTTGCCCCTGCTGCCCGTTCGCAGTGCACAAGAGGCGCCGGCGTCTCGGCCTTATCGCCAGAGGCCCATATCACTCTCCCGCAGCAAGGATGACGGAGGGGCCACGTCACATGACCGCTGATGTCATGGGAATATTCGCCGGGAGCTGGGTGCGAAATCTCTTTCGGGCGGAGGGCCGCGGGGTGAACGGGTTCACCCGGGTGCTTTGCACGGCCAAGCGAATTTGCTAGCGCGAGCAAGAGATGGAAAGTGAGGCGAGGGCAGATGTCTGAGGCTCCGCGGGCACCAGCAGCATCCAGTTTTGCTCACTCACTCACTCAAATGCGATGGGCGGCGCCGTTGTGCGACGCTGCTTCGTTACGAAGCGAGAACCTTGCACGATCAGCGGAACGCGGCGTGATGCGGGAAAAATGGTTATTTTGAAGGCATGTCGCCGGCGACTAGGCGCTTGTGCGTGGCCGTGAGTAACGTGCCCCGTGCGGCCAAGGCTTTGGGGGTGCCGCGTGGCATTCGGCACGCAAGCCGCCGCCCGCTCCGAAGCTGCGCATCGCATCCTCGTCCTCGTTCTCCAAACACCGCTCATCCCGTTACCGTCGCCACACGCTGCCGACTGCCGCATCGCTCCCGTTTTAGGGATAGATAGCTTGCGTGTGTGTTCGTCGCGCGGACAATAGGCGAGAGCGTCGTGAGCATCTGCGAGCAATCCTCACGAGGGGCTAACCATTAAGCAGATAGGAGCGCCACGCGGGGGAACTGTATTATTGAAAAGTCCGCCGAAGGGAAACGGCGACAGGAAATGGCAGCGGAGCTTATCTGCCCTTAATTGTTCCTCCCCAAAGTCTCCGTAAGCACAATGACTTCCGCTGTACCCTTTCACGATTACAGCCCTCCGTCATATCTACCTCATTTTGAAGAGCTATCGATTTCTATTGTCCCCCCCACCCCCTTTCTCCTATTCACAGCAGAGCTTTTTGCGTCAGGATTCGGGCGACCGTCTCCCTCCTCGCATTGTCTCGTCACAGGACAATACATCGACTCCAGTCTCGCGGGACATCGTTAAAGCGAGTCGCGGAATCAATAGTGAGATATCGCTTTGATATCCGTAAAGACCTGACAGCAGTTTCAAACTAGAAAAGCGTCTTAGTCTGAGGGAGCAGTGTGTTTCAAAGGTAAGCTGTGTGGGAATTTTAAAAAAACTAAAAATATATTACAGCATCAGTGTGAAAAAAGTTCTGATGACAGGCGTCGCCTTTCCACGAGACACCTCCTAATGAGCATTAATATCCCTCCAATGCATACGGTATGCGGTAAGTTTTCATCTGTCGCCAGTCTTAATCTGTGGCAGACGGGGTCGCCCAGCTGTAACGGCAAGAGGATGCGTCGCTGCACCTGACTTTGCGGGGAGTAAAATCCACCTCGCGGCGCCGCGCGGCTGGACGGAGGGCGACTCGCACGTGAAGCACGGAGCCAAACGAAATGCAAAAAAATTAACACCTCCGGATAACAAGACCCGTTTATCAGTCCTCCGCACCGCCGAGTGCTGACAGATGTGTGGGAGAGCGCCGGGTGGGGAAACAGGAATGGGAAATTAACAGCGGTTTGCAAGAAATCAAACTTGTGCGTCGAATGCAGTGGTACAAAGTAGTGTGTTTAAAAAAACCAACAGTTTTTTATTATACATCATACAGTTCAAGGTAACTAAAAACTGTGACTTCATGAATACGATGGACTGACTGAGGGACCTTGTCGAAGGTGCTGTATTTAACGCGGATCCGTCACACCTGAGCGGAGCGGAATCTGCCCGGTATTGATCCAAGCGATCTAATTCGCGGAGAGAGACGTAGTGCGCGATGTTCGGACGTGCGGCTCCATTTACGGCCTCGTTGAGTGCGTTGGCCCCGATGCGATGGACCCGTTTTCTCACATCTTTGCGAAGTCCAATCCCAAAAGACACGCGTTGCACATGCAGTATTAGTAACTATTCTGGTATCGGATTGGTGCTCGGCATCGGGAGAGTAATTGTTATTACTCATTATTTGCATCCCTGCGAATAATTCAGCGCCGAGAGGCCAAATATAACCCTGAAAACAGACGGAGACATTATGCTGCTGCTCAATGATTTTCTTTTCAGACAAGCGTGCATGTTTTCCTTTGCACGCTCCTGTGACCCCCCCCCCAGTATTTCCCAACGCCGGCGCTCCGGTTCCCGTCCGCACGGTGGCCCCTCAGACCGGGTGTTCCCTCTCCTACGATGGGAGCTCATCAGTCACCGGGCCACAGGGAGAGAGACAAGCAGGACGGCGAAAAGCGAACAAAGAAATGCCTGCTCCGCCAACACACACGATTGACAAAGAGGTCGACCGTTATTCATCGCGATGATGGAGCACCACTCAAGGAAACAGAGCATCCGCAATAACATCCACGGCCTATTGTCTTTCTCGCCGATCTCCTGTCTCTTGTCACAGAATAATGTCCCGCTTTTGAGTCATGGCTCGACCGTGTAGGGCTTTCTTGCCAGGAAAAGGCGCCGGTTCCTCGCTTACTTTTCCCGGTCGGCAGGATGCTGCCAGCTGCGAGTGCCACTTTGACGTAGCGGGCCACGCCGCCACCGTCAAACCTGCTCCGTCAACCCGGGGCGACGTGCAGCGGGAGACAGGGAGAGGCAGACGGGTCGGGAGGGAGGTGGCGGGAGACGGTGATGATAATGATGTGTGCCTCCATGGGAGGGGGGGGCTGACACCCCTGACAGCATGTCAGCGCCGCTGACCCAGATATCACAGCAGAGAGGCAGGCAGGACGCCGCTTTCCAACGGTTGTGCCGGAGAGCCCGTCAGGTAGTCGCGGTATTTATGATGACAACAGGAAAGGAAGACGTATGCGATTCAAACTGGAGGGATGCGTTTTGAAGAGCGCTTGTTTCCTCGACTTTGACGGAAAACCTGAGTTGCAAAGTCGGGGTTGGGGGGGGGCAGAGACACTTTGAAGATGAGGAAGAGCGAATGCACAGCAAAGGCACTACCCCTGAATTGTGACCAGTTTCATGAGCTGCCGTCGGCTGATATCTGATTTTTAATAGAGACCGAACCCTTGTATCATCCTCTCGCCAGCCAGACTGAAGGCGGGAGCCTGATAGCTGAGAGTGTTTAATTAAGTGTAACCTCAGAATTTACCCCCACCCCACAGTCGCCGACCCACAGTCTGCTCCCTCTGGATCGGCGGACGAGGAGATTTGTGTTTAAAGGCTTAAAGTCTGCTGATGAATCGCCGGCTGGTTTCGTGTCAGGGAGCGCAGCTGCTAGGGACTTTTCCCCCGGGCCTGCGAAGACCGGACCCCGCCAGTCAGCGGGTTTCCCCGCTCGCTCGAGAAACGGCAATAATTTGCAGAATTCCGGCGAGTCACGCAGGTTAAGCGGCGAGCGGTCGCGGCCCAAGCGCCACGCAGTTTACACGGCCTCAAGAACAATCTTTTGTTTCGTTTGTTTGGTGAGGAGAGGAAGAAGGGGACCTTCCGGCTGTATGTCTGGAGGGCTCCAAATACCCAAATCCCGCATGCTGTCCCGAATCGGCACGGCAGCTCGATAACGTGATGAACTCTCATCATCCGTGGTCGTGGTCCGCTCTGCTCCCAGACGTTTTGGCATATCGAAGGTTCCTCCGCGTCCACAATCCGTTCCTCTGTTCCTCTCTCTTTCATGTTCTCCCGCACCCCCCCCCCCCACTCCCCCCTCCTTCCTAAAAAAAACACAAGACAACACATCAATGAAGTGAGTCAAAGCACGGCGGCAGAATAGCCTTGCACATCGCTCCATCTGTGAATCCGCCTCGCGCTCCTCAACCTCCTTTAACTAAAAAGGCACTGATTTTGCCTTCTGTCCTCTCGCCGGGGGTAATTTAACGGGAGGTTGTTTTTGTTTTTTTTTTATTTAGCCGAGGCTTTGATATGTTCAGGGACGTGTGTGTGTGTGCGACTGGTGGCTCTATTGTGGCGGCGAGAAGGGGGGGGGGGGGTTTGTGAAAGGCTACAGCAGGGCCAGACTGTGAGCGGCTCGGCGTTTCGGAGCCGCCTCTCTTCTCCCACCATCTCTGCCTCTGAGTCGCCGCCGTATGCCTGTCTGGTGGCAGCACACGGCAGGCAGCGCGCTCTCCGTCCGGGTGCCCGATTATTTGCGTACCTGTTTTTTTTTTTCTGGCTGCCTCTTTCTCTCAGCCCCTCCTCCTCCTCCTCCTCCTTGCTCAATCCCCTGCCCTCTCGGTTCCCTTTCCTCCACGTCCGGCCACAGCGCAAAGCAGCAGGTCAGTGCTTTCTGACGCTGCTCGCACGCGCATCTGATACCTTCCTCCAAAAGATATCAAATTTTGGGGCGTGGGGGGGCATGTTATTTTAGGAAACCTCAGAGTTGCCCTGAGGGATCTCCGCGCTATGAGGGACGGATTAGCCCGCCAGCGAATCCCACACTCCACCGCAGGACCTGCCTGCTCATCCACAAACATGCCTCAGTGGCGTTCTATTATTAGTGACATCAACCGAATGCGGCACTTATTGATGCAGGAAATCGACATGAGCAAGACATCCACACTCCCTGGGAGAGTTGGGGGGGCTGCGGGCGAAAAGGGGGGGGGGGGCTGAAGGAAAAAGTAGGTTACTGAAGAAAGGCCGGCTGCCTCGCTCTATTTGTAAGCAGGGGGGGCGCAAGCACGGTGCACGCGCGTCATTGCGTGTGGCATGTAACGTGTGATGCGTGAACGCACCTGTGCGTTGCCGTGTCTTTGTGGAGGAGGCGGCTGTAAGAGTTGAAAGGACGACAGCATGTAGGGATGGGTGTAAACACCGCCGCGCCCTGACGACCCGGCGCCAAGTCTCTCATGCGTTTGCACTCGTCCGTCCGCGCAGCAGTTTAGAGCATCCTTCGTTTTTCCACGTGCGTTGGTTTCCGGACAAGTAGTGTTGTGTATCCGCTGGATGCTGCCTGGTGGCGTTCTTGTGACGGGCCGCGTGCGGCGATGGTCCTGGGACCGCTCCGTGCCTTGGCAACAGAGAGCGCGAGGGAACCAGCGCGAGCAAATGAAGACGCCTCCTTCTGCAGAACAGGTGAGGTGGGCAGACGAGGGATGGCTTCTGCGCAACAGCACGGGGAGTGGGGGGCGTAAGAAATGGGTCGTATGGAAATCCCCATATGGATGACCCCCCACCATGTTGCCAGCAGCCCTTGGGAGCTAACCCAGAGCCCTGAGCGAGAAGAATGGAGGGATGAAAGATTTGGCCGCACGCGTACGGAGCTTTCGGAACAGTCTGGAACGACATCAACCCCGACACAGATTGTAGGCTACACTGTGACAACTTGTGGCGTCATGCGTGTGCGGCAGACCGCACATTCCGCCGAGTTCAGGCAGCGTAATCGAACCTGCGAGCGGCGCCGTATGTCAGAGAGGGTGAAACAATGAGCTTGGTGGTTTTGAATGCGGCGTGGTTGACACAGCTGCCGGTTGCGTCACGCTCGCGGTCGTTGCTTCCTCCGGCTTTTCACGCACGGCTGTTTCACTTATGTAACTATTCATTAAAAAAGTTTTTAAAAAATAAAAATAAAGCATAGGCCACACAAGGCTAGAAGGGTAGCACAGACTACATTTACATGCATACACTCTACATGCATATTGTATATTTCTGTCTGAAATTATCTTATCTCACTTCTCTCTCTCTCTCTCTTTTTTTTTTTTACAGTAGACGCATACACACACACCTAACACATGCTCACACACGAACGCCGCCGCCACCTCACGCTCATGTCTTCCCAAATGAACTAAATCTAAACCGGTAAATTATGAGATTCATCCCTGTTAGCACCTGTTAGGTAATTAATGCCAATCACCGCCTTCTGGGGAGAAAAATTATCCTCCATAAAAACACGGTTTAGCTAGCACCCCCCCATCTCCTTCTCCCTTTCTCCTTCCCCCGCTTATTAAACTCCATCTACCCATGTGGCCCGCGCCTGCTGTTGGCGAATCGTCCCAGGAAAATAAATAAGCGCCGCGATAAACAAATGTCGGCGGGGATGGCCGTGTCTCGCAGCTGAAGCGGTCTTGGAATTCCGTCCGCCCTGCAGATGGGCAAGACGGTGTGGGAGCGCGGCTGTCGGCCGGCGAGCCCGATCGGAACACGGTAAATAATTTAGGGCCGAGTTAATGCGGGAATGGTAAAAGGTGGTTGGCGGAGCGGGCGCGCGCGCGCTTCCGTTTCGCAGCTGCGGTTTGATATTCAAACCAATAGCGTTCCATGAAATTTTCAGATGTGCGTTGCAAATTTAATCAGAAGTCAACCACTTGGTATTAAAACATTCACTCCAGGCTCGCCGACTGCAGCTGCGGGGTCGGCGTCGGGGATGCTTCGGCGCGTGCGAGTCTGATTTTTCTCCTCAAAACCGATGCATTTAAATATGCGTGTTTCTGAACGCGACAAAGATAATCCACCTTCCGAACACTGGCTTGCACGGAAGTTGCGAGACTGCAGTCGCCAGCAGATAGCTATTAAAAGGTGCGGCATTTGAGCATCAATGCACAATTGAGGCAAACAAGACATAAGCAAATGGATTAGAAGACGTTGTTTCGCCGTTTTGCTCCCCATGTGCGAGAAGCCTTGCCGACTCGCCACTGGGTCTCTGGCATGAAGTTATCTTCGATTTGTTCGGTAGCGGCTTCCGCTCAGGAAATACTGCCACTGCTGCAGATGCGGAAGTTGTTATTAAAAGCGTAATTTCCATATTAGTGTGACCTAGTTAGCTGGAACATTTGTTTATCACTGCAGGTACTGCACGAGTTAGCTGGGCTTGCTCGCGTTTTTTTGTGTTTTCGGGGGGGGGTTTGACCAACAAATGACACAGTTGTCGGCATAAATGCAAAGTGGCCCTATCATGCCCCGTGCACCCGTTCAGCATGTGGAACGAATCCAAAGTTTGACGGGCCCGCCGCGGTCTATGATTGGACGGAGGAGGGTTAAGCAAATGAAAGTGCATCATTTACAGTAGCTGCACGACAGCACGGCATGCAATATAAGATTAATGTTGCATGTGGCTAATCTGTGCTTTTTGGATTACAAATGTGTCTGCCAAATCAGATCAGCCTAACCAAACTTTTTACCAACAAAGTGAAAAAAGGAGCTGATTTTCACATCCACAGAGGCAGCCGGAACGTGTGAGATGCATTCGAATTTAGCAAAGGTACCGGGAGATAGATATTGTGGGTCAAGGGAGGCAGTCACACATAAATCTAATCTGTTGTGCGGGCAGAGCTGTGTGGAATGAATTATGCATCATTTAGAGCTTCTAACTGTTGATCTTAGGCTTGGCGCACGCCTCTGTGGAACAATGTACACAATCAGAGAGGAGGAGAGGAGGAGGAAGAGTGCGGGATGAGAGGAAGAGAGGAAGCGGCGGCCGCCGACGGGGATGTATTGAGGGTGCGAGATTAAAATCAATAGCAGCAGGACCAAATGACTCTGGCGATATCCAGCATGGCGCCGAAGTAGCACAAGGAGTGGACAGGTGGACGAAGTGAGACGTTTGCACCGAAAGGCCACGTGTGGAAATTGTCACGCTCGCGCACACACATGCTAGCATGCATGCACATGCGCGCACGCGATGGGGTCGGCAGAAACCCGAGCTGTGGACCCGAGACTCGAGGCTGAAGGTCGAGTACTCGACGCTCGGCTGTTTAAAAGATTTCACTTGGATTGAGTTCTGACCTTTTTTAAAGTCCCTGAAAAGAAACCGCTTGTTAGCCCTGCGCGATAAAAATGTCTCGGTTTCACGCCTCGTACAAAGCACTGCCGCAGCTGCGATGGATTTCTTCCGACGCCGTGTTAGATTTAATGGTAAGCATTTAGAGACTTGAAGCATTTGCATTCCGCTACCCGGAGTGCTCGCCGAGGTCAAGGGACGTGGCAATTGCCTGCCAGCGGAAAAAGCAAGAAGTCAACGCCCCTCATCTTCCACCCGTGCTGTGGGAAACTGATGCGCCCGCCGCGTTTGTGTCAGTGCCGCTCATTTACATGAGATGTGGTCGTCGATGCCACAGTTATCTGCTGTTTTACAAGTCAAACGCCACGTTGCCACAACAAAGGAATGGCGCCATTGTGTTCGGGGGGAGGGGCAAACACAACAGCGGTCTCCTCCCTCTCACCCTCTCTCTGCCTCTATCATTGAGACTCGGGATGCACAGCTACTGTCCATCAGGCTCCCTATATCAGATTTTTTTTCCTCAGCTGGCTGAGGAACTCGGTGAAATTGCTGCTTCTCCATTGCGCAAAAGTGCCTTTCCTGTGTGACTGGAGACGGCTACCCCAATGCGCCAAGCGCACGGAGTCGTGTGCGATTACAGGTGCGGGGCAGACGCTCCCAGGGGTCCTGCTCGTGATCATAGAGTCGAACAGCGCCATTCCCAGACATCACTGTCTTTTGAAACGCGACTGGGCGGGCCACCGACACGAACGCGCTCCCCCGATTCGCCGATGAGGTGAGGCCCGTCGGGGATCACGGAGCTCATTAAGTTGTTTTGTGGGCAGACGCGGCACCACGCCGTTGCCTGTGATCTGACAGGGGCTGCTGAAATGGTGCGTTTGCATATATGCATGAGGCGAAGCACGGGGGCCAACGAAAGGGCAAGAAAACGTTCCAACTCTCCATATTGAATCATCGGGGCTGAAAGAAAAACAAAACAATGTACCAAGAGTGGATTTTTGGCAAGACGGGACCTAAACCAACAGCTTTGAAATTGATATTGACATGAATATCATTTATTTATATGGAAGGATTAATGGCTTTTATAGGATTTCAACAGCGTGTTTTTTTTTTCTTTTTAATTCGCAAAGCTCCCTAATTAAAATTTGATACCTCGTTCCTTGAATTCTCGCGAAAACTGAAAAGCAAAGATGGCAATGTGTGGGTTTATGAGTTGGAATATTTCCTGTCTTTGAGCGCTCATTTCCTCAAACCTGGTCGGGCGACCTTCGTGCTAAGCTAGCTATATTAAACCTCAGACAGTGGAGTGGTATCCGTTCTCCTCTTTTAACGCTTTGCAAGAAAGCAAATAAGCGTTTTTTGGGGAACATGTCAGACTCTTCCTTTAGCTCTGTGAAACTGGGTCACCATTGCGATCCATTGTATCCGTTATTAATTCAAACTGTCTGCACAGCCGCCTTCCTTCCTTTTGCGAGTGAGCAAGCTTTCATGCTCCAGACATAGGTTACTTTTTTTTTTTTTTTTTTAAAGTGGATCTGTCCTTTAAAAGCTTTCAAAGCAGGAATAGTTGAAAGTCCCGCTGATAAAGTTAGGCATTCAGTTGGCACGTTGATTCGCGTCTTTGACACTGAGGTGATGCCGGCTGCGTGGTGCGTTCGCTGACGGCGTCAGATTATATGTGGATGGATGGAATAAATAAAGACAACACGTGAGCTCTTTCAAAAAAAAAAAACAGGACGGAGATTTGGTGTTTGGTTGTTGCCTCTGCTGATTTCCCATCCCGTAGCACAAAAACATACGCCATGTACCAATCTGATCATATTTCTCAGTGCCCTCTGAGTCTCTTGCATATATATACTATGTATATATATATATATATATATATGTATAATGTGGATGGCTTCAGACAAAAGCAGACTTTTTGAAACTCCGGGGGACATGTGAGACTCGCATCGGGAAACTGCCACAAAAACAACACCAGGAGTAGAAAGCAGAACAGATTCTGCGCTGCCATAAGAGACCAGAGAATGCCAAGAGAAAAAGGAGACGGCGGCCAGAAGCCGAGGGGGAACCGAGAGCGGGGCGATTGCTGCAATCAGAGGGGCGGAAAAAACAAAACTCCTTCTCTGTTTTTTTGCGAGGCGTTCCAGGCTGGTAATTTGCAGGCAGGCGGAGAGGCACAGGATCTGTCGGAGAGCGGGAGCCCGGCCATCGTGACGCATACCGTCCAGCCACATGTCCCCTATCCGCGGGCCAGCGCCCAGCAGGACTGGGGGTGGCGGGAGCTGGGGCCGCAAGCCTCGCTACGCGAGCGCGTTTGGGTGTTTGCATCCGTATGTATGCAGTGGGACGGCTGCCAGCGCATCCCCACCTCCTCGGGGCGGGGCGGAAAGCGAGCCAGGCCATAGTGACACCCGCAGGCAGAGAGAGAGAGAGAGAGAGAGAGAACTGGAGCACCCGCTCCCAAGGCCGCCACCCTGAGTTTGGTGACGGGTGCGTGAGGAAAGGGGCCGATGGGTGGGGGGTTCAAAACTGTGATCCCAGCACGAGCTTTCCCCGCCTGTGGCTTAGCATCGCCGGTGGCGTCGGTCAGCCCAGCCGAGCAAATCTGTTACCTGCCCCCGGGGCCGGGCCGCGAAGCGCCGGCCTGGAACAGAACGCGCCCGTGTGTGTGTACGTGGAGGCGGCACGCGTGTGGGCGCTTTTTCAGCGGCCATATGTGTGCGCGCATAAAGATTTTTTTTTTTTTAAAAAGGCCTTCAGCACTTTGGGGGCATGGGAAGTGATCGGTCGCTTTGGCCGGTTCATCCAAAACAGACTGTCCTCCTTGAAAGCCAAGACTTTAAAAGCACACACACGCGCGCACACACACACACACACGCACACACACTGAGAAGCGTGTGGCCAGTGCACAGCTTAGTTCCCATAAAACTCTAAGTGTGATAAGATGTACTTTGGCGGTTCCCAGACGTGTATATATATATATATATATGCAGCCCTGCCAGAGGAACTCAAGAATGTAACACTAAATAAAGGTGGATGTTGTTGTGGTACTTTTTTTTTCTCTACACACTGTCAAAGTCGGTCTGGTCAAATTTTCAATTGGAATTTCAAGAAGTCTCAGTCGCAACCTGTGGTGATCAGGTTTTACAGCGACTGCTTTTTTTTTTCTCTTGTTGGCATTTTCAGGTTTAGTCGCGTCACTCCATTCCACAGTCTGCCCACGTATGGCCCGGCATCTGTAGAAGTGTGTGTGTGTGGGGGGGGGCATAAACAGACTTATAATGCCACCGTGTGATCCACGGCATTCGCCGGGCTGCGCCGGGCTACTCCCCCCGCGCTCGGGGCTGGGCTGAAGCTTGCGCTGGCGCGTGGAGAGCAGAGATGCTTGTGTGCCCACAAACACACACACAGACATAATTACCTGTCAAATGCAAGATGTGGCTTCCTTGGGAGTAAATGAACTGATTAATATTCGTGTGGGGGGGTTTCTGGTGACCGGGGTGGGGTGGGGGGGGCGGCTGATTGGAAGTTAAGATATTCACCGTCCCAATTGCCTCTCTTATTACAGCACCACCGTGACAACGACAAGGTGGGAGACGCAAACTGCTAACGACGGAAAAGGGACGGGCCCGTTCGTTTATGCTAACGACGACGGGCGTGTGCGACGCAGCTCAAGGTCGTCTGCTGATTCCTTAGGATTTCAGAGGGTAAGCTGGGGACACACACACACACACACACTTTCTTCTTTAGCTTTCCTATTTCTCTCTCTCCTCGTTTCTCGAAAGTCCATTTGCCTCTTTCGTCCTGCCTGTCTCCCTCCCTCCCCAGGCTGTGTTGACACCTCTCTGGCCCCGGCCTCCCTCTGCGCCTCGTCTGAGCGGAGAACGTCGCCGCCGCTCGATGCTTTCCGGCTGTGCGGCCCCAGAGCCCCAATAAACAGGAGCCCAATGGTGCTCCCGGGCTGCCGAGGGGCCCTCGCATTAAGATAATTAGGCAGAGAGAAGGTGCAGGAATGAGGCCCAGGAGGAGATGAGGAGATGGAGGAGGAGGAGGAGACGCTGCTGATGTTTCTCAGAATCCGCGGCCTGTGCCTCGCCGTTTCTTTGCCTTGTCACTGTAGCCCAATTTAATCCTTTTGCCTTATTCTTATGGTAAGGGGGGGAAAAAAGAAATGTAAGCGCTTGTGCTGCAGCGAACGAGACGCGCGAAAGTGCGGCAAAGCAGTGCCATTTGTTTCGGAGCGATGAGGCATTCGAGCCGAGTAAATCACCTCGGATGCAAAGAGCTGGTGAGGAGCCGGGATAATGATGTCTGACAGCGAGAGGAGAAGGTGAACCGTGCAGAACGCAGCTCAAGTTGGAACACGAGGACCGGGATCTGATTAGTTTCTCAAGCGTGTGCTCGCGGTGCAAGCGATCATTTATGAACCTCCCCCCCCCCCGTGGATGAACCTCCAATTCTACTAATGGCCATTTGACGGGCCGGTTGCTATTCGTTAGAATATTATGTCTTAATGCAAAGCCCGTTTCAGGGTGCGTGTCTCTGTGACAGAAACTGCGGTGGTTGCTAATATTAGCGACGACCCCTGATGAGAAATGCGTGGACGGAGCAAAACACAGCTCCGCACGAAGGGTCGCCACCTCCGCCTCCGCCGTGCCCTGCCGACCTCGCCATCAAATCACCTGTTGCCTTTTTTGCCGAGTGCTCGTCGTCGTTGCGTTAATCAAACTAAGCGCGACTCTTCCGGGTGCAAGCGGCTGCAAAGGTTGGGCAGAAGCGCTTTCGTCCTTGTGCTGGAGCTCGTTTGCTCGAAACTTTTTCGCCGTGTTTCGAGAGTCATCGTCTGCCAAAGGAAAACATTAAGAGAGAGGCCTGATGTCACTTAACGGAGCGGAGGGATCTGGCGGGAAAACAAGGTCCAGACGACCAGGTTTGTTGTGACCTTGTCATCCTTTTCCCAGAACTGCTGGAACGGGAGGATCCGCCGTGTGCTCGCAGAACCGTCCCGAGGAGCGTTCTCGCCTGACGCCACCTGGCGGATCAGAACCCTCGCTTCGGTAGCTCGGGGAAGCGAAAAGAGCCTTGTTTCCTCGCAAACGGAACGAGCAGACCGCTTCCTCGAGGGTTTCGGATCAAAGCGAGCTAGATGCGGATGCGGTGGGAGCTCCGCCGTCGCTCCAGTGGGCGGTGAGCCTGAAAGACGAACTCAGGGATGCAGCCCCCCCCCCCATCCCCGCCACACGCTCCACCCGCTTCTCTCGCCCGTTTGAACGCGAGTACTGGAGCCCAGCTTCAAACGGATGCCGAGCGGGAGCTACGCCTGACAGATAACTACCTCCAGTCTCTGTCGCTTGCTTTCTTGCAGCATCCCCCCCCCCCCCGTCGCCCCGCGCGCAGGTTTCACCAGCTGGAACCCCCCCCCGCCTTTTTTTATTCCCCGCTCTGACACTCTGCAATCAGATGTGACACGCCGAAAGGCTTCGGATGACAGCCGGGAAGACAAGGTCGCGCTCGCCGGCTTCTACCGAAGGGTGCGCGCCGCTCCTTTTGACGGGTCTGCACGCACGTGGCACGCGTGCACACACACGCGCGGTCTCAAGGCGGAGACGGTGCATTTTGCAGACAGGGCCTTTTTCTCACGCCTGTGCAATCTCAGAAGTAATTACCTATTAAAATTTCATCCTTCCCATCTCAGAATGTTTAGGAAAAGATTATAACTGCTGGGGAGGTAATTAAGCCCGCAAATGGCGAATTGAGTTGTGAATACAGAGCACTGTGTGTGTGTGTGTGTGTGTGTGTGTGTGTGTGAGAGAGCACGCGCGCGTAGCTTTGTGTGTTTTTGTCTTAATAAAACTAATAGTCCTGCCCACCTAAAGCTCTTTGGTCTGATACCCAAAATGACAATTACAGAAGTGAAAAGGACGAGGAAGCGCGGGAAGGATACGCGCTGTATTCCATCTCACGTCTGGCTCCTTCATCGGATTACACGGTGAGTGCGGCAACAGTGACATCGGCTGCCGCTCCGTCGGTTGGACACCCTTCCAGCTTCCAGGGCGAGGAGCATTGTGCGTTGAAAGTCACCCTGGATTAGGCAGCAACGGCTCAAGATGTTTTCAGGCCCCCCCCCCACACACACACACACACACACACACACACACACACCGGGTGAGGTCCGAACGGGTGCGCAGCCCTGACCGTGTTATTGACGAGCGCCACCGACACCATTTGTACCGCTCGCTCTCCTTCTTCCCCCGTTCCCCCACTTCTTTGTCTCTCCGGCTCTTTGATGCCGAAAAGCAAAGACGCGGGATTTTCAGCCTTTCAAGGATTCGAGCAAAGTCTCTGGGGTTTTTCTTTTTTTTTTTTTTTCTGGAGATGACACGAAAATCCGCCAGCCGGACCCAGCTGGGGAATTGTCGGGGCGGGCAGGCTGGTTGTGGTTCACAAGGCAGCCGCAGTGTCCATTTTTGAACATGCGGCAGGTTCAGGGGGTTTGCTGTTGGATCCACACTGGGGGTCACACTGGGGTTCCCCAATGCAAGAAACCTCGACAGAGCTTCTGTTTCACTAATTCACTCTGTGCTGTCTCGCTGGCGGGGCGCTTGCGATAGTGCTCACGACTTATCACTCACTCGCTGTTCTACCCCGGAGACAAATAAACTGCACCAAATGCCGCTGGGGGGGGGGACGCACCATACGAGTGATAAAGCAGCGGTGGGCGTCAGTGATCCCCCTTCCAGACAAACAGCATTCCGTGACCGACGAAGGCCCGGAGGAATTTCCTCTGATACAAGCAGCGGAGACCTGCCATACCAGATTCATTGATGCCAGTAATAGGGCAATCTGGCCATAAGCTATAATCAATACGTACTTTGCCCCCCCCCCCCCCGTGCGCATTCTTGCACTGTATCTGAGGGCCATCCATGTGGCCCTTTTAAGCCTGAACCTTTCAATCTTTACACTTGCAATTGCCCCCCCCCATTCTTCTTCTCGCCCTTCTCCCTCCATTCATCTCTGGCGGATCACTTAAAACGACAATAACACGTCCCTATCAAGCAAATCCACACCCAGTGCCCCCACCCCCTTTGATGACCCCCCCCAATCCTACCGAGGGGAGCCAATCAGGTGGCCGTCGGTGAGGATCCCGCCAGATCATAGAGGTTAATAACATTCCACATGATTACCCCCAAGCCCGAGGATTTGAGGAGATTGGGGGGGTGTGTGTGTGTGTGTGTGTGTGTGTGTGTGTGTGTTGTTGGGTGGTGATGGTGGGGGGGTCGGTTCTACACTGCAAATAGTAATCGCCATTTCACAGCAGTGTCCTATCGGCCGCTCAGGTGATAGGCCACCGCTCAGCTCATCTCAGCTCTCCCACAGCGAGGAGAGGAGAAAGAAGAAAGACCCCTCGCGGACCCCGTCACCCACTCAAAGTGTTATTTATCTCTATTCACTGAAGACTGTTTTGTGAGACTTAGGGACACCCCCCCCCCTTTTAAATGAACGCAACCCCCCCATCCACGAGACGCGCTCTCACCATGTTGGTGACGGTGTGTCTGTGGGCGTAGTGCTTCACGCAGAGCAGGGTCATGTCAGCCTCGTCTTTAGCCACAGGAGCTGTTGTAGGTTTTGCCTATTTATCTCATTCTTACAAATAGGAGTAGTTACTCACCCCCCCACCACCACCACCACCACCACCGCTTCCTTAGACATACATCTCCTCACTCCGCAGTGCTTCGTGATACCAGTCTAGCCAGATCCACGCATAAACCGTGAACTGACTTTTAAAAGATATTTACATTTGTGTGTATAAATACTGCAAAGTACCGAGGCGAAAAAAGGAATTTGAAATCTTGTGTTCTGTAGCACAGGAAAAAAAAGAATAATTGTCAAAGCAAAGACGTCGAAATATCGTGGTGAGACTGTTTATTTCCTGCTGCGCGCCAACGTGATGAAATGCGCTCCCAAAAGCCAGGACGCAATCTTTTTGATGTGGGAGGATTTCAGTCGGACAGGGCCGAGTAAGCTGCCGTCCATGTATCGCTCGCTGGAAGGGGGGGGGGGCGGTCCCCCGTGGCGAGACGCGGGGCGAAGACGGTCTCCCTGCGTCGCAAACGTGTTGCTTGTGGTCAAATTAATCTCATGTCTGCTTCTCAGGAAGTAGATGGAACCGGTGATGCAACTTCGAGGGACTCTGAAGGCCGGGCGCCGACTGTTTCCACATGCGCATGACGTGTGTGCTTGCACTGTGTGGCTTGCACTGTGTGGCCTGCACGTATTTGAGTGTGTGTGTGTGTGTGTGTGTGTTTTTGTGCACATTCATCTGTTTGATCTTCGGTGTTAAAAACACAAAGAAGCTCGGTACTGTAGCAGCCCACGGGACGCAAACAGAAATAGATGGCTTTCGCGCGCTCTGTATTCTACCCCCCCCTCGCCCACCAACACCGCCACCCTTCAGACTCCCCCTCCCCGATCCCCCTGCACGCACGCACGCACGCACACACTACCGCCACTTCCTCACACACTCCCACTTCCCTCTTTCTCTCTCTCATTATATCATGTGGGCACGAACCAAAATAAAACGGTGAATAACGGCTGGATTTGAAAAGCAGCAGAGAAGGCACAGGCAGATATTCTCTTTCTAGCGCGTTATGAAACGGATGGATATCTGGCCGGCGCGAGATAAAACAAAAGAGCCAAGGCCGGCGTTTGAAACAAAATGGGAAAAAGCCTGCGGGGATGTGTGAGTGTGTCTGTGTGTGTGCATTTTCCTCCCCCTGCACTCACTCTCTGGATCTTTGAGGATTTTCTCACAACGCACCATCCACCAGATAATAGTTTGGCGAGTCCAGCCCACGTGACCGACATCCGACGTCACTCCAAACGCCTCGAAAGGGGCCCCAACCCGGACAAAGTGAAGTTTAAATACGCAGCTTTTTTTGGTTGTTTGTTTTTTGCAGACACACACCCCACCCGCACTTCCACACGCTGCTCCAACTTATGCGCCCAGTTCACAACAGCCAGGTTTTTTTAAAAAAAAAAACGAAAGAAAGAAAGAAAACAACTCACGGAGGTTTGTGGACCTGGAAACATAGTGCTGCGAATGCATCCCCAGGGCCTCCTCCCCCCGAAACTGCTCACCTGGGCACCCGCCCTGCAGCACGCTGGCGACGGCCCTGTCAGACGGAGAGGAGAGGAGAGACAGACGGGCGGTGAGGGATGCAGACATTGGGAACCGTGCATAACACGGCGAACTGAATCATCCAGTGAGGCTGCACTGCTGCACAGCATCATTTGGTGAAACTGTGACGTGCAGCGAAGGTTAGAAATGTACATAAATGTGAATTCCCGGTGCGTGAAGAGGATCTGGGCTCTCGTTTGTCCCGCAGTCCTCGCGCCTATAACGCTCTTGACTGCCACATTACCTCACGGGAGGCGCGCGAGCGCGTTTCCACCGAAAATCAGGCATGCACGGCGGAGCGCGACGCCGCCGTGCTCCCCGCGATAAAGAAGCCGCCCCCGCCCGATCGGGGCGCACGGCTCGCGTAATGTCGTATCACAACGGACGGACGGGCCGAAAAGGAGGAGGGGAGCGCGCAGCCCTCCGCGTCTCGAAACGCGGAGGGTGACACAAGTTGCTCCAGGCGGCGTCCCTAATGCGTTTTAGAAGCAAGTCGGCTTTGCGACGCCGCGTTTGTCTTAGGGGTCCGTTTACTGGCGTCTCACGCCAGACGGAGGGAAACGAACGCCACGCTGCGCGCTCCAGATCACTGCGTGCGCGTAGGCTACTACTGCAAGTCTCTTTTGTAAACAAGCGCACTGAGGGGAGCAGAGAGGGAGGGGGGGAGACTTACCTGGACATGTTCTCCCTCTGGGGCCGGTGCGCCTTCTCCAGCCCCAGCTTGGTGAAAATCCCCACGAGAGCCATAATGGCCACTACTCCACATATGATGTACACGATTAAGTTCGTCTTGTCTTTGGTGTTGCCGCGCATCTTGTTCATTTTGTCGTAGGGGTTCTGTCCGGTCTTCATCCACACCGGCGTGTCGTAATTTTTGCAGGTGCTCTGGTCCAGCCGCGAGTGCTTGTAGGAGCAGCAGAAGCGGAAGCCACAGGTGCCGCAGCAGTACAGATAATTGCCCGTTTGGCAGGTGAACGGCGGGTCCCACTGGCCCATCACGTCGAAGTAACCCCGGCATTTGTCCTCCGTGAGCGGAGTCTCCTCGGACACGCTCTCCTCCTCCCTGGAGCCGTTGGAGGTGGCGATCATGACGAATCCGCTGAGCAGTCCCGGCTCCCCGTCAGCCTTGCACACCAGAGCCATAAGTTTGAGCAGCAAGAAGCCGAGGAGAAAGTATTTCCCTCTCATTGTGTCTTCCCCCCCGTTCAACTTCACGCAGAGACGAAAAGACTTGGGGAGAGGAGGAAAGGCGCACGGTCATGATATGCCGAAAAGTCCAGAAACATACATCCAAACAGCAACGCACCGTCATCCGCGCTGATGAACATCTTTACGAGCATATCATCGTCCAAAATGGAAGAACAAAAAAAAAACAACAACAAAAAACAAAACACGCAGATTAAAACCTTTCTCCGTGGCGTGAACTACGCCTTATCGAACGACCTGCTCTCCAACCGCTCCAACCCCCGCTGCGCACCTATACGTCTTCCCGGAGGGGCGTCTGAAGGCTCGGATCTCGCGTTTTCAGGAGTGCATCACTCTACATATCCATCGGTGCGCTCTTACGCACCGGAGTAGGCAGAGACGCAAGCCGCACCGAGGATGAGAGCGCACTGAGCGAATAGGAGGGCCGAGGGCGGGAGAGCCTGGTGCGCAAAAGGAGAGGAGGAGGAGAGCAGTGGGGAGGGAGGGGAGGGAGGGAGACTGCGAGGGCTGAGGGAGAGCGAGAGAGACGGAGAGAGAGCCTTGATTGTGAAATGTTGTAAGAGAAGCCCATGCGCACATCACTTGTCTGTTATGCCATCGAGGTAGGGCCTAGGAGCACCCCCCTTTTTGTCCACTTCATGCATTTTCAGTCGTGGGTTGTAACTGTTTGAAATTACAAGTAGTCTATGTGTTATGATGGGTAGCCTCTAAAAGCAGACCTTTTTGTATCTATTACATCACTCCAAACGACAGATCCAGCCCTCAGTTCAAATGTATCCAAAACCAAAAGACAAATAATAAGATATAGCCGTGTTTTCTATTTAGTGGAAATGTCAAGGTCTCAACGAGCCATCAATCCTCATTCAAAAATATGATGCAAAAGCAGTTTCACCTCTCTGGACCAAAGAAGATGGGTGGGTGAGGTTGGACTTGGGACGACCTCTCTCCATGGTGCTGAAAGGCTCTGGCCTCTGACCAAGGTCCTTAACCTTTTTTGGATGGACAGGGGGCTGTGGACGACCACAGACCGCAGGTATTAAATGGAGGGCAAGAATGATGTGGACTCAGGATGTTGGGATTTGAGAGGCTGGTGCCTGGGAGCTGTATTTGCTTAGCAAGAACTGCTTGCGCACCGGGTTATAACGGTGTTGTTTGTTAACACAACATCCCTGCAATGCTGGTAAAGTGTGTGAATAAACTGAGAGGACATTTCAACCTTTTTATTAGTTTTCCTATCCTACAGCACCCTCGTACACACACACACACACACACACACACACACACACACACACACACACACACACACACACACACACACACACACACACACACACACACACACACTCTCCTTGATGCACCACTGCTCTGTAGCCTTGCCTGCACGTACAATGTACTGTACATTAGTTGGAGGTGCTTCTTGCAGCCACACTGGGGGCCGCTGCAGCGACACCCGCGCCGATTAGCGCGGTCAGGCATGTGTAGTCGATCGCCGATCGTCACGGAGTTTGCTAGCCGCCCAGGGAGCAGCCGGGGCAGCACCGACAGCCGCACAGCAGCCCCGCGCAGAGGGTGTCGCGCGACAGGCTCGCAAGTGACCGAAAGGCGCAGAGTTTCCACAGTGGCCAGCTCGTTAAACCGACGGACCCGATGGCTGAGAGCGAGGGCATCTTTCTCAGGGCGAGACACCGGACGTTCAGCGGACTGACTGAAGGTAGCCGACTGCTGCAGCTCCTTCAGCCCCGGCAGTTAGCCAGCCCCGCGGGCTAACGCGACAGCTAACGCCCCCCCGCAACTCTGTTGCACAAGTTGTTGCTTGTGCAACAGGCGAGCAGACGCTTTCGTGCAGCTTTGCATTAACGACCGGCGTTCGCCGTCGACGAGCACAGCCAGGCTGCGGGGGCTAGCTCGCTAGCTTGTGTTTACAAAGTTCTGTGTTGGCGTGTTGTACTCTGTTTGGGGGGAAATTTACTGCGGAAGCGTTGCAGAGTGAGCTAATAATTCACACCAGACCTTCTATGTCACAACCTGACGTCCTCAGACCCCTAATTTGTTTTTCATTTACAGCAAATTATACAAAAAAAAACTTTCCCGAGGCGACTTGAATGATTGTGACTGAAATGAAGTTAGCTTCCCCCCCCCTCAATTAGCTTGAGAGTGTTCACCATGAAGCGGTTCGGCCCTGCAGTCATAAATGAAAAGGGATTTAAAAATAAAAAAACTTAATCACGGTGACACGCTAGGTTCTGTGTTCACCAGTGTTTCTCACTAAACGTCTGTTTAATTCTTTACAACTTTGTGCTGGAAAACTGCCATTAAAAGGAGGGGGAACCCGAGGGAAGGAACTGAAAGGCTCTTTTTAAAAAACGATTTGCTGTAAAGAAAACCGAATCCCTGCACGCTTTCATCTCAAGCGCTGATTAGTTTTGTTCGCGGCGCGCCATCTGCCACCTGAGAAATATCTGCGATTTATGTTCGCAGGGCCGCCTCTAATCTCCCCGTTGCGGGAGCTCCGTCGTCTTCTCCGGGTCCTCGTGTCTTTTACTTTCTTTTTTCCCCCCTTGGCCTCTTGCGACGCGGCTGGAGCGTCTGAATGCAGAGAGAGAGATGCTGCGCCACGCAGGATGTCCGGCTGCGCCAAAAAGATTGCGGGATTCCCGTGCGAGTTTCAGCTTCGAGACATCTTTATAGATCGCGATGATTGTTGCGAAACCGCTCTCACACCTTTTGGACACCCCCTCTAGAGGTTGGTTGTTGGAGTTGTTGGTCAGGTTGTAGCGGAGATGCTTTTTGCGTCCCCCCCCCCAAGACGGAAGTGCTGGCGGGACTTTTGCTGCGATGAAGTTAGGGAACTTCACTTTCTGCCACAGAGGTCGAGGTTCGGATTCCGAATTTCGTCAGCGGGCCTCGCCGCGAGGCCAGGCTTGTTCGGCATTCTTAAATAACTCGGTTGTCGAGGCGACGGCTGTGGCGAAAATAGATCTCATCGACGGCGGTTACGCCGAGGGGGTTTTTCGCCGCCGAGCTCACGTGCCCGCCGAGCTCCCCCGGCGGGGACCGCCTTTGTCGCTCCTTCACGTTTCCCGTCTTTGCCGCACTTTCTCTGGAGGACAGCATTGTCATGGACGCATTTGGGAGAGAGAGAGACACACACACACACACACACACACACGGAATGCATGTTAGGGCGCAGGTGCGTGACCGCCGCGCTGCTTCCGCGTCCTCCGGAAACTGAATGAGTGGAGCAGAAGGCTGTTGTTTACACCTGCTCTTAGCGCCCCCCCCCCGCACATTTCCATATCCCTGTCTCCCGTGTCCTTCATGTCACACCTTGTCATTACCATCAGCCGGGGCTGCGTTGAGTGTCTGCTTCCGCTCTTTGCACGGGAAGCTGGTTAATGAATATCTGAGGGCGATTGGATTGTAGGGCCCTCGTGTTGCGTAATCAGGATTATGCGAAGCACTCGCTCTTTGTCGTTCGCTCGCCAGCGTGTAGCCTGTCGGGAATTATTTAGCAACGGTTACTCAGGAAGTGACCATGTGCAGCTTTACACACACGCGCGCGCGACGCTTTCGCGTCCTCATACTGCTGGCTCAGAAACGCTTCCGCGGAAGCGTCCCCGTGTCCTAAAGTTCCCCTTTGTCCCCCCCAGATGCGGAGCGCGAGTGGACGGGCCCGTTTTGCTTCATCCAGGCCGCAGACCCCCAGCTGGGGCTGATGAAGGCGTGGCGGGACGGCGACTGCGACGGCGGCGGGGACGAGTGGGCCGAGGAGGTGGAGCTCACCAGGCAGGCCGTGGAGGCCGTGAACCGGCTCCGACCCCGGCCCCGGTTCGTGGTGCTGTGCGGGGACCTGGTCCACGCCATGCCAGGTAGGAGCGGAGCCCGAACGCCACCGGACGGAATCGCGGGAGACTTCTCCTGCCGCCCTGTCTCGTTGTGTCAAATTTTCACTCCCGCTCTTTTCGTAAGCGGCTCTCAACAGGCGTTTAAGGGGAAGCAACCAGAAGTGGGTTCCGCTGTTGCGTCGCGATGGAACACTGAAGTGCTTTTTTTTCCCCCGCTAAACATTAAAATGCTTTGCGCGCTAATCGCGTGCCGAGTTCCAACGGACCGCGTAGGAACGACAACGGCCCAATTTTTTTTTTTACGATCAAAAATGGAAACCCTTTACAATTTCCCGTTTTTCTGTCATATAGAATTCCAAACAGGCCTGCTGAGTCCCGCCTCAGGCAGAATCGATCACTCGTGTCCTCAGCGCGGCAGGTAGGAGAAGTCGGCAAAAAATAATTCATCGAGGCCGGTTTCGAACGCGCGTTTTGGTTTTTTTTCCCTCTGTTTCCGAGTCCGTAAACAGTGCGACTCCCCAGCGACAGCGGCTGATATTTATCTGTGAAGGAGCCTGCTGGCTTTTCTCAGGCTGATGAAGATTTCGCCTTATCGATCAGACCAGGCCGGGCTTTAAATTCTCAAAATTAATGCGACGGTGCCCGGCGTGGTCCTGCTGGAGCTGGGAGGTAAGTCGGGCTTGCCCCCACATGATTTTGCAGATGAATACTTTTTTCAGATGGGGAATATGAGGCTCTTTGTATTCGATCATTCAGCGCGTAAACAATGTCTGACTGCGGCGCCGCTTCTCTCTCCCCGCCAGTGCTCCGTGACGCGTTCGACGTCTTTTGTGCCGGGACGGCGAAGGCGACTTCTGCCGCCGCCGCGGCAGCTGGTTTCCCCCGCAAAATCCGCCAGATGCCTTCTCCGTCCGGCCAGACAAATGGGTTTTCCAGAGCATCGCCGGGTTTCGAAAAATAGCTGGACGCCGCCAGAAGCGGCCGGGGCCAAGTAAACAAAATAATCATTTCGCCGCTCGTTTCCCACCTTGTCTGGAGCCGACACGCTGCGTTTTGGCTCGCGCCGCTTTCCATTGTGCTCCCGCCTGTCCGCCCGTGCCTCAGTTCTCGGCGCCGACTGGAGATCCGACGATTGGTGCCAACTCGTAAAAACAGCCAATCCAACTCATGAAATGAATTACCTTTGCGAAGCCGCGGCGTCCCCCCGCTAGCGGAACCTGGACCGCGTTCGCCGAGGCTTGTGTCGAATGGCGGGCGAAACGAAATGAGTGACTGTTTTTTTTTTTTTTTTTCTCGCGGCCCCGGGTGCCCGACTCGATAACGGCCGGGACCTGCTGCCGAGTCAGTGTTCAGCAGGAAAAAAAAAAAGCCGCGAGCCGCCGGGCGGTTGTGGCGACCGCCTCTGCATGACAATTAGGAAGAGCCCCCTCCCCCCCAAGGGACGAGCGATAGAGAGAGGAAAAGGGAAGCGAACCGGCCTCTGCGTACGCGTTCGATCAGAGCGCGACGAAAGCGTGGCCCAGCTGGATCCCGGGCTCCGAAATACGTGAGACATTAAATAATATTCCGTTTGCATTCGGCGCGGTGGGTCACGCGTGGAACGTCCTTGCCCCCCCTTCCCCCATCTCTAAAACCTGACTCCAGGCAAATTATTCATGTGCTGCACAGAACCGGCCTCCGCTTAGTCACGGGGCGCCCTCGCCCGTTTGGGGTCACGGCGACCACTGACTTTCGCCGCGCCGGGACAGGTCGTAACCGCATCGTCTCGGCGACCGTGCCGTTTAGACAGAAACGTGTCCGTTTTACGTCGGAGCGAGATTTTTTTTTTTTTCAGATGCCCAGCGGGGCAGTAGATGTTGCAGGCACGGGTGGGGAAGGGTTTAACCCGCAAGGGCCCTCGGGCATTTTTAAACGCCGCGGCGTCGGCGCCTGTTACCGTCAGCCCCGGCGGAGCAAGTTGCGCGCGCCATCCTCATTACCCGCCACGTCCGTCTCACTCGCCCCGGCAGCTGGGCCGCTGCGTCGGGGGGGGGGAGATATCAGGAGCCCCCCCCCAGTAAACTGTTTATTTACAGCACGTAGCGAATGGGCAGCCGCCAGGGGAAGCTGGCCGCTGGCCGGTATTGTCGACGCCGCTGCCCGCCGGCGACAAGGGGGGGGGCGTTTCTGTTCCCGCGGATTTCACCCCCCCCCCCCATCTCTTCCCTCTTGTCGCTCTCGTGCTCGCCCCGCTTTTTCTCCTCTCCCTCTCCCCTCGCCTCCGTCGCCTGTCTGTTCTCCCCGGCGAGCAGCTGCGGTCTCCTGCCCCCACCTCCCCGCCGCATTTCGACCGCTCTCGCGACGCCGCTCAACGCGCTCGCTCGTTCGCGCTCGCTCGTTCGCGCCTCCGATTAATCCGCTCCAAAGCGTCGCCGTTTGTTATCGTAATTGTTCTGGGGCCGAACACGAAAAAAAAAAACCCCAAAAAACTAAACGCAACGCCTTTGTGTTCATCTGTGTTATTTTTTTTCACTTAAGATGTCGAGATGAAGCCATTTAAAAAAAAAAAAAAAAAGCGTTCTTATCAAAGCGTTGTTGTCGAGGCGACGATCAGAGGCTGAGCCGACGCTCACGAGTCGCTGACGAGCCCCGGCGGGCTTCGTTTGCGTCCTGTCCCACGGGGTCCCGAAGCGGGTCGGTTAAAAAAAAGAAAAACCAAACAGAAAGCCGCTGTTCCTTGATCCTGATTCCCCCGTCTCCTCTCCCCGATCCACGCTCCACCCCCCCCCCCCCACCCCCAAGAGACGCTTTCTCATCTCAAGGACTTCCTTCGTGCTCGCCGGTCGCCACCCCCCCACACCCCACCCCTCGCTTGTCGTCTTTCCCTCACTTAGTTTCAAAGCTGACAAATGAAGGGGATAAAGAGCAGGGAGGGGAGCGGCGGCGGATGGGGGGGGGGGCACGATAGAGAGCTGATTAGATTAGAGAAACATGCTGGACTTAACGCTCCCCTAATGAGCACTACAAAGGATTCGAGCTGTGTCTCCTGGGGAGGGGGGGGCGGCGAGGGGCGTGTTCGCGCACGACGCGGCGGGAGGGAAGTCTTCAAGTGCGCGCAGAACTCGCGAAAGGTGAAGCAGAGGCTTCACACCCCCCCGGTAATCGCGGAAACCGCGGGGGTTGTTTTTTTTTTTTTTGATTTTTCTCGGGTCGCGAACGGTCCCGCCGCCGTTCGGAGGAAACTGGGAGGAGCGCTCGCGGCGTCGGACAGGCTCGACGGGAACCCGCCGGAGTCTCCCGCCAGGGGTCGGAGAATCCCAGCGTTCCGGCCTCATTAAAAAGAACGAGGCCTCTGGGTCGGAGCCGCGGCGAGAGCGGCACTTCCTCGTTTTATCTCCACGCGCTCCGTTCTTTGCGTAGATTGCTTACATTCCCAAAGAGAAAGGCGGAGGGGGATCCACGCGCGAAATTCATTTTTCACAGAACGTGGCGAGATCCCTCATTGTCACCAGGAATCCTGCTTATTTCCGACGTGAACCTCTCCATGGCGTTTTAGTTACTCTCTCCCCTTTGTTTTGTTTTGTTTTTTTTGTGGTTACGATTATTTTTTTTAATCGCCGGGCTCGAATCCACTCGCATCACCGCGGTAACGTTCCCTTCGGACGCAGCAGGGCGCGTTCGGATAATCGTTCGAACCTCGTGCTGCCTCCGCATCCCGCCGGACTTACTCACATTTATTTATCGAAGGGGGAAAGCCGAGTGCTTGACGTGTCGAGCAGAACCCCTCCCCCCCATTCTTAGCCAGTGGAACAGATGTGAAGGTCAGGTGCCTCGCCAAAGGGCACGTTGATTCTGGTTTAAACACTCCCTCCTCTGGATTCCCCGAGCGCGTCGAACGCTTGAAATAAAAACAGGAGCAAATCTTCCGCTTGTGAATGAAATGTGTTTAAAAAGCCGTGACGGCAGGGTCAGTGGACCGGCTGCCGCATTTACAGGAGAGGCGGGCTCCACGGCGGCGTCTCGCCCTCTCGTCCGGAGGAACGCGTTTGAAACCCCCGCGCTCACGCGACGAGTCCTATCCAATCCCGTCCAAACATCCCAGGCGGCGTTCGCTCCCGAAAGTAGGCCGCTAAAATAATTACTCGGATCGGACCAGAGGGGGAGAGGAGGGAGGGGAAGGAATGACTTGAGCGCAGCGGCCGATCGGTCGGTTTGATATACATTCTAAATTATAAATAGGTTTGCGTCTCTGCGTTCTCTGGTCCTCAGCCCGCGCCGAGGCGGCGTTGATCTGACTCGCGGCGTTTCCAGGAGCAGCGAGGCTGATTTTTTTTTTTTTTTAACGCGGCAAACAAATCCAAATCCGTTTTTGCTTCCCTGTTTGAACCCTCCCCCTTTTCCTCCCCTCTCACCCCTTTTAGACACGCCGTTCAGAGAGGCTCAGGAGAGGGACCTGAAGGCCGCCTTGAGGGAAACGGATCCCTCCATCCCGCTGGTGTTCGTCAGCGGGAACCACGACCTGGGCAACACGCCCACCCCCAGCACGGTGGAGGGCTACTGCAGGGAATGGGGCGACGACTATTTCAGCTTCTGGGTGAGCAGACGCCGACTCCGGCTTCCTCTCTCGTCTGTGGCGACCCAGGTGACATCACCGTTTTTTTAAGATGAGATGATTCTTCAGTGATCCTCAGTGCAGAAGTTTTTTTTGTTTTGCGTTTCGATGGCAGACAGAAAAAGAGAAACAAACGGGGTGCGGGAAAACTAATCGCACGGCGTTTCTCCTCTGCGTCGCGGCCTCAGGTGGGCGGAGTGCTCTGCCTGGTCCTGAACTCCCAGCTGTTCCACGACGCCTCGGCCTGCCCTCAGCTGAAGGAGGCCCAGGAGACGTGGCTGGAGGAGCAGCTGAGCGCGGCCTCCTCCTCTTCGACGGTAGGAATCGCACCCGCCGACGCGATTCCGTTCTCCTCTGGGTTCGGATGGGTCGCATGACACAGCGTTTGAAATTTCGCCCCTCCCCCAGAAACCCAAACACATCCTGGTGTTCCAGCACATTCCTCCTTACCTGAAGACCCCCGACGAGGAGGACGACTACTTCAACCTGCAGAGGGCAGTCAGACAGGACCTGCTGGACAGGTTCAAGAAGGCAGGTGAGAGAACGGGGCGGGGCACAATTTACGGGCTTGTCAAACATCCGCCACGTTTTCCCCCCGCGATTACGGATTCAAGCCTCGTGAAACCTTTCGCCTTCGCCGACGTTTTCCCGCGAAAACCTGCTCATTTCCGGCGTGTCCAGCTGAAGCACAGCTGAGATCCGAAAAACCCACCCGGAGGATTAATGCGCCATCGGCTGGAGGGCCGAGGGGGAGGAGCTCCAGGGCACGCAACCCCCCCGGGGGAGGGGGTGGGGGCGTGATTAAATTCGTTGATGCGTTCCCTATAAGAATAATAATTCCACGATCGTGCATCAGCTTGCCGGGGGAGCGCGATGCGAGGGTGACGGGCGGGGGGGGGGAACTCTCGCAAGGACAGAACGCACGCCCGAGCGCCGCTCCATCCGGCCATGTCGGCGCGGCCGATCGACGGGGGCCTCTCGTACGGTCTCTCAATCATGCATCAAGGTGACTGGCGGGGGACGCTGTTAATTTCATTAACCAGCCGTTATTCCGGTGCGTACTTTAACCGCGTCGGCCCGCCTTTGTTTTTTTTTTTCTTCTCCGCCTCTCTCCGTCATGACTGATTGCTCCTCTTAGGGAACGCTGGTTAAAGATGGAAAGGGCGGGCTCCTCCCACGGGGACGAACGGAGGGTGCGCGGATGAACCGGGTCCTTTTCTCACCCGCGCTCTTGTGTTCCCACCCGCCCGCAAATACGCATTCGGAGTACACACGGAGGGGCACGTCCTGCACGAACCGCAGCGCACGCTTCCACGTTCGCGCTTTTTTAATAATTGATGGCCGACGCCGCCGCTCGCTGCGAACCCCGCGCCCTTTCTCGTGTTTTCGCGTCCAGTACATTCGGGTCCGTGCGCGTGCGGAATTCATGGCGCTTCCTATCGCAGCAAGAGGGAGGGCGTGATTTCTGTGTGGTCTCGGCGCAGCGTTAACGGTGAAGTTATCCCGAAAAGGTTTGTGGCGTTTCTGAAGATTCTTAGTCATTCGTCCAGCACGAAGGGAAATCTAGAGGAAGGGAGAAAAAAGCCAGGAGTTCCGCATGGAAAACACACACACAAAAAAGCTACGAAAAAACAGCTTTGTCGCCGTTAGCGGCTCTCGAGAAGTCAGCTCAGCGTAGAAAAACCTGAAGCTGAGATCTGCCGACTTGACGGAAACCAGCCCCCGCGTGAAGAGGGATGAAACCGCTTCGTTGTCGAGTAATTCAGGCTTTTGTCTCTCAGTTTGTGCCGCTCTCTCCGCCAATCCCCCATTCCCCCCCCCCGCTCCCCTTCGCTCCCCTCTCTCTTCCATCTCGGCCTCTTTGGCCGATGAATGATACGGTGGCGGCCTGCGCACTCTGAATCCGCTGAAGCCCGTCCTGGAGGCGCACTTGTAAGAGAAAAAAAAAAGACAGGATCATCTCTGCACCCTGCGTCAGTTTTTTTTACGGCGACTGTACGTTACCGCGCCAGATGCGCTGTAATCACCGGGGTCGATGCCGGAGCAGGAAATGACACGTTGACTTGGGGAAGGGCGGCCTCAATTAAATGACTCACGCTCTCGCCGATTAGCCGGGAAAAAAAAAAAAAAAACGGGCGTTCAGCGACGGAGAAGCTACTGTAATTCACAGATCCATTTAATCAGATAGGCTCCTTTTTTAAAAAATCGGTCAGAAAAGGATTTTGGATTCCTGGCTGGGGTTTCTGGAGGGAAACGTCAGCCGGTCGGGGGGGGGGGTTCAGTTACGTTGGCATGTTGACGTGGCCACGGTGAGGAAGTTAGCATGCTAACAGTAGCATCCTGCTCACTGCCAGGCTTAAGCACAATATCTCATGTTGGGTAGGACCCTTTCATTTTTTTATGATCATAATCAGCCACACCACAAAAAGAATTTAAAAAAGATGAGCTGTTTCCAGTTTTGTGTGTCAGCTTCACCTAAAACAAAGTTTCATGAAGCAAATATTTACTCTGCATTTGTTTCAGGTTTTTTTTCTCTCTGTTTGCGTTCGCTGCAAAATGAAGGACTGCGTAAACTCGCACGCTCCCTGCAGGGCGAGCGGGCGCCCGGTAAAAATATCCCGACGGAGAGACCGCGGCCCTTATTTTTTCGAGGCGGAAACGAACGGAGCGAGCGAGGAGTGGCGGAAAAAAACGCGGCAACGCCGCTCGCCGCGCGCGTCTTGTTTGTCTCCCCGTCGCGGCGCGGGGAGAGGCGATGCCCTTTCATCTCGTCCGTGCTGAGTTGTGTCTCTCCTGGACGTGATTGGCCGCGGTCACCCCCCCCCCCCCCACACCCACTCACCCACCCCATTGCGTTGCTTTATTAACGCCACGATCACGCTGCGCCCTGTGATCCTCTATCCTCCAGATGTGCTCTTCTTCTCTGGTGATCATCGCTGTCGTTACAGTAAAGGGCAGCATCATTAACCTCACGCACGCACACACACACACACACACACACTCCTGCGTCCGGCCTTCTTCTCGGAAAGGATTCAAGTCCGCTCGTGGGGGGGAGGGGGAGTCGAGCAGCGAGCGGGCGAAGCGAGGATGTCATTTTTCTCCTGAGATTTTCATTAAAGGGAGCGGCTGACAACAATACGTCTCCATCTACGCCCGTGCAGCCGGCTCTCACATGATTCGGGGCCCAGGGAGACAAACGCAGCTGTGCCGGCGGCTGAAAGATTACGCTTCTCGCGGCGCTAAAAAAGCACCGAGCTTTCGAGATCCTCTAACAGGGTTTCTTTTGTACCAATAACACGCGGATGTTGTTAAAAAAAAAAAAAAACAGAACTCTCGGAGATCATTCCTCTTTGTTGGCGGCCCCCGGCGTTCTTATTGGACGAAGCGAAACGACAGCCCGGTGAGACTTGGACGCCGTTCCTCGTCCTCTGTCTGGTAGCTCAGACTCCGCGGGGGGGGGGCCTCGCCGGGCGTCGCGCTCCGACCGCGCAGGTGTCTATTTTTCCCGGTGTCGGTTAACGGCTCAGCGTTTGTGAGCTTGTTATTATTGTTGCTCCTGGCTTCCTGCGCCCCCCCACCCCCACCACTCCACTGACATATGATGAAAATGGAGAAAATAGTCCCCCGCAGACAAAGATATACATTTAATTGATTTTTTTTTTTTGCCCTCTCTGAGGTATTTGTCACTCCCCTCCCCCCTCGTTCTTCTCGTGGGACACGGGCGCCGCGAGACGCTCGAGCGACCGCGCGCTCACGCCTGTTTGTTTTGCAACGCGCTCGTGCGCATTTTGCATATAAATTGCGGCGCAGCGGCGCGTGTCGCACGCACGGCACGCGGCATCCTGCAGCGAGCGCCTTACCTCAGCCTCGCCGGGGCTGCGCGACGCCAATTATTCCCCCTTTTCGGACCCATCGGAGCGAGCGGCTCCACCCGGGGAGCCGTCCACCGGAGTCCGGCTCGCGCGAGTCGAGTATCACGCTCTCCCTTTGTTTTGTTTTTAATTACATAAGCAATTATTTTGGTTTGCGATCTGACAGTGATTTGTTTGATATTAAATCCCGCCTTTTAATTGTGCGCTTGCCGAGCTTAAACCGAGAACCTGACCGGAAAACGAGAGAAAGCTTCCCGGGAGGAAGTTCCCGACGTTTATCGCGGGAGCTCGTGTGCCGGGCTCGTCACTGTCACGCGCGCAATCACAGTAAATAACCTTCTCGTGGGCTTTTATTGCCCCCACGCCAAATTTGCGTGGATTTGGACTCGGTGGGGGGAGGATGCATCCCGAGCATAGGAGGGAAAGGCGTGCAGAAGTCGCTGGCCGCTCGCCGAGCGACGCTGAATTTGGAGGGCGGCGGGTTTTTTTCCGGGTCTCCCGCGGGAGGAGATGGAGATCTCCCGGCCCGGGACTGGCAGTCGACTTTTCCGAGCGGCGCGTGGCGTCGCAGAAATCCCGCCGGTGCTCTCAGCCTCTCCCCTCCTCCAAGATGGAGTGCTGTAATTAGATTTCTTGCCCCCCCCCCTCCTCCTCCAAGGTTTATATCCCACGTTCTGGATACCTTCAGCGAACATACGAGCAAGGACGAACGACGCACTCCCCCGCTGCTTCTGTGCGCCATCCCACAAACAAAAAAACAAAAACAAGTTGAAGTTCATTGGAATTCCCAATGTCGCTGGCGGCTGTAGAGTTGTACATACAGTAGCTAATTAGAGGCGAAGATAAGCCGTATACGGCTCCGCATCCCCCCCCCCACCCCCTCGCTGTCTCCCGCTCTGCCTCGCTCTCTCGCCGCCGGTCGTCTTTATCGGCGTGGATTGCGCTCCGTTCAGGAGCGAAAGACACATTTATCACCCGCTGGGGATTTGATAAGAGGCCGCGGTTAAGCCTTTAACCCCATTGTTTTAATGATGAGGCTGAACAATGCCTTTTTCTTTTTTGGCCGTATCTCGCTCTTTTTTTATTCTCTCTTTGTCTGACTCTCTCTCTCTCTCTCTCTCTCTCTCTCTCTCCCTTGTGGGTGGGGTGTGTGTGTGTGTGGGGGGGGGTTGCTGCGTCGGCGGGGGAAGTCTAGTTTCAGGGACAGGTGAGGAGAGGAAACAGGAGCCGGGAGAGGTTTGAGGAAAAGGAAGGAAGGAAGGACGGCTCAGCTGTGATTGGCCACTGCGCTGGATGACATCCACCGCGTCGAAGCGGCGCTCGCGCACTGATCCATCATCTCCTCGTGCATGAGAGGAATCGGAATCGTTCAATCGCCAGCCCCCCCCCCTTTAGCGTCTAATTGACGTAGCTGTTGATCGAGGTCTCATCTTGTTTCAGCTCGCTTCCAAAGCCCGTTCTTTCTTCTTCTCCGTGTAATTACGCCCTCAGTACCTGGGATTACTGATCGGGGTCAGACGCCTGAAGCTTGTTAAATTAACTTCAGATGAGACTGACTTTTCTCGTCAGACTTTCGCAAATTTCACGCCGTTTCATCCGGGTAGAGCTGTTTGTTCGGCGGCAAAGTTCTGGATTGTGCTCTCTCTCTCCCATACGCGTTAGGTGTTCGAAGGCAAGAGAAGCACAGCGATCGCAGCTCGGCATGTGTGTGTGTGTGTGTGTCCTTGTGCGTACGTGAGTGACTGGAGGACGGAGGACGGGGATGCCGCGCAGCGACTGACTGCCGAGAGTGATTTATGGGGAGCCGCGGCGGCAACATGCCTCGCCACGCTACATCATTTTGTATCCCTCCGTCGTGCGCGTTATCAGCAACCCCACCCCCCGTCTCGTGATGAATTATTCCCCCGGCCCTGCCCCTTCATGACACCCGCCTCTTCCGGTGCGAGCGAAGCGCACGACGCCGCCCGTTCGCTCCCACGCGTGCCCGTTCCGACAGACGGCGGGCCCCTGCTCCGAACGACGCCAGGAGTTTGCGGCGCGGCGGCGAGAGGGAGGGGAGGAGGCTCGCAATTAGCAAATCCAATCTTGTAGCCTGCAAATCAGTGACCAAGAGATGAAAGGGAGATGATGGGGAGCGGGATGAGAAAGGACGAGGCGGCTCCGATTGAGGGAACATCAAACGTGACGAGATGCGGGCGGACGTTGCTTTCGCTCCTGCTATTCTTTCATTTCGCCGACTATTAGCATTTAAATGGCAAAAAGAAAAAGGCGTTTCCAACGGATCTGGCGTTTTAAGGCGGACAAGGCTCAGGTGACTTCAGCGCGTCGTGAACAAAATGCAGGCGCGTGTCGGAGGGGACTCCCCCGCTCCCCCTCCTCCTGCAAGCCCTGACCAGAATTCAATTTGACTCCGGGTAATTTCCCTCGGTTTGCATTCGATATGTTTTCATCGCTCTGACTGCTTACTCTGGGTGTTTTCTGAGAGCGCGCCCCACCCCACCCCCACCCCTTCCTCTCCCCCCCTTCCTTTTCACCCTCCCCGCCTCCGTCTGTCGCAGCGAAGGCCGATCCCCAGAGGCGAGTCTTTATCGCAAAGGAAGGCAGCGCTGTTTCAAGGCTGGCAGGTAAATGGGATTTTCCACAGAGGCCGAGACGGCGACGTGGAATTATCAGCCCGGCGAGTGTGCTTTTTTTTTTTTTTTTTTTTCGCAAGGGCGCCCGCTCGGCAAGAGGAGGGAAAGAATGGGGAAGAGACGAAAATGTGCGTGCGGGGGGGGGGGTATCAGCTCAGCGGATCGGGCGAGACGCCGACACGTTCGCTCGGTCACACGTTCGCTCTCTCTCGATGGCCGAGTGGTTTAGCGCGCTGTCGCCAGCAGCGGGAGAGGGGATTTTTAATCCTCGATGTAGCTCGCCGGCAGGAGCCGTGGCGCCATCGCACCATCAGCTGAGCCCACAATGCACAGGAAGTGGTACTCGCCGCTCGGGCTGGGCGCGAAGCGGTGGGGGGGGTGGAAAGGAGGTCGTGCATGGCGCTTCGCCATTCGTCCGATCGGGTACGAGAACGACAGCTGTGCTCGACAGAAAGGCTTTCATGCGGCACTGGGGCTTTTAATTTGGCTTTTTTAAATTTTTATTTTTGGGTATTTCTCAGACGCCCTCCCCCTCCCCGACTCTGAAAGACTGCCTCCCCCCATTCATTTCCTTTCAGAAAGTTTCGGGGGTCAGACTCATCTTCTGACCGCGCCGCAAAGGGGGAACGTCTTTCTCAACTTCTTTATTCTCCCCCTCTTCCAATTGTTTATCTTTCATTCATGCAGAAAATCTTTTGGAGATTGAAAATGCTTTTATTTCTAAGACAGGCCATCTTTTCTCTCAGAAGTTTTTTTTTTTTTTCCTACCAGACAATGACGGCAGAGCAGCTCGACCTCTGTAGCCTGCGTAATGACGCCGCTCTGAGTTGGGGTCGCGGCATTATCACTGGGTCTGTGCTAAATTGTTTCCACGAAATCCTTTTTTTTTTTTCTTCTTTTTTGCGTTCTTTTCTCCATAAGACCCGGCAGGACAAGCCGGCAGAGCTTCTCCCCACAGCGTGAAGATTGTCAGTCGGTTCAGTCCACTTCAACCCCTCAGCTGTGCTTAAGACCCCGAGAGGAAGCCCGTCGTCTGTAACGACGACCCGAGGCGTCTGAAAGCTTATCGGCTGTTATGGATTTAATCGATAAGTTATTTGAAAATGAAATATCGTCGTGACCTTCGTTTCTCCAGCGCAAACGCAGAGCGCGGCTCCCCTAGGTGGCCGCGTCTCAAGTATGTCATGTACATATTGGGGGGAAGCTCGCGTGGGATGTGGAGCGATTGGAGATGCGGCGACAGAACTCGCACGCGCCCCCGCGCTTTATTCGGCCGCGCAATTAACCGCGGTTGTCGCCGGGAGTTTAAGAGGGATTTCAGTGGTCGTTTATTTTTTTTACCCTCCTGGTGGTTCGCTCCTCGGAATCTGTCACTTCTTTACTCCCGCCTTAGAGCGTCTGCGCTGCAACGAATCCGACGCTGCTGACCGAGTCGTCAGGTGAGCCCGTCACAACTGTCGCTGCTTTCTCCTCCTCAGTCGGATGTAAAAAAATAAAATCAATTTTTTAAAAAAATCCTTAAGCGTCTGTCAGCGCTGAAGGACTGCGTGCCAGAAAACACACACACTCATCTGTGCACGCAGTCATAAAGAGTCATGAGCGCGTGCTTCGGCCCAGAGGCATAAAGGGCATTTGTGGCCTTTCGGCCCCTCATCCGGAAACAACGCCAAGGACGACCGCCCGGCGTCGAGCCCGGCCGGTTATTCATTCCCACCTCGGGCCGTGGGGAGGTTACGTGGAACGCTGTTACTCCCCACAAACGCAATTCATGAAATGCGCTGCACGTAATGACACAGCCGCGGGCCCGCCCCGCGGGAAATCCTAAATGGACGCAGCCCCGGCGCATACGGACCTAAATCAGCAATTTCCAATCCGGTGGCAGATTCGTTATTTGACGGCCCAGGCACGCGCAGCGGCCGTCCTCGTGTAGCTCGGAATATTAATATAAATTAGGTCACATTTGTATTCCGGTGCCGGTTGATTACGCAGAGTGGCTGACGACGACGACGAGCCGGGGCGACCGCGCTGAGAGCGAAGTCGAAGCGGCTCTTTGGGTGGGGTCTTCCTCGTCTTTGTCGTTTAGATTTGCGGGACGGGCTGATGTCTTTCTTTTTTTTTCTGGACTGCAGGCTCCCCTCCTTGGAAACACTCGCAGTTAGAAAACAGAGCAGCTCATTTTGGAGAGCACGCACGTACTGTCGGAGGACATTAAGAGGCAGCGCGAGCGCGACGGCGTCCTCGCCTTTTTAATATTAAAGCATTAAATCCGTGACCGCCGTCACCTCATCTCAGCACAGCTGTAATTCAAATCCTAACTTTATGCTGCCGTCCACGTGAACGCTGGCCAAAAAAATGACACCGACTCGTCAGAGTCCAATTTTTATTTATTTATTTTTTTTGCCCAGAGTGGGGAAACTAATTCACAGACTCCATCCGATGCCGCATTCGCAGGGAGGAGCGACTCATTTTACACCGCTCATTCAAAGCGCGGCTTGTTTTGGCGCGCCGATTCAGCGTGTAGTCATTTCCAGCCCGCGGCGCCGCGGGGCTCGGCCCCCGCCCGCGCCGTTCCGTTAACCATGTCGTCCGTAATTGGAAATAAATTGAAAATCGTGCCTCCCTTAATGAAAGTTCCCTGGTTCCTTGAAATATTGCGCAAGTGGAAGGCTCAGGAGTGTGCTTTCTTTCTTTCTCTCTCTTTCTTTACTCCTCAGTGTAGTTCTGTCGATCAAACGCCGAGGAAAGTTCAGTTTATTTAGAGCCGGAAAACCGGTGGAGCGAACACGATCACTAACCCTCCTGACGCCCCGTAGATTTACTGCGTTTTGGCAACTGGCAACCTCCTCTCTCCCACCACAGGGGTGAAGGCGGTCTTCTCCGGCCACTACCACCGGAACGCCGGCGGCTGCCACGGCGGCCTGGACGTGGTGGTGAGCTCGGCCATCGGCTGCCAGCTCGGGGGCGACACCCACGGCGTCAGGGTGGTGGCGGTGACCGCCGCCGGCGTCGTCCACCGCTACCACAGCCTGGAGCAGCTGAGGACGCGAGGCATGGACGAGGACCTCAGGAAGCTCCTGCAGGCCTGAGGGCCCGCGATTGGGCCCGGGGGCCGGGGGGGGGTGGGAAACTGGCACAAGATATGGATAGTGTTGAATTTTAGTGTTAGCTCATTCTCCGGAAAAGTTTGTGCATTCATTAACGCGGAGGGAAGAAAAAGAAAGCTAACGTAGAGATTAATTTTGAGGCGAAGACGAGACCAGACGTTCACCAAACGTTCTAAATTACAGAGAATCTTATGATGAATTTAATTTTGGGCTCATATTCCTTCTACTGAATGTTTCCCTCTGATTATTTCTTGGCCGAGAGCCGGATTTCAACCCGAACGGCCTGCCGGAGGCGCCGGCGGCGGAAGGATGCCTTCCGGCTCTCCAGCGTCACACAGGGTCTTCTGCTTTTGCGACGCCGCAGTTTAACGCCCGGTTCGGCCGTCCTATGCAAGCTGATCGCCGTGTACGTGTGTGCGCGTGCGTTTTATGTTCAACTCGGTACATTTTTTTTTTCCAAGCGGAAGACATGGCGCTAACTCCTGACCTCTGCTCAAACTTCAGGCTGCTTGTCCCTTTGCCACTTGCACTGCCCTTGAAGGAAAAGGAAAATGGAACAGTTCAGGTTAATAAATCTGAGGGTTTTTTGTTTTTAATATGCAATCTGTATAGTGTTGGACTATTAATTAAAACATGAATGTCTTTTTCTTTTTTTTTTTACTTAAACTGATTTCAAACTGTTTTTTTTTTCCTGTGTGATAACATGTTGGTCAGTTCTAACCCCCTGCCCTGCGACGAACTCGCTGGCTTTCCTGTGAACGCTTCGCAATAAAAGCCAGCGTGGAAACGGCGGGCCGCGCTGCTAACAAGGGCAACTACAGCGTAAAGAGGTAGTTGCAGAATGTAAAAAAAACGACTTGAATGGCTATTGCCCATAAATGCAGCGGCAAATTGGGGTTTAATCAAAAGAAAATCGCGAGGATTCCGACTCTAATGCCCTTTTGTCGTCAGGGCTCATTGGTGCCCGACCGGTCGCGAAGCTCCCCAGCAGAGAGCCCCCTTCAATTCTGAGATCACCACCACATCATCGGATTGCCCCAATTACCTGACGTACTCTGCGGCCGGTTCTCTCCCGCTCGCTCGCTTGCGAAAGCGTGGAGCAGACCGCCGCGCGGTCTCCCCCCCCCCCTCGCCGCGATATTTTGGTGATGAAAACGTTTCATCGCCGGACCGGGGTTCTCAGACGAAACTTCCGAAGCGGCGCCTCGCGCTTAAGTGAGAACCCTGCGGTGAATCGGGCGCATGCTCGGGACGCGCGCAGTAAATAAGAGGAACGTGTGACTGTGTTGTCACGCGCTGTGCTGTCGGCCCGCCGACTCACGCGGGAGCTCGCCGTCCTGAAAATTGTCTTGAAAATGAACGCGGCTGCAACGAAATGACTCTTTCTGCGAGCCCCGAATGACTCCACTCGATTACACTTTCCACACACGCGCACACACACCGACTCTCGCACTTGCCCTGAACGGCTGGGAATGTAAGAGTGTTGTCATGGCAACCCTTTAGCAACACATCTGTGTGTCTGCGCTGCGTCTCAGGGAGGGAGACTTCGAGTGTCGGAGAGAAAGTGTACGCCCCTTTCTGTATGTGTGTGTGTGTGTGTCCATCCGTGGTCTGGTGGGCACTGTAGGTGATTTTCCATCAGCGATCGCTGACCTCATTTCACACTGACGGATTCTGTCTCTTTTCCAAAAAGTCAGCATTTGAGGAAGGGGGGGGGGGGTTGGGGCGGGCTTCCGAGAGGAATAGATAATGAATGTGATGTGTGAAAGAGGAGTCAGTCCATCTCCTTCATTTCCTGTCTGAGAAGGAACCTTATGTCCTTATCTATTTTTATATCCTCATGGAAGCCGATTCACATTGTTCTCTGTGCGCATGCGCGGGAATTTGTCTCGAAGCGCGTTTGCTCGACGAACCTCGGGGAGCATCGCACACCTCGACCTCCTCGGACCTCCCGAGTTGAACTGTAATGAATTAGCATACCGAACACAACGACTGTGACATAACGGGTTGTATTTTTATAATAAATGTTGATTTTATCTGATGACCCCCATGTGAAAGAGTGTTTTATTTTAAGGCCGTCTCTGCTGTTAAAAACAACTTCTCACTCACGTGCAAAGCGCAACTCGCCGCTCAGGAACTCCTCTGAAGTTGCAGTGCACGCCCCACGCCTGCTTCAGGGCATGCACGAGGGGAACAAATAGCTCCCAGTTTGTTTTTAGGTTGTTTTTGTTTCCGCCCTGTCAAATTGCCTCGACGCTGAAGAAAACCAGCAGATCTCTCGATGCGCATTTGCGGCGAACAGTCGTACGTAATGCTTCCTTCAGAAGGAAAGTCACGCTTGCTCCAGGAAAGCGCGTCCGCCCGCGTGTTCACATTTGACTCGAGTTGTGGCTCGGAGAAAAAGAGAAGGCTCCTCGATGCAAGCTGCCAGAGGCAGGTTAAAGTGAGGTTAGCATAATTGCCTCCGTAAAAACCGCGTGGGCGTATTAGTTTGCGCCTTAGCCGGAGAAACCTCTGGCATAAAATACCTGTTGAGTGTTTATGTCAATATGTGTGCTTCTTACCACTGGAATTCTAATAAACGCGACCAAATAAAACTCAACACCTCCGACCTATTGTCGCAGCCTCGCCACATCTTCACCGGTGCTTATCGTGCTTAAATATAATCAGTGTCGAGGCAGAAATGAAGTCTGTTAAAAAATCTAAAAAAGGTGGGGGGGGGCGCAGACAGCTTGCCTGAAGATATTTAACTGTGTTCTCACCACAATGAAGCTGTTACGTAACAAACGAGGCAGTATTTAAGTTTCGCTAATCGTGGACTTTCGTTTTTTCGCACTCGATGACTCACGTGGGACTCGAACCTTTGATGACGCGAGTCAACGGGGGCGTTCGTCTCTGCCTGTGTCAAAGTCTGAGCTCGCTGCTGCCCCGCAACATGCCTTTTTATCTGGTTAACTGCAGTTACACGTTCATGAATCAGCCCTGGGGATGAATCACAATCGGTGTTTGGTTTTTTTTTTGGTGTCAGGGACTGATGAAATCTTAACCGGAGCGCGGCTCTTCGCATGCATGTGACAGTTTGTGTTTGGCCTCTTCAGAAAGTAGAAAACATGTCTGGTAGAAAAGAAAAAAAAAAACACCTCCTCAGTTCTGCTGGCTAAAAGGACAACGCTGACTCTGACATGTGTCCGTTTGGACTTTTCGTGCATGCGAAACACGCACGCGCGCACAAATCTGGAGCCGCATCATCGGCTTTGCATAACAAGCGGCGCAAGAAGGCGACTTGGCGGACATCGGATGGGACCTTTCGACGCAGAAGTACCAACATGTTTCGGACGTTCCGAATCCAATTCGCGCCCACTGCATGTTGTGTTTGTGTTTTCTCCATGTTGAATAAGAGCTGAGCTGACTCCAGCGCAGCCTGAGGGGAGTCATCAGTTGGGGATGGCTTGACGGACACGGCAGCAGAGACTTGAATGCGGGCCTGACCGCTGACGGGACAGTCATTCATTGACGAGCCCATGCGTTTCGAGATGCTCTGCTTTGAAACTGAGGTTTAGCGCTGAATTTTACCCTGCAAATTGGTGGTGATCTGCAAAAAAAACGCCGTCCTTGCCGTTTCCTTTCATTTTCGAGGCTGCCGGCGAACGTTTGGTATAAGAAAAAAAAAAGATGGCAGCTTTCTTGACAGACTGGAGGGTCAGCGCGGTGGCCTTTGCTCTCTGCTTTGTTCCCTGCAGGAGATTTATTCTGCTGTGGCACATGAAAGCGAGTTCCTGTTTATTGATCCAAGACGCCGTCGCGGCGTCTTCCAGGGCTCGCGCGCACACAGGAAATACGCGCAGGCACACAAGTCTCTCCTCGTCACTTTCTTCAGCTGCCAGGGTGCAAAATCCACACAGATGTTTTTTTTTTTTCCCTCAGTGTTTTTCCTCATACAAGTGCGCACTCTGAGCGCGCGTGGCGGACGAGGGTCGCAGGTCGGGCATTTTCGAGCACACGTGTGAGTGCACGCGTCGAGTACAGCTCGATGGCACGAGGGGGATGTTAACATTTCAGAGGCGAGCCAGGTAAATCACCAGAGACGCGAACAAGAGCGCGTTTTACGCCTGCGCCCGTGTTTGGGCTTCTAATGGAGTCAGCGAAGTCGCCCTTACGCGGCGGAAAGGCGGCAGGGGTCGTCAGATATTCTGAGGGCGCAAGGCAAAGGAGAGCGGCGCCTTTCATCCGAGGCTCATCAGAAATGCTCAAATTCAATGTAATGACAGCTGAGGCAGTAAAATTACATGCTCCGCGAGTTCGGTCTCCCATACCTATTGTTACAGGAAGTAATTTCACAACACAAATCTTCCGCGGTATAATGCCCGCGGACTTAAATCCACTTTTGTTTGGCTCACTCAAATTACTTCAGGCCGGATTCTTTAAGGACTCGCAGTAAATGGGAGATTTATGCGGTAAACAACGACACCGCGGAGGGCTTTATCAAAAAATTATACCCAAACTGAGAATTGCTTCACTAAACGGATTTTGTGTACTTGTGGCACAACTCTGCGATATGATTATGAGCTTAAGTAGTTTGCTTGACTTGAATATCCGGTTGCAGCTGCTCTGCTCCCAAGAAGTTAGCATCCGCGCGAACCGGTAATTCTGAATTCGGCGTGCGGTGAGTAGTCGCAGGGGGAGACGCACGCGCTGAAAGACACGTGCGTGTGTGATACCCAGTATTGTAACTTGGCGTGGCTTACGTTGAAAATCTGCGGGAGCGCAAAACGCACTCGCAAAAGGATAAACCAGCGTTGGTGAGACGAATGATGCAAAGCTATTTTCCAGAAGCAGGGATTTAGCCTAATCGGCAATCAGTTTTAATCAAGGTAGGAATTTACTTAAAAACAGCAAAAATGACCCTCAGCGCACAGTCAATACTGCGAGTTGAAAACTTAGCTACAAGTACAGGAACACACACAGTCACACATGCGAGCATCCACACGCGCGCAGGCGCTGGGCCCGGCTCCAGCACCACCGCCCCGTCATTTTCTCCACGCAGTCCACAGGTGTTAGGGGGGAAGCAAATGAAAGTTGGCGTATCCAACGGTGGCCTGACGTCAGGGTGCCCACCCCTCCTGGCGGCGGGCCCGCTGACAGAGCGAGCCATCTGTGCAGCAGAGAGCCCGGCGACAGGCCCATCCATCGCCGTGCCCTGCCCTCCGGGCCCGCAGCCAGCGAGACAGACTGGGAGAGCTGGCGGGGACCAGCTCGCCCGCTCGCTCGCCAAGCTGGAGCGTGTTTTGATGATTCGAGCGTTTCGGAAGGGGGGGGTCAAAAAATGCCCCCGGTTCACTTTATTTAATGCAGCGGGTCGGTTTCAGCCGCGCAGTCTGACTGGTCACAGATGTATCCCAACTGTTGCATTGAGGCCGCAAATAATATGTCCTCCTTTTTCAGAAAATAAATATGTATATGTTTGTTTTATTGACTGTCCATTATCAGATGATAGAAAAATAGCAGTGATTTGACAGCGCTCGTACAAGGGCCAGCGATCGGAAGTAAATGCAGACAAATTAACATGCGGACTCGCAAAACAAGAGCCCACTTCGCTCTTGTTTTCTCTGGAGACATAAATCTCCATCGCGCCCAGCAATCGCAGGCCATATATCTTTGGGGGGTTCACCGCCGGGGGAGGGGCGAGGCAGACGGGATGTCAAAAAACACGTAAGAGGATGTAAAATACCCTTCAGCTAGGTTAATCGTGGGTTGACAGAGAAGTACGTGCGCATGGCTTACCAGAGTTCACTGGTAATAATTAGGAGGTGGAGACCGGGTGTCACGAGAAAATTAAAATGATAATTTTCTTCCTGCTTTAACTGAAAGCCCCCCCTCATTTGAATTCTGGAGAAAAAATTCTCTCTTTTCTTTTTTTTTTTAATGGCTAAAATGTCACGCTTGACGTAATCCAGAGAGCATCCTAAATAGGAACTGTGTTTTAGCATTCACCACATTAAGCGCTCCACCCTCCTGGAGCGGGCGCCGCTGTCTTCCCGTGTCCAAGTTGTTCTGTGGCCGAACGGCAACAGATACGCAACTGAACTTTGACCCCGCAAAGGTCAGGGGGGGTTTTTTCGGCCTTTGAACTCTTTCTCCCGTGAAACCTTTTAGCCACGCCGGCAGGGCGGCTACGTCTGCCGCTCCAGGCTGAAATACCAGCTCGGTAATAGTCGCACGGTCTGTGTGTGTACTAACGACATGGCGACAGAACGCTTCCCCTGTTCTGGAGTCTTGTCCCCCCTCTGTTGTTAGAGCAGACACAAAAACAGGAGATATAGTTTTTTTTTTGGTTGTTGTCGCTGTCGTTGTTGTTGTTCACTTAGTCACATATGGAACAGAAGGCTGTCTGTGACATTTACCCACAATACCATTCTTCACACCGCCACCGACCGGACTCCCACTCTCTCGAAGTGAAGAGGGAAGATTGTTTCAACGGTTTGTTTGGACATAGAACACAACCTCGCAACTAGCCACCTGCCGACCGAAAACAAAACAACCGAAAAAAAAAAAAGCAGGACAACAAAAATAACTGAACGCTGTTATTTACCGGCGCACAGGATGTGGATGTAGCCGCGGAGAGGCGGCGAGAGACAGGGGCTGTTTGTCAAGACAACAAGGAGCACCTGCGCCCATCTGGCCACATGCGGTTTTGTGCGTTTCACTAGAGGAGAGCGGGGATGAAATCTATGTCTGTGAGAGGGTGGCCAGGAGAATGGCGCCATATATAGTCAAGACAGCGTGACTGCGCGAATTGCCGGGGGTGCCTCCGTAAATCGAGAGAAATCCGCTTGAATTGCTGCACGTCGAGGCTGTACTCAAATATTTTCAAACCGGAAATGCTCGGGCCCCTCCAAAAACCACAGTTTGGCGTAATTCGCCTCCGTCTGACGCGCGTGCTTGCCGCGGCCTCCCGCCATTCCCGCGATCGCGACACCGCCGCAACATGTCAAAGTTAGCTCCGTCGCCAGGAAGGCCACCTGCCGCCGAGCTGCAGGGGCCACGTGAAACATGTCAGCATTTTCACACTGCAATGCGACACACATTACAACTGTTGGATGGACGTTTGTATTCCCCAGAGGATGAGGCCCAACTGCTGACTTTTGACTTGTTTTTTCCTCAGGAAATGACCTCACCGCAACGGAAAGTGTCTCTTTGTGTTCTGTGGCTCCCGTGCGAGCCCGTAGGCATAGCGGAGCTAATGCGCTACACAAGCGAACAATAACACAATTTTTTTTTCTTATTTTTCAAAACTCGCGAGAACAGATACTGCCAATTCTTCCTTTCAGTATTTGTTATTCTCTCATAAGGCGATATTTGCTCAGCTGAACGTATTTTTCGCTTAGTCCCAGGAGACAGGGCTCCCGTCATTAACCAGAGTTAACAGGTTGTTGACCTATTTTTTTTTTTCACGGCAGGCCCGGGCGTACTTTGCGTCGCGGTGGTCTGAAAGCTCGGAGCTCCTTCGGGTCATCGCTAATCAACTCAAAGTTCCTCTGAGCTGGCAGAGCAATTTGTAGTGCGGCGTGGCCGCCGTTTCCCACTGTCGTCGCAGCGCTCTTAGCCTCGCTGCCGCGTCGCTTCCGTAAGACCCCCGAGGAACGACGGAGTGTAACAGCTGAGTGGAAGTGAACGCGCCTCTAAAGCGCCTGCTCTTCCCCCTGAGAGGAGACAACACACACGCATCTTGACACGCTTACACAACCGTAGTAACACACTCTCAGACAATCACAAGCACAGGTGAAGATGACATTCTGTATATATTAACACGCAGATGCTGGCAAATATGGTCCATTTTCTTGATGCGTATACACGCACGCGCGCGCGCACACATTTCTCGTGTTGACATTCTGACTTCCTGCCTGTCAGTCAGCGCTCCCCTCTCCCAACTCTTCGCTCGCCTTAGCGCATGACAGCCCATCTGCATGCCATTACTGTGGGTTTGGACGCTAATGGAGCCTCCTCGCCAAGCAATAAACTGTGGGGGAACATTAGCACCCGAGATGCAGGCTACACAATATGCTAAACTGACGGGTGCCGACGCGCTTGCGTCGCGTTGCTGAGAGTGCCTCTGGGGCGCGGCGGTGACGGACGATTTAACCGTCATCCGAAATATAAATATTCTTCAGTTATTGTACATGTTCACCTCGGTCAAATGAGGTCACCCCGTAAGTTTCGATTTTGTAAGAGATTTTAATTTACACTCTCAGCCTAGGTCTAAATGGTACAAAAGGGTTTGCACGCTGTTATACCCGCACCCGGGTATAACATGCGTTTTCTCCCAATCAGCAACTTAAGGTCTCAACAGGTGTAGCCAGCTAGTTGGTAAAGGTGAGGTCATGCAAGAAACCAAGTTTGTTTGCTTGCATGAGATGGGATGCGAATCGTAGCCCCCCTTGCCAAAGTAACATAGTAGCACGTGCTACTATTACTGTATATCAGATATTATATTATTACTTTATTACTAAAAGTAACATAACCCTTTTATAACCCGTGTACCATCTGTATTATTAATATCATCTTGCTGCTGCACTTTATTTACCTATTTATCCTGTGTTTTCTCAAGTGCCCTTGTCCCATTCTGTATTCGATTTTTACTTCTAGACCATTTTTGTTCTATTTTTCTACCTCAGTGTTTTATGTCATTGTATTCTATTGTATTTTAATGTACCGGATTGCTGCTATGACTACATAATTTCCCTTCAGGGATGAATAAAGTAATCTATCTATCTATCTAAAGTCCTGGGACTTCCTTCAGTTGTCACGCTGCTTCTTGGGAACCACGGGAGGACAGCGACGGCCTCGGCGTGCTTCAACCACAGTGCTTGCTGATTGGTCAAATGGCATCTGAACCCAGACGCAAATTCTTTTGCCTTTAGAGCCAGTCGGACGCCACGCCGCACAAAAACTGGATCGTTTCGAGCATGCTGACCATTGAAGTGCTCTCAGCGGGTCTGGATGGCCATCACTCTTCAGCAGATTACCCCGAGTGCTGTCTTTGAAGCGCTTTGGCTCTAGGGCCTTTATTTTTAGCAGAATAATTCAGTCATGCTTTGTTTGCGTTTCATTTTGTCACAAAGTAGAAGGTGTTTCTGGGTCGACTGCGAAGTTCCCATTCTTTCAGCTCACACGCAAAACGCAGGAGCCCATCTGTCACCACCGACATCTGCATGGCGCTCGCAAGGACAGCAGCGCTAACGAGCGCGCACGTGGAGCTGATGGATTGAAAGCGATGCCTCCGGATTCCCCCTCCTGCATGTTTGTTGCGTGCCTTTAACATGTTGACATTCAAAATTTAATCCCAGTTTGTAATTAGCCAGGCCCCACCACCACAAGCAAAAATAGAGGCGGAGTGATTAAAACGGGAAAATCCAATCAAACATGCTTCTTATGACAGTCAACGCTGGCTGATGAGGTGGCGGCTCCACATACAGGGTGGAACACAGTGACAATTACCCTCTCGCACACTTTCAACGACGCAGGCACGTTCTGGCATACCAGCAGCTGTGCAGCCAAACCCACACGCGTACACTACCACAACAATACTAATTAATCCAGATATCTTTTCCCACACAGGATATCCTTGGCTTTCATCCCCTCTTCAATTAGACTGAACTTCCTACTGTTATGTTAGTATTTGGATTAGGAGGAATTATGGAGGAATGCTAATGTTTGAAATCCTCCTTTGCCTTTGACTTACCGCATCAGACGCTTGACAGCTATCTGGCGTTTAAAAGGAGAAGCGCGCAAAGCGCACGCGTGCGTTCGCTGGAAACCTTCGCCGCACCCTTGCTGACTCTGGCCGTCGCGTCACTCTCCCAGCCGCCCTGCTTTTTCGCTGGGCCGAAACGATAGCCGGCGGTTCGTCAGATATTTTCCGTGCAGACTTTGACCCTGTCTCTCGTGTCCCTTGGAGCTCTGGCAGCACGGAGCTACACTTGAGTCCAGATAATCCCACGCGACGACACCTAGCTACCGGGCATGTTCTCTGTTAGCGAGTTAGCCTAGCTGACCTGCATTCAAATCAGCCATATGGGCGACTGCAGGTGCAGCACGCTAACTTTAATTGGCGAATCCGCCTATCTTCCTCACACTAAATGTGTTAATGTGATCAGTGACACCTGTGCTCTTCCCACTACTACATGTCAAAAATGCCTGTGCTCAACAAAAAAAAGGTCTGTTGCGCTTTACAGCAGAGTCATGGAGTCATGGAGAGTTAAAGAAGACAGAGATGTAATAGTAATTTAAAGGATGTTTGTGCTTTAATTGTATACATTTTAATTGAAACTCAGACATTAATTTTTTTTTTAAATGGCCAGCATAAAGATTTTTGGAATATAGTATATCATCACTCTGTTGACCAATTTCTGTCCAAAAATGATTTGACAGATTAGTCTCTCCTGTTGCAGAAATGCGGATAAACCCGAAAACTCGCCAGCAAAGATTTGCGCAGGGATATTAACGGCGGCGGGTTTTCGGCCCCCCAGCCTCCAGTTGCTATTTCAAGGCGCACAGCTCATCGAGACGTGCGAAGAGCGTTGCTGTGGAAAACTTGTCCGACTGAGGTGGAGGCGGGTGAAGACAAATGATGCGGTTCCTTGCTTCGGGGCGAGTTCGGTACTGTAGCCTTCAGTTCCCTCAGTGTCAAGATGCTGTTAAGGAAAAAATGTAAAAAAGAAACCAAGGTTTTAAATTCAACGTGAGCACCCCTACCCCCACCCCCACCCACCCTCAATCCATCACCACGGAGAGCGGAGGTTTGCCACTCCAGGACATTGCTGTTGGAGATTGAATCCAGGCTTTGAGCTGCCGTTATCTCTCTTTTGGTTCTCTCTTGTTCTTCCCCTGTCTCGCTATCTCTGGTCCGGGAAGTGAGGCATTGTGCAAACGAGGTCTGCTGGTCGATAACAGGCCTTGGATCGGTCCAGATTTAGGGTTTAACGGTTTCCAGACTGAGGGAAAATACTGTGAATACTGAGTACTTCAATTATTCGCCCGTGAGAAGGAACAAGCAAGATACGCTAACGGCTCCTGAAAACTCACGCACGTGCGTCCTCCTGCGGCGTGGGTACGTCCGTGCATCGTTCTGTATCTCACAAACACGCAATCCCCTCTGCGCTCTTTTCCTCCCTATTCTCAACAAACAAGCCTCTTGTGTATCTCCCATGGTCTCACACAGACACACACTAAGCCACCTTTCCCTCCAGTGCATCACTGACATCCAGTCTGTAACCTGTCTCCCCTGTCACCTGCTGACACCAGCCTCCAAACCTCCCGTCTGCCAGCCGCCTTGAATTATTCATCTGGTGTATGCCCGTTTGACGGAGCCAGTCGTCGCGCTCGTTCGCCAAACGTTACAGGCAAGAGGAAATTTGTTTATCTGTCTCTCTGTCTCACTCCTTCGCTCCCTGCGATTGTCTCTTCCTTTCCCTCTTATCTCGCCAGCGCTCCTCCCCGCCCCTTCGTCCTGTCTTTTCTCGGCCTCGCCACATTCCCGTCCTCTTTATTGGCATCCGCTGTCACGGCGATTTGCTAAAGTGGATATGGCAGGCAGCCTGCCTTGTTCGTGCCTCTTATAAAAGCTACAAATTTGCTTCAATAAAAATTTTTTCCTCTCATTTCTTCTGCTTTTTTTGCATGTTTGACCATGAGCGAGTGCCCACCCCCACCCCACCTCTCCGCTATGATGTTCATACCCTTGTTTTGTCACTGATAATATATGCAAATTGCAGCCCTGCGGGGAAAAAAAAGGTAGGTCTCTTCGCTTTTTGTAATCAGCTCCCACATTACGTAAACAAAGAAATTACTTGTGTGTGTCACTATGGTTAAGCATTGCAGGGGCTGCATGACTGGTGCTGCTTGACCCAGCTCTGAGTGCCAAAATGCTCCTCTCCCTCATCTATATTTCAGAGCGCCGGGGGTGTTCTGTAATAATCTCAATTTGTGAACATGCAGCGGCGCCACTCTGCCATTTCCAAGCACCGTAATCTTTAGTCATATTCCGCTAAGGCGCCGGAGTAACAAGGGTCACGACAGCCCGGAACGCTGTACGTGTAGTGCCTACCGCAGCCATCTTCTGCGCGGCTCGAGCACTTTTTATTTCCGCCGAAACTCGGCTCAGCTCGCACCATTTTCTATATTTGTGGCTGCTCTTAGCGCTAAAAGGCTTTTCAGTGAGTCACGCTCTTCAGGATTTGACCCCTTGTGGTTGCTTTAATGTGAGGTGCCATCATGGGGGGCTCAGCATCTTCATTATGAACACTTACAATAGCCCAGTTACATCTGATATTATTAGAAAAATACCCTTTTGCGGATTTGAATGGAGTTCCTTGCGAAATGAAATGTTGCGCTTTGTGCAGAAGGAGTTCCGCCCTTCGATTGTGTGATTGGAATCAGACTGGGCTCTAAAGGAGCAGACAAATCGAGATCAGAAAGCAGAGGTAAAGAAGCAGCCATATCTGCGACGGCTGTTGTTACGGAGCCAGGCGAACTGTTTCGCCTTGTTTCCATCTTTGTGCTAAGCTGAGCTAACTGGCCGATTGCTCACAGCTAAAGTCACAAAAAACCCCACCACCCTTGTTGAATGTTTTAGCAGCAGCGGGACATGCGGCAGGTGTTTTAAGTGAGGGGCACAAGCTACTGCCTCTCTACCTCACTGTGCTGATGTCCAGTGCCACATCAGGGCAACGTTTCTCAAGTCATTTAGAGACTTGCCCCTGAGAAAAGGTCGAGATTTTTTATTCTATTTAGAAAAAAACCCTAATGATGTGTGTCAGTGGGAGCCAGGACACTCCTTTTCCACCCGCGTGTCCTCGATTTCCAGTGTAAAAAAAAGCTCCTGAAGCGCCAGGCTATTACGTCATCCAAAAATGGATGCCCCCCACCCCACCCCACCCACCCACTTCAAAACTCATTCCGGCGCCACTGAAGCAAGTGTATTTCTCAAATTGTCGAGCTCTGCCTTTGAAGAGCGTGCGTGTCGACCTCCAGAGGCTTCGTGTTTGGCCCTCGGAGCCTTGTTGGCTCTCAGGCTTCGCCCTCCATTTACAACAAAACCCTGCTGCATTTCTCTCTTCCTAATGAGAGCTGGAGGGACGTAGCGGCCCTTTAGCTGTTTTCTCTCTCTCTCTCTCTCTCTCTCTCTCTCTCTCATTTCCCTCCCACACTGCAGTCAGGCAGACAGCGTTAAACATCTCCACCTATTTTATCCTCCAGCCTGCCGTCGATTTCAAGCTGTTCTCCTCTCATTTACAGCGGTGCCAGACCATCCACGATATCGGGATGGAACACCAGCTGCCAAATGTACAGTTTTACTCATCTCGCTTGATGCAAAGAGAAGTGGATGATCAGTTGTTTGGGGTTTTTTTTGCCACAATCTTTCACAGGTGCCAACCAGCCCGACGCTCCATCCCTGGAAACATGCTGGTTCCTCCAAGCACATTTATGGATCATTTGATTCAATTTCATGTACTGTAAAATTGTAATAATGGCAGAATCAATTATGTTGCCCCCCCTTTCCCTCTCCAGTCAGCCCTAATACCGTGGTGTTATCACTCCATCCCAAATGCCTGCTTCATATTCTCATCCTGGCACGAAGGTGTTGATTGTTTCCCAGAAGTGGACAAAAATGTTCTGACACACACACACACACAGTGGTAGACTTGTGTCGTAATATGCATGAGTCTGCAAAACAAAGCGCTCCACTGCTCTCTGTAGGTTTGTGGATGACAGTGCGCGGCTTTAATCCTCAGTCGCTTCGGTGCCTGTGCGCTCAGTTGTACCCCACCGTTTTTTCTCTGTACAGTCTGTCATTTGCTTTTTTGACTGTGACACGCTGAAGTCGCTGCATAGGTGAGATCGTGTTGTTTCAGGTGATCAAGGGTCCTTTTTTTTTTTTTGAAAACACAGATGCCACAATCGATCTTCATATCTTTAAAAAGATCAAGAGACCTCCCTTGAAGTCAGAGGAGTCGTCTTTATTTAGCAGATGAGTCGTTTAAAAAAAATCATCTGGATAAAATAAGAAACAATGTTTTTTTTAAATTTTACACTTGTCTAAAAATCCAAATAATGTCACTTCTTCCCACGTGCTAGTCTCATTTTTCTTGCCATGCCTTTGTCCTCCGCTTATTTAAATGGAACTAGCTTTCATACAGGGGCGCTGTCATGTTAAAACAGTAATAAACCTATACACAAGGCATGGCCACAGAGGTTGAATGCACTGCACCTGGTCAAAAGGGGCAAGGCGAAATCGTGAAGAAAATACCAAACCAAATGTATACAAATACATATGGGAGTTTCCATATATGTTCGGTTATGTAAAGCTCTCCATATTGCTCCTCCTTTACTGGCTGACAGCATAATGAAATTCCTTATTGATGGAGGAGTCTCTGAAATACTGGGTTTTAATTAATCTACTTACCTTAATTCTTAATCTCTGCAACTTCACCCCTCATTTATCCAAAATCAGGAAATTAAAAGAAATTAGTTCTGACCGATTCAATTGACAGTGTTAATATGCACACACACGTGCGCGCATACTCAGAGTTCCCCGTGTCATTTTAAGGTAAAGTTGAGTGGAACAGAATGAAAAGAAAGGAGGTTTATGTCCAAATGAGCCTTTGCAATGAGTCTCACTCAAGGGTCGGTGTGGCGGTGCACGGAGTCAGCACATCACAACGGATGAGTGACAGATGCAAACATCAAAGGGGCTCAATTCAAGCCTGAAGTCTCCGAGCTATGATGAGTCACGTCTGTGTGCGTGTGTAACAAAACCTATGCGTGTTTGTGTGCGCGCTGGGGCTGACGGTGGGCCCGCCACCATCCAGCTCCTCTGCTGTCATTCTGGAGCTCAGACCTATTCTGAGCCCCCTCACAGCCTCCTCTGTTATGGCAGAGAAATGTGGGCCGACACAACGGCGTTTCACAAAGCCCAGCTGGCAGGCTTTGTAATGCAAACATATTACGGCTCTGTTTCTGTCGGCGCATTACAGGAATAATCCAGCCGAAAAACACGTTAATGCTGTCACTAAAACAGCTAATGCCTACATTTCATGTTATTGTTTGCTGTGGATTTTTTTTTTTATCGCTGCACATAAATGAAAGTGGATTAGTGTGTGGCTGGTGTCTGGTTTTTTGTCGGGCAGATTCTGATATCATTCGCCGGATGCCACTGGGAGCCAGCGATTTGGCCACCTCGTAGCCAGATACGACATAAAATAACATTAGTTGTAATGTGTGAGGCCAAAGACTCGAAAGACAAAGTGAAAATCAACTTCACAACGTGTCATTGTCGCGACTATCTTATAACTGTGTGAGAAAACAAGTTAGAGCAGAGATGGTTTCCTGTCTTAATTGGCACTCTCAGTGATAGGAAAATATATCATTAGGGATTTTAGAGCTGCCTGAATCTGAATTTTTGGATTCGTCTCAGTAGTTAACTCCAGTTTCAGAGTATTTCCACGAACATCTAAATACTCCGCTCGGGAATCTTTCAAAACCGCTGTCATATCTTTTGAAGAGATGCAGAGAGAAAGGGGAAGAAAGCCGCATTTGTGCTGTTTGCAGTGTTCTTGAGAGAATAAACCATCAGGTTTACCTGTTCTTACAGGTCATAAAAAAGGAGCTTGACGTGTTTCCTAGCTGCCACGCGGCTCCAGGTCACTAGATGACGCTCTTGCTCAAAAACGTCACACTCACCGGGAAGTGTATCGTTGGTTCTCGCGCCACGTGACCGGAATTGCAATTTCAAAACATTAAACAAAAGCACCCGGCGGTGCAGCCGCGGCTGTCTCGCAATGGTTTACTTCGCTTTTAGCTGACAGTGAGAGCAAACGTGGTGTCGGTCGTGCCTGGAGGATAATTCCTGGGGTGGGCCGGGCCGGGCCGGGCTGGGCTGGGCTGCACCATGGCGGGGCCGCTGCTGGAGTTCGAGACCGAGATGTTTCTGAGCCTGTTCGGCTGCGACGGGCTGCTGGTGGCGGCGGAGGGCATGGGCGTAGACCGCGTCCTGCTGCAGTTCATGCGGGTTTACTCGGAGCGCGGCAGTCTGGTCCTCCTGCTCAACACGACCGCGGCCGAACAGGTCAGGGCGTGCGTAGGTTAACCTCGCCACCACCACCGCTAGCTCGTTAGCTAGCGCCGAGCGCTCTTCCTCACTCGTCTCCTCCCCACTCCCTCACCTCCTCAGGAGTATTTCACGGAGCACCTGCGAGTGGAGGGCGTGACCCACCTGCCCAGGACGGTGACCAGCGATGTCCAGAGCGCCGAGCGTTATGACGTTTACACCGAGGGAGGAGTGCTGTTTGTCACGAGCAGAATCCTGGTGGTCGACTTCCTCACCGACCGCATCCCGGCGCATCTCATATCAGGTCAGGAAAACTGCCTGATCGGGGGGGCTTAAAACAGGAGCCATGTTTATCTTGTTACGACCCGTGATCTTATTTAGGGCCAGCAATGACTAGCCTCGGTTACTTTGGGAAGAAAGATTGTTTGTGTTGCCTGATCAGGGGCCGATGGCATTTGTAGCGCCAACTTCAACTCCTTCTGAGTTGTAGAGGAACGATATCAACCTTAAACGCACAATCCATGATCCGAACGTAAACCCTTCACAGGCATCCTGGTGTACCGCGCTCACAAAATCATTGAGTCGTGTCAGGAGGCCTTCATCCTTAGGCTGTTCCGGCAGAAGAACAAGACTGGCTTCATCAAAGCTTTCACCGACAAGGCCACGGCCTTCTCCTCCGGCTTCTGCCAGGTGGAGCGTGTGATGAGGAGCCTCTTCGTCAAGAAGCTCTACCTGTGGCCCAGGTGTGACGGGACATACATTTCATACATGCATAGCGGGGGGGGAGCGCTTCCCCTGCATCTTTTTACCTTTGCTCTCCTTACCCTGCTTCGTTCCACAGGTTCCAAGCAACGGTGAACACGGCGCTGGAGAGGCACAAGCCGGAGGTGGTGGAGCTCCATGTGTCGCTGACGCCGGCCATGAGGGCCATCCAGAGCTCCATCCTGGACATTATGAGCGCCTGTCTGAAGGAGCTGAAACGCTACAACCCCACCCTGGAGGCTGAGGACCTCTCGCTGGAGAACACGCTAGGAAATGCTTTTGAAAAGGTCTGGGACCGTGTCACTGACATGCGACACATTATGCTGCCTTGGTCAGTGGACTCGTGGATTCGATCCAATAAAGCATATTTGATTAAAATGTATATTAGAGAAAAAACAAGTGGGAGTGCAAAATCAATTACTGCCCACTGTAAACAGGACATATTCTGTTCATTAAAAAGTTAAGATGCCTCGTTGTTCTCCTACGTCATTCAAGATCTTTTTTTCCCGAAATGGTTGAACTGCGTTGCTTAACCTCATCGTATTCTGGCCAGACCATCCGTCACTACCTGGACCCGCTGTGGCACCAGCTGGGAGCCAAGACCAAAGCACTGGTCCAGGACCTGAAGGTGCTGAGGGTTCTCCTGCTCTACCTCACCCAGTACGACTGCGTCACCTTCCTCAATCTGCTGGAGTCGCTGCGCTCCAGCCAAAAAAACTTTGGCACCAATTCAGGTAAACTCGACGTTCCCGTCTCCCTGGAGTACTTTGCTAAGTGGAAAAAAATTGCACTTGATGTCCGTAGTTTATCTTCATTATCCCTGTTTGATTGCATGTGCTTGTTGTCGTCAGGGTGGCTGTTCCTGGACTCCAGCACCTCCATGTTTGTGAACGCCCGGAGTCGAGTGTACCGCATGAGCGAGAGCAAGAAAAAACTCAAAGTGGGAGCGGAGGCCGAGAAACAGAAGTCGTCCTCTTCGTCAGGTGAGCCGCCGGGAGTAGATATCTGTCATGTTACCAGCGTGCATGTGCGTTGAGATGACTTCAAGGCTCTGTTGTGTTTTTGTGTGTTCCAGAGGTGAAGCGCAACCTGGTGCTGGAGAAAAGCCCAAAGTGGGAGGCTCTGACTGAGGTGCTGCAGGAGATCGAGAGGGAGAACAAGAGCTCTCAACATGAACCAGGTCAGAGCTCTCTGCTGTGAAAGCCTGACACTGGCGCCTCGTGTCGACACTGCATTCCAACCTGCGGATATAACATTTTTCAACATTCCTGAAAGGCGGATTTTGCTGCATATTAAAACCATCTGCGGTTTTGAATTTTAGTCTACAGTACAGCGCATAGCCCCAGCACAGGAGAAGCACACAGCTGAATGAAATCCTCGTGTGCTTTAAGTTTAAATCTGGTCTAAACACGGCTGACATTTCACAAAACTATCCTCAGGGTGCGCTGATTTGTCCTGGTTCACTGCCTTGAGCTACTGCTTTGGAGGCTACATCATACACACACCACACGCACATAGAGTCCTTGCAGTATACCCAAGTGAGGCAAACTAGTCCCTCTGGATATGGAATGAACACAGAATACAGGACAGGCCTCTCTCACTGTATTTCTCATATTTTTGGTACATCTTTATTTTTAATCTGTATAGCCAGAAAAAATGGTTTAAAGTCAAGGTCTCAGTTTTGTGCGCGCTTTTCTCACTCGCGTGACAACAACTGCCGAACATTGTCGCCTCCAGGTCGCGTGCTGATCTGTGCCAGCGATGACCGGACCTGCGCCCAGCTGCAGCAGTACATCAGGCACGGCTCTGATTGGCTGCTCACCAGGCTGTACGCCCGCACAGTCGGTAAGCGGGACTCCGCCGCGGCCGCTGCCTTCGAGGCCGACTCGCGCAAAAAGGGCAAAGGCTGGCCCGGGAAGGGAGCCAAGGGGAAGGAGCCCGCGCAGAAGAGAAACGCAAAGCCCGCGAAGGGCAAAAGCCGGCCGTCTCTGACCCTGACCCAGATGGTGGGGAGGGAGGAGGCGGATGACGCGCCGGCGATGGGCAGCAGCGTAGACGAGGCCGAGTGGACGGAGGAGGACGAGGAAGAGCAGCTGGAGCTGGACTTGTCGTCCGACGCTTACTACGGCGTCCTTAAGGAGCCGCTGACCGTCATCCACCCGCTGAAAGGCTGCACCGACCCGCACGGCCTGACGCGCGTGCTGCACGAGGTGGAGCCCAGCTTTGTGGTGCTGTACGACGCCGAGGTGAGTTTCGTGCGACAGCTGGAGATCTACAAAGCCAGCCGACCTGGGAAGCCGCTCCGGGTGTATTTCCTCATCTATGGAGGCTCGACAGAAGAACAGAAGTACCTGACCGCGCTGTCTAAGGAGAAGAGAGCCTTTGAACACCTCATCAGGTCAGAACTGTTTCTTTCCAGCCAAGTACCTTTTGGAGTATTTATTTATTGACTGTTTATGGATGCTTGTGTATGTGTGTGCGCCACTGCAGGGAAAAAGCGACTATGGTCATCCCAGAGGAGAGGGAGGGACGAGAAGACACCAACCTGGACCTCGCTAGAAATTTAGAGCCCGCCAATGCTACCACCAACTCCCGCAAAGCAGGCATGTGTGTTTCAATTGTTTTTTGAGACATCAACGTTCTGTTTTTTGATTTGGTTGGAAATGTTTGACGGTTTGCAGTAATAACTGTCTCATTGTTCCATATTCCCACTTCCTGCCCGATGACCAGGAGGCCAGGAGCAGGCCAAAGAACCCTCGCGAGTCATTGTGGACATGCGCGAGTTCCGCAGCGAGCTCCCTTCCCTGCTGCACCGCCGCGGGCTGGACATCGAGCCCGTCACCCTCGAAGTAGGCGACTACATCCTGACCCCGGACACGTGCGTCGAGCGCAAGAGCGTCAGCGACCTGATTGGTTCTCTGCAGAGCGGCCGTCTCTACACCCAGAGCCTCTCCATGACCCGCTACTACAGGAAACCAGTGCTGCTCATTGAGTTTGACCCAGCGAAGCCGTTTTCCTTGACGGCCCGATCAGATTTCCGCCATGAGATATCATCGAATGACATTTCCTCAAAGCTCACCTTACTCACCTTGCATTTCCCCCGGCTCCGTATACTCTGGTGCCCCTCCCCACACGTCACCGCTGACCTCTTCGTGGAGCTGAAGCAAGGCCGCCTGGAGCCCGACGCCGCAGCGGCTCAGGCGGTCACGGCTGAGTCGGACGTGGTGGCTGAATCGGCGGGCCTCTACAACCCCGGTCCTTATGACTTCCTGTTAAAAATGCCTGGGGTCAACGCAAAAAACTACAGGGCTCTGATAAGAAACGCCAACAGCCTGGCAGATTTAGCCAAGTTCAGCCAGGACAAGCTTGCAGAAATCCTCGGAAATCCTCACAATGCTAAGTTGCTGTATGAGTTTCTACATAATGTGGCTCACGTTCCTGCTCCTGTGCAGAAGACCAAACAGACGTTGTAGGAATATATATGCGAACATCAGGATTCATTCTGCATTTTAAAACCGGTTGAAAGTGTGAAACTACCTGGAGTGTTCATGTGTTTGTACAGTCTTTGTCTAAGTGAGATGCTTATTTCTTATCGTGGAATGAACTGAATTAATTGAACTGTTTTTATATTTCGGAACAAATAAAAACCTGAAGTGTTTTATAATTAACCTTTTGCTCTTGTGCTCAGTTTCTAATACTCTCCCTTCAGCATGCCAGCTTGTAATCGCAGCCAGTGATCAGTCAGCAGAGAACAAGAACAATGTGGGTTAATTTTGTCAGTAGAGTTTTCTTTGTCTACTTTTATGGAAGTTGATTGCCTCAAACCTCCAGTAAACTCTCAACAGTAAAGGAACAGATACAGCAGAGGCAGCAGAAGTAGAATGTCCTCTACATCTCAGTTATTTGGGAGGTTTCATTTTACCCAAGAGAATAATGAGGAGATGAATGAGGATGACGACTTCAACTCTCCTCGCAGTAAATGTCTACCAGCTTTTCTGTGGCAAGTTACGCAACACATCTCTATAAAAAACCACATGCGGCTCCTGGGCACACGCTTGTTTTCATAATGGGTATTCGCGGTGGTACGGGGGATGTGGATTATTTTACAGCAGAAAAACCGGGTCCGTTACATAGGCGGTCGAGAAACGCTGATCAGTCATGTGGACGGTGGTCCCTGCCCTCGGCCACGCCCCCTTACGCTTCCTTTTCCACGGCGTCCTTACGTCACTCTGCATCCGAACCGAGACCCGTCGCAGCCATTTTACTCCGCCAAATAAACTTCAATCTCACAGCTGCAGGAGGAAACAAAATACAGCAGACGGCTCCGCCGACGTCAATGGACGCCTCAACGTGAACCAGAGCTCGGACGGATTCGGTTCATCGCGTCTTCGCCATTCGGTAAGGCCACGGACCCGCGGCGGCGCTGTCTTGTTTTTAGCATGTTAGCCCGTGTTAGCTAAACCCAGCTAACTGGCGAAAATGTGAAGAGGCTGTTGTCGAGGAGCGTACGAGAGATGCAAACGGAGACACGGCAGGCGAGGGCTGGGTAAGACCACGCAGCGGAGCTGGTACGGCGAGTACTCGACCGTAAGTTGCTTCGAGGCGGGTTTTCGAGTCCCAGAAACGGCGGTCACGGAGGCGCTTCCATCGTCTTTTACGACCGGCGCCGTCTGCAACTCACTCACCTGTCAGATTTCAAGTACCTAGCCAACATTAGCTCATCCTACACCCACCCGCCTCCTCCCCCGCGATAACACTAGCCGAGGGGGAGCGTGTCGCTCAAGAAACGCGCCCTCGTTTTTTGCCGTTTAAACCAGCTACTTTTCACGTTGCTTCGTTTTGTGTGTCTGCGGCGTTTGTTTATCTCGGCCGCGGACTCTCGGAGCCCGTATGCCCTCTGAATGCCGAATGAGGTAGCGCTGCAGCAAATCCGAACGGGTCCGCGCTCTGTGGGAATCGTACAGGCAGACAGGATGTGGTGGTTTTCGGAGGCGGCCCGGTCCAGTCGCAGTCTGTCATTGAAAAGTGTGAATTATTATCGTCGACCTAAACTCCGCGCCCATGGTTGGATGGCAAAGTAATTATCCCCAAGGCTGTAAGCCATGTTTCCCAACCTCCCAGTGCAGTATTGGTTTGCAGGAAGCCCGCCTGCTCAGATCGCCTCAGATTTGGGTTTCCATGTCTCCCCCCGTGGCAAACCAGAATTCAAATGAAACCGAATATCGCAGCGCTGAAAGAGGTGTTTGCGTTCAATAAATGATCCAGTACTAGACAGCTTTTACCCCCCAAATCAGATTCGTACCGAGACGCAGGAGTTACACGAACTGACATTCCAGAGTTATCCACTTAGAGGAAATCTGCACCCGAGCGTGCCACCCTGGGCATTTTATTCAGATCTGTATTCATCTCTCGGGCCCAGATTTACATAACGAGCCTGCATCGCTCCTCGCTGCAGTCAGCAACTCTCTGACTTTTCACATCAGGGCCGTTGAGGTTCGTCTACCCAGCTTCTGAAACGATACTTCTTATCTAAGGTGTGGCTGTTTCGTGGTTTTTGGCTGTCAGCCATCGGGACCTTGTTTTTTTTTTGTCCGTCCTGTCCTTTTGTACCTTTTTTTTTTTTTTTTTTTTTAAAGGATCTTTTCAGCAAAGTCCACAGAGGCAAGGCCGGGAAGGAAATGACACCGTGTTTTTGTGTGGGAACAGAGCAGAACAGTGACTCCAGTGAATGAGCCGCAGCGATGACATCACTTCTTTCTTATCTCTGGATAAAAGTAGACTTTTTTTTTTTTTTTTAAAGACGTGGTCTATTAAAGGCTCAGAAAACTGCCGACTCCAGCCTTAGTTTGGCACAGAGCGCTGCGCAGGCTGCGCGCGCGTGGGCGGGTGGCTCGCGTGCGCGTGGTACTTTTGTTTCTCTCACGTCATTAATGAATTAATTACCGGTTATGTGAGCAATATTAAGCATCCCAGTACGCAATAAGTTTAAAAAACAAACAAAACAAAAAAACAAGTCAAACATTGTGAGATGGACTTTGCCCTGAACTGCTGGAGGTAATGACCTCATCAAAATCACGCGGCTCTCGTCAAAGTTTGACTTTTTGATTTACTGGTGGGCCTGTTTGTCGCCTTCATTCGTTTTATCACGTCTTTCTTTTTTAAAAAAAATATATAGACAACTGTCAATGTTGTGTTTATGTCCTTTGAACAGAACGCAGACCCACTACTTGACTGTTGGTTGTTTTAGCGCTGAGACCGAGGCTGCAGGTCTCAGTTATCTCTTGTTGTCAGCAAGTGTGTGTGTGTGGATGTGAGCCGGGAGCGCCTGTGGGCGCTTTATCACCGAGAGTCTCACCAGCCAGACCGATGTTTGCAGCAAAGCTGACCCACAGCCCGGTTTCCCCTTCCCTGATTGGCTGCGCCGTTTTTGGGCCGGCCGCGCCGAAAGCGCGACTGCGAAGTGAGGACGCAGACGTCGTTCGCGCTTCCGTCCCGTATAACCGTCTCGCTCGGTCCCGTCGTTCGGAAAAACAGTCCGCAAAGATGTTCCCGGTAGAACGCAGCGAGGCCTCTCACCTGCACTACATATGTCAGAGAGAGGGAGAGGGAGAGAGAGAGAGAGAGAGAGACACCCAGATACTGTTGTCAGCCCGCAAAAATGCCGACTCATCTGATAACCTGGCCGATCCTCTCCTGCTGCAGATGTTCACGCGTAGATTCAACCTGAAAGCCGGCGATCGTTTTCCGTTAGTCAGAGGATCCGCCCCGGTTCACTCGGCTCAGTCCCAGGGTGCTTTGCCCCAGGGCACCTTCAAAGCGAAGCCTGCTGGGTAACGACAGCGTCCCACAAATAGAATGTCTCATTTTTAATAGGACGTTCTTTTCAGGCCCCCACGGCGTGAGCGCAGGGATCTGAGGAGCCCCCCCCCCCACGCGGCATTAGAAGAACGGCAGAGGGCGGGAGCGCCCCGCCATCTGGATCCGCTCTCTGACTCTGCCAGGGCGGCGCCGATGTTTATCCCGCAGCGCCTCGTCGGCCGTGACAGTTGTTTGTTTCTTCCTCTCTCTTCGCTGTGCCCCCCCCCCCCCCTTTACTTGATCACCCACCCCCCTCACATACACACAACACTCCCAGCATTGATGTTGTTCTGCGGCAGGTCGCGCTATCATACCACCAAATCTGTCATGTGGCCTTTTTTAAAATATTCGTTGGGGATTGTTTTTGTTTTCCTCCATTTTCATCCCCAAACCCTGCAAGGACTCGGACTCAGCGTCCCCGCAAAGATGCGCATTGTCACAAAAGTATCGTTCGGCAGGTGAAAACGTTCCGAAAACTGTCGGTGAAATATATTTCCTCAAAAAAAACCAAGTTGCACGTCCCCTGGGACGGCCGTGCGACGCTATGTTACAGCTCCGTGGTCGTCGGCACCGGCAGCGCGGGTCGTCTTTGCGTGGAGTAGCCACTTCGCTTTGGCGTGGAGACCGCCGCAAACCCGGCGCAGCCTCGAGGGCCTGCGAGCCTCGCTCAGGCGCCTGGAAGTGGCACTCATCCCGTTTTGTCCTCTGCTTATATCTCAGAACGTTTCAAGCGGCCGCGCTTGATTTATTTTCTTTTAAAACGCCCTCTTTATTTTTGAAAGGGCGTTGTTTCTCGTTTTTCTTCAACGCTCGTTGCTGTTAAAACGTTACTCTGTACGAAACCAGCGTTGTCGCACGGTTACCGGGATGAAGGGGCGAAGAGGGTCCAGCCACGGGCGGTGAGGCTGAACTGGGAGAAAAAAAACAGCGCGAGTGACACTCGTCTGACAAGCGAAATCCTCGCTCGCTCCCTCCTCCCTCCCAGCAGCGAGCAACCCCCCCTCCCCTTCCCTCGCTGTCCTCCCCGTTCGGCCCGGCAGGGATGAACTCACCCGAGGAATGACTGTTACTGCCGACTCATCGTCATTTCGGTCGGCCCGCCTGTGGTTTGCGGCGGCCACTCGCCCACGTTTGCAGGCAAGCAAACAAACACATCTGACCCGGTTTAGGAGGTTGCCATGCAGCCCCAAATGTATGTGCGTTCCTTTTTTTTTTTTTGTCCCTCGTTCTTCTTCTTTGTTTGCGCCCCTTCTGCTTTGGGTAGAACCAATCAAAACTACCTCTACGTTTTGATTGGATCACTTCATTTTTTTCACCATTTTGAACACCAGCGTGAGTCTGGGTCATCATTTAGCTAACGACAGGAGTTCCGCGTGAAGCAGCAGATGCGAAAAAGTGCTATTTCTCTTTCAGTTGCGGTCTCTCGTCCCGACCTTTTGTCAGAGAAATGACGGGGAAGGACTCAACAGGGTCCGCTTACGGCGAGTCCCTTTTTCAAAGTGACGCTTCATCGCCGTTAAAGAGGCCGCAGGTGGGAGGCCAAGTTTTGAGGAGACGTGGCGATCGGGATTCCCGGTAAATGGCAAATGAGCTGGGATCGGGTTAAGTTGCGTCCGGGAAAAAATCCCCCAAAAAATTCATTGTGTTGATTTGGTTTTTTAAAAGCATAAACAAAATAAAGACGCCGTGTACAGTGATTCAGCGGTTTTTATACTTAGAGGAATCCTGGCACGTCGTCCCGCAGCTCGTTTAAGTTTTCTCTTCGCGTTTCTTTCCATTACCGGAGGAGCGTTGTCAGCTGTCGGCTGTGGAAGGATCACGTTCAGCGTCGCCGCGGGAGACGCCGTTCGAACGCTCGGGGCCCGCCGAGTTCATGTGAAAGTTGTCGGAAAAACACGAAAATCTCGGGGAGAAGGCCGTCCGCCGTTTTTTTGGGCGAACTCGGGCGTTTGCACTGACGAAGCGGGAAACGACTCGTAGCGACCGGACCAGACGACGTCCGCGTGTGCTGGAGATCGCTCGCAGGGCTCAGCGGGAACGCGGCGGTCCCTCGGGCCAAAAGCAACACACGAAGACGGGCGAGCAAAGAGCGCTCATGCCCAGAAATGGATGGCGGGGGCGCCGCCGTAGAGCGATAAATAGCGCACGCGCACGGACTTAGCGATCTGTCATTCGGCGAGAAGCCATGGATACTAAACTGTTTGTTTTGCTCCCCGAAATGTTTCCTTTCCCTTCCGTTTGAGACCGCTGCGGCGACGTCATACTCCCGATCGCGAAGCCTGCTCAGAACAGAGGGAACATTCATGCGCGAGAGCTGGCGTAGTTTTCCGCGTGACGGTTTTTTCGACCCCGGCTCGTTTTTTTAATGAATGATCTGGGGCCCGCGGCTGAGCTCTTCCAGATGGCTCGGGTGAAACGCCACCCTCCGCATTTCGGCAGCCGGGGCGAAGCAGTCATACCAACGGGATGATGGCGATTCGTTATGAATTGCCGGCGCAATTCTCATCCTCATCCTCTGTCTCCTTTCTGTCTTGGATCCACGCAGGTAGCAGCGAGACGCCACGCGAGGGGACGCCGTCACCTGCCTGGGAGCCACGCCCCTCCCCCCCCTCGCCCCGCCTCCTTCCCGAGGCAGGATGGAGCCCCAGTGGCGGCTCGGAGCGGAGGGGGACCGTGGGATGCCGAGCCTGCTGGTGCCCAGCCCCCAGAGCGAGGCGGTGACCCACGAGATGGAGGAGCTGTCGCTGCAGCCCACGCAGAGCCTGCCGCCGCTCAGCGAGCGCAAAAACGGTAAGCCTGCCGGGTCGGCATGAACGAGCAACCTTTTAACAAAAACCCTCCAATGGCGATGAAAAAGCGCACTCATTAATTTCTAATGCAAAAAACAAGAGCAGAAAAAAGAAAATCAAAAAGTAAATCAAACGCACGAAACCCGGCGTCAACTAAACGTAACGTCATTGTGCGATCTGGACCTTTTGTTGCGTGAAGAGCGTGGCGGCCCCTTTTAACCTTCAGACATACTGCAAACGGCCCAGAGCACGTACTACCCCCCCCCGAATCGGCCAATCGGCCTAAAAGGATGAAAAAAAAGCCCTCGGCTCGGGGCTGGCTGCCCTGCCTCGCCTCACCCTCGCGGCGCTGGTGTTGTTTCAGCGGCCGCGTTGGACCGACTCGGAGACACTGATGGATCGCCGGGGGCTCGGGGGAGCGGGGGCCGGCTTCGCTCTCTCCGTTGCCAGTTCCCAATCAGGGCTTAGATGGCGAAGGGAGATCGGAGAGGTTGTTGCGCCAGACGCGGCGACTCGGCGGAACTCAAGGTGACGCCAAGGCTAAAAAATGTCGTTTTTGACCTTTTGGGGTTTTTTTTCTCTCACAAACGGGATCTAACGCGCAAAGCGAACCTTTCCAGGCGCCGGCGAGCAGATTTCGTGCCCTCTGGGGCGGCGCTATGCTAAAGGAGTCGTCCTCCATTTTTTTTAATAAAGCCAATAGTGCGGAGCACTGGTTGTTTTCGGCTGCGCTGGGTCGCTGCGGTTCATCGAACGGGTTTCGAAGTCGGCCTCCCCTCTGTCCGTCTCTCTCTCTCTCGGACAAACAGCTGAGGCTCGTTCACTCTGAGCTCCGGTCAGCCCGCCGAGGTCGTGGGGTCACAGTGCTGCAGACTGGAAGTCTCCGTGAGTCACCTTGAACAAACACGTCCCCACGCCGCATGCCTTTCTCCAATTATTTAGTCGGGGATCGAAACTCCCCTTTTCACCTCGCTGAGAAAATTTCTGTGTCAGCGCCCTGCGTGACTCTCGGTCGGTTTTGCGGCGTCGCGTCAAAAGCTGGAGCTCGAGCGTGTCGTCCCGTTGTCCTTGAGATTTGCTGAGTCAGCCGTCTGGCTGTTCCTCGACAGCTGCGAGGAACCGCCGCCGTCCTCCACATCTGGCCGTGTTCGGATCGCCTGCAGCCACAACAAAAAAAAAACCATCCTGAACCGACTGAGTGAGAGAGGGAAGTAAAAGTTTAAGGGGGGGGTTGTGGAGTTGTGGCCTTGTAATAAAAAGAAGAAGAAAAAAGAAAAAGTCAGGGAGGGCCAGAGAAATAAAGGCCGGGCCTGATGTCAGTTCCCTGTAAGTCTCTCAGAAGCGCAGCTGCAGCGCCGCGGAGCCCCGGCATGCGATCGCTCTCGCTCCAGTTTCCGCAAACTTTTTCTCCGGGCTCCGAGGGCTGGAACCTGGACGGCGCGATCGCTCGGCCGCGCGGCGGGCCGCTCCGCGGGGGGCGGGGGCGGAACCGCGGGACCTTGGCGCACGCGGAGGTGGAGCTGCCCGGCGACCGCCGCTCGGGGTTCAGAACTGGAGCAGGTGAGCCCGGCGCCCACGCGGGGTGGGGGGATGGGATGTTCTGCGGGGGAGGGGAGGGGTGTCTGTCTTTGCCCGTTCTCAGGTAGCAGCGGCCCAGACATGAAAAACAGCAGGCTTGCGCGCGTAATTACAGACTGGGAAAGTTGACATTAGAGGGGGGAGAGTTCCTGCATGACAGGACTCGAGCCCGAGTAAGCCCGCGGGCTCGTAAGTGGCGTCATGCGCCGGTGGAGCGCTGGAATGACGCCATCGTCGTCGGCCGTAGACACCCGGTGACTAGAGAGCAGGATGTGAGTTATCCATCGGGGGCGGGGCTCGCATGCTTTCTTCCCTTTTTCTCTTTCCCTCGCCTCATCTGTTTCTCCTTCCCCCTGCCGTTTTTCAACTCAATCTGTTTTTCCTTTTCTAACTTCTTTCTTTTTTTTTTCTTCTTCTTCTTCTTCTTCTTCTTCTGGGCTTTCAGTCCTGCAGTTGAGGCTCCAGCAGAGGCGAACCCGGGAGCAGCTGGTGGAGCAGGGCATCATGCCACGTGAGTATCGACTCCCGTTTCCGTAACGCGGCTCACGTCGTTCGCCTGCGACTCTTGTGCACTGACGGAAAACCGCATGCGTTGCAGCTCTCAAGAGCCCGGCGGCGTTCCACGGCCAGATCCGCAGCTTGGAGAGAGCCAGGGTAAGGCGCGCGGCTTGGGGGGGAAAAAAAACAAAAGGGCCCCGGGTCTGAAAGCGGTGCTCCTGGACCGCCGGGCCAGCTCGGTGCAAACCATTCTCGTCCCTAACTTTTTTTTTTTTTTTTCTTTTTCAGACCGAAAATTTCCTGAAGCACAAGATCCGCAGTCGTCCGGAGAGAGCGGAGCTGGTCAGGATGCACATCCTGCAAGGTGCTGACAATTCTCCAGGTCACAGCATGCGCACGCCGTGTTTTATTTTACCGTGGAACCTTTCAAAGCTCAAAAAATAGAAAGAATTTCCTCCTATTGTGAATGTATGTCCAACGGCGGCGGGCCGCTAAAGCAGGAGGCCGCCGATTTTTTTCGGGGGGGCCCCTTTTCAAAATGTCCCGGTGTCTGTTCTCCGACCCCCCACAGAGACGGGAGCGGAGCCCTCGCTGCAGGCCACCCAGATGAAGCTGAAGAGGGCGCGGCTGGCCGACAACCTGAACGAGAAGATCGCCCAGAGGCCCGGCCCGATGGAGCTGGTGGAGAAGAACATCCTGCCGGTGGACTCCAGCCTGAAGCAGGCCATCATCGGTGAGTCGCCGCCGCCATCCGCTCGAACCGGATCGCGGGGAGGTGAAAAACGCGGCGGGCGGACACACGGGGGCGACTCACGCAGGCCGTCTTTTCCGTCCCCGTCTGTCTCTCAGTGGGCCAGGTGAACTATCCCAAGGTGCTGGATGAAGACAGCTGCGACGCCCTGTCCCCGGAGCAGCCGGCCAGCCAGGAGTCCCAGAGCTCCGTCCCCTCGCCGGGTGAGAGCAGAGCGCCGGAGACGCCCTCTCCAGCCCCAGCGCCGCCGCCGCCGCCCAGCACTGTGCTGCAGGTGAGACGGAGAACGTCTGCGTACGCCCGCACGGTCGCCGCAGGTGTTTTTGCATTTATGCCTTTTTTTTTTTTTTTCTCATTTTGCATTCAGGCCCTCCCGGTTGCGACCCAAGCAGCATCAGACTTCGTGAAAGTCATCTCGACCGGCGAGCTTCCCGCCAGCCGCCCGGCCGCCGCCCCCGCTCCCTCCAAGCCGGGCCCGACGCTGGTGAAAGTAAGCGCGGCCCCTTCCTCTCGCCTCAGCCAAATGGCTTGACGGCTTGACGGCAAAAATGTCAAACCGAACGTCTCCTCCCCTCCCGCGACAGCAAAGCCAGCAGAAGACGCCGGCGGAGAAGAGCCGCGGCAAGAAGGGCAAGGAGCCGAAGCCCCGGGTGAAGAAGCTCAAGTACCACCAGTACGTCCCGCCGGACCAGAAGCAGGAGGCCAGCGAGGCGCCCATGGACTCCTCCTACGCCCGACTCCTGCAGCAGCAGCAGCTGTTCCTCCAGCTGCAGATCCTGAGCCAGCAGCAGCAGCAGCACTACAACTACCAGACCATATTACCGGCACCGCTCAAGTACGTACAGAAAAACACAGAAAAATTCCCTTTCCCCACACACACACACACGACAGGAAATTCATTGTGTTGCAGTTTTATCATGGTGTGACTTTTTTTTTTGTTTGTTTTTGTTCCGGCCGCAGCTCAGGACTCTTTATCTAGAGAGCGCCCTGAATGCGAGCCGGCTATTGTTGTTCCCGACGAGCCGGAGGCCCATTAGCCAGTTTCCAATAACAATCCCGGCGTCGTATCATACGGGATTAATGACCGGCAGGACGCCGTTTCATCAGCGGCTTGTTTTTTGTTTTTTGTTTTTTACCCGCGGAGACGCTCGGCGGCCCCGTCTCCCTTTGAACCGGGCTCTCGTGCGCTGCGGTTCGGTCGACTCGCTCTGTCAGTGAGGCGCAGGGCACGGGATGGATGGTCCGCTCATATTGGGAGCAGATTTCCCCACCCGTCTCCCTCCCCTCTACTTCCAATTATCTCAGACATAATACTCCCTTTGTCCGTCGCTTCTTCCTCTCTCTCTGTTTCTCATTTGGGCGATTCAGAAACAGTGTCGATGATTTCCTCTGGTAACAGTGACCTCAACTTTATTTTTTTTGTGTGTGTGTGTGTGTGTGTGTGTGTGTATCGCTCCTCCTCTCCACAGACCCGTGGCAGAGGGTCAGGGCGGCGCGGCCGGCAGCCTGCCGGCCTCCATCGTGGTGTCTCTGCCCGCCGCCCCTCCGCCTCCCCCGCCGCCTCCAGCTCCGGCTCGGCCGAACAGCTCGCTGTCCCACCGCAGGCCGGGAGTCTTGCCCGCCAACCTGGAGGAGATGAAGGTTCCCGGAACCTTTTTTTTTGTCGTTTTATATGCCGGAAAAACCCTTTTTGCCCTCGTAGCTTGGACCAATGTGATTCCGGCGCTTTAGAGAACGATCGGAATAATCCAATCCCTAGGCCGACGTGGGGGTCGACCTTGAACCCCGAAACGCTGACCCGGTCACGTTTATATCTTTGTAGGTGGCGGAGCTGAAGCTGGAGCTGAAGCTGCGTGGTCTCCCTGTGTCCGGGACAAAGACGGACTTGATAGAGAGGCTGAAACCTTTCCAGGGCGGCGCAGGCGGCCCCGAGAGCATGAGCTCCACGCCACCAGTCTCGCCACTCCCCGTCGATCCCTCGGGCCTCCAGCAGGACGTGGGCATGTCCGAGGCTCCCCATGAAGCACGGGCGGCGAGCGCCGGCTCGGCGGGGCCGCGGTGCTCGCCCCTCCCCGCTTTTCAAGTCCCGGAGGAAAAGGACAGGAGGCTCCACGAGAAGGAGCGGCAGATCGAGGAGCTGATGAGGAAGCTGGAGCAGGAGCAGAGGCTGGTGGAGGAGCTGAAGATGCAGCTGGAGGTGGAGAAGAGAGGCCAGGGCGGCTGCGCTGCCGACTCTGCCCCGGCGCCCGCCGCGAATCCTGCTCCGGCCGCTCTGGTTTCGGATGCAGTCAAGATGGAAGGCGCGGTCCTGTCGCACTGCACGACCGCCGGCGTCCCGAACTGCGTCCTGGGCTCGCAGGCTCGCGCAAGCCACCTTCCGACCATGGTGAAGCTGGAGGATGTGACCGTCTCCGCCGGCACGCCGCTCCAGCTCCAGACCCAGGCCCAGCTCGTCGCCCAGATCCAGCCCCAGGCGCAGCCCCGAGGAGCCACCAGCCCGCAGACCCAGCTCCTCCCCCAGTCCCAGAGGAGTCCCAAGCTTCAGACCCGGCCCCAGTCGCAACCCGCCGCCCCGGCCTGCAGCAGTTCTTCATCAGCCACCCAGGCGGAGTCTCCCAAGTGCTGGGTCAGCCTCAGACCCTGTTAACTGCACCCGGCCAACCGGGGACTCAGATCCTCCTCCCAGTCTCGCTGCCCAACAACGCTGCCACAATCCAGCTGCCGAGTACCACTGTCAGCCTGCAGGTAAGATCGGTTAGCTGCTGGACGTGTACTCGAATCTTACCGAGAAAGTCACGGTCTCACGATCTCTGTTCCACCCCCACCCCCCCTCCACCTCAGCCTGTTCTCCAGGCCGCGGTGTCGAACCCAGGCCTGGCGCAGTCCTCAGTTTCCCAGCTGCAGAGCACCAAGATGGAGACGGCGCCCAGCCAGCAGCCG
>JAFBJZ010000030.1:0-10370 GCA_016785225.1 Psettodes erumei
ATACTGAAGTGTTATTTTATGATTCCATGCACCCATGTCCTCAAAAACACACTTGTGTCCTTTTTTGAGTTTTTTCTCGACGAGAAAAAGCACGTTTTGGTCATATACCTGTTTGCACTTGAGCAGAAGGGTTATCCATGAACTTTTTGTTCTAAATGTGTTATCTAGTGACAAAGACTGATACTGAAGTGTTATTTTATGATTCCATGCACCCATGTCCAAAAAAACACACTTGTGTCCTTTTTTGAGAGGTTTTCTCGACGAGAAAAGCACGTTTTGGTCATATACCTGTTTGCACTTGAGCAGAAGGGGTTATCCATGAACTTTTTTGTTCTAAATGTGTTATCTAGTGACAAAGACTGATACTGAAGTGTTATTTTATGATTCCATGCACCCATGTCCTCAAAAACACACTTGTGTCCTTTTTTGAGTTTTTTCTCGACGAGAGAAAAGCACGTTTTGGTCATATACCTGTTTGCACTTGAGCAGAAGGGGTTATCCATGAACTTTTTGTTCTAAATGTGTTATCTAGTGACAAAGACTGATACTGAAGTGTTATTTTATGATTCCATGCACCCATGTCAAAAAAAAACACACTTGTGTCCTTTTTGTTTTTTTTTCTCGACGAGAAAAGCACGTTTTGGTCATATACCTGTTTGCACTTGAGCAGAAGGGGTTATCCATGAACTTTTTGTTCTAAATGTGTTATCTAGTGACAAAGACTGATACTGAAGTGTTATTTTATGATTCCATGCACCCATGTCCTCAAAAACACACTTGTGTCCTTTTTTGAGGTTTTTCTCGACGAGAAAAACACGTTTTGGTCATATACCTGTTTGCACTTGAGCAGAAGGGGTTATCCATGAACTTTTTGTTCTAAATGTGTTATCTAGTGACAAAGACTGATACTGAAGTGTTATTTTATGATTCCATGCACCCATGTCCTCAAAAACACACTTGTGTCCTTTTTGAGGTTTTCTCGACGAGAAAAAACACGTTTTGGTCATATACCTGTTTGCACTTGAGCAGAAGGGGTTATCCATGACTTTTTTTTGTTCTAAATGTGTTATCTAGTGACAAAGACTGATACTGAAGTGTTATTTTATGATTCCATGCACCCATGTCCTCAAAAAAACACACTTGTGTCTTTTTGAGGTTTTCTCGACGAGAAAAGCACGTTTTTGGTCATATACCTGTTTGCACTTGAGCAGAAGGGGTTATCCATGAACTTTTTTGTTCTAAATGTGTTATCTAGTGACAAAGACTGATACTGAAGTGTTATTTTATGATTCCATGCACCCATGTCCTCAAAAAACACACTTGTGTCCTTTTTTGAGGTTTTTCTCGAGAGAAAAGCACGTTTTGGTCATATACCTGTTTGCACTTGAGCAGAAGGGGTTATCCATGAACTTTTTTGTTCTAAATGTGTTATCTAGTGACAAAGACTGATACTGAAGTGTTATTTTATGATTCCATGCACCCATGTCCTCAAAAACACACTTGTGTCCTTTTTTTGAGGTTTTTTCTCGACGAGAAAAACACGTTTTGGTCATATACCTGTTTGCACTTGAGCAGAAGGGGTATCCATGAACTTTTTTTCTTCTAAATGTTGTTAGTAGTGAAAGACTGATACTGAAGTGTTATTTTATGATTCCATGCACCCATGTCCAAAAAAAACACACTTGTGTTTTTTTTTTGAGGTTTTTCTCGACGAGAAAAACACGTTTTGGTCATATACCTGTTTGCACTTGAGCAGAAGGGGTTATCCATGAACTTTTTTTTGTTCTAAATGTGTTATCTAGTGACAAAGACTGATACTGAAGTGTTATTTTATGATTCCATGCACCCATGTCCTCAAAACACACACTTGTGTGTCCTTTTTGAGGTTTTTCTCAGAGAGAAAAAACACGTTTTGGTCATATACCTGTTTGCACTTGAGCAGAAGGGGTTATCCATGAACTTTTTGTTCTAAATGTGTTATCTAGTGACAAAGACTGATACTGAAGTGTTATTTTATGATTCCATGCACCCATGTCCTCAAAAAACACACTTGTGTCCTTTTTGAGGTTTTCTCGACGAAAAAAACACGTTTTGGTCATATACCTGTTTGCACTTGAGCAGAAGGGGTTATCCATGAACTTTTTGTTCTAAATGTGTTATCTAGTGACAAAGACTGATACTGAAGTGTTATTTTATGATTCCATGCACCCATGTCCTCAAAAACACACTTGTGTCCTTTTTTGAGTTTTTCTCGACGAAAAAACACGTTTTGGTCATATACCTGTTTGCACTTGAGCAGAAGGGGTTATCCATGACTTTTTTTTGTTCTAAATGTGTTATCTAGTGACAAAGACTGATACTGAAGTGTTATTTTATGATTCCATGCACCCATGTCCTCAAAAACACACTTGTGTCCTTTTTGAGAGGTTTTCTCGACGAAAAAAAACGTTTTGGTCATATACCTGTTTGCACTTGAGCAGAAGGGGTTATCCATGAACTTTTTTTTTGTTCTAAATGTGTTATCTAGTGACAAAGACTGATACTGAAGTGTTATTTTATTCCATGATTCCATGCACCCATGTCAAAAAAAAAACACACTTGTGTCTTTTTTGAGTTTTTCTCGACGAGAAAAAGCACGTTTTGGTCATATACCTGTTTGCACTTGAGCAGGGGGGTTATCCATGAACTTTTTGTTCTAAATGTGTTATCTAGTGACAAAGACTGATACTGAAGTGTTATTTTATGATTCCATGCACCCATGTCCTCAAAAAAACACACTTGTGTCCTTTTTGAGGTTTTCGAAAAACGAGAAAAACACGTTTTGGTCATATACCTGTTTGCACTTGAGCAGAAGGGTTATCCATGAACTTTTTTTGTTCTAAATGTGTTATCTAGTGACAAAGACTGATACTGAAGTGTTATTTTATGATTCCATGCACCCATGTCCTCAAAAACACACTTGTGTCCTTTTTTGAGTTTTTCTCGACGAAAAAAACGTTTTGGTCATATATATACCTGTTTGCACTTGAGCAGAAGGGGTTATCCAACTTTTTTTTTAAATAAATATCTATGACAAAGTGACAAAGACTGATACTGAAGTGTTATTTTATGATTCCATGCACCCATGTCCAAAAAAAAACACACTTGTGGTTTTTTTTTGTTTTTTTCGAAGACAGAAAAACACGTTTTGGTCATATACCTGTTTGCACTTGAGCAGAAGGGTTATCCATGAACTTTTTGTTCTAAATGTGTTATCTAGTGACAAAGACTGATACTGAAGTGTTATTTTATGATTCCATGCACCCATGTCCTCAAAAAACACACTTGTGTCCTTTTTTTGAGGTTTTTTCTCGAGAAAAACACGTTTTGGTCATATACCTGTTTGCACTTGAGCAGAAGGGGTTATCCATGAACTTTTTGTTCTAAATGTGTTATCTAGTGACAAAGACTGATACTGAAGTGTTATTTTATGATTCCATGCACCCATGTCCTCAAAAACACACACTTGTGTCTTTTTTTTTGAGTTTTTCTCGACGAAAAAAAACACGTTTTGGTCATATACCTGTTTGCACTTGAGCAGAAGGGGTTATCCATGAACTTTTTGTTCTAAATGTGTTTATCTAGTGACAAAGACTGATACTGAAGTGTTATTTATGATTCCATGCACCCATGTCCAAAAAACACACTTGTGTTTTTTTGAGAGTTTTTTTTCTCGACGAGAAAAACACGTTTTTGGTCATATACCTGTTTGCACTTGAGCAGAAGGGGTTATCCATGACTTTTTTTGTTCTAAATGTGTTATCTAGTGACAAAGACTGATACTGAAGTGTTATTTTATGATTCCATGCACCCATCCTCAAAAACACACTTGTGTGTTTTTTGAGGTTTTCTCGACGAGAAAAACACGTTTTGGTCATATACCTGTTTGCACTTGAGCAGAAGGGGTTATCCATGAACTTTTTTTGTTCTAAATGTGTTATCTAGTGACAAAGACTGATACTGAAGTGTTATTTTATGATTCCATGCACCCATGTCCTCAAAAACTTGTGTGTGTGAGGTTTTTTTTTGAGTTTTTTCTCGACGAAAAATATACACGTTTTGGTTTGGTCATATACCTGTTTGCACTTGAGCAGAAGGGGTTATCCATGAACTTTTTTTTTGTTCTAAATGTGTTATCTAGTGACAAAGACTGATACTGAAGTGTTATTTTATGATTCCATGCACCCAAAAAAAAAACACACTTTGTGTCTTTTTGAGGTTTTCTCGACGAAAAAAACACGTTTTGGTCATATACCTGTTTGCACTTGAGCAGAGGGGGTTATCCATGAACTTTTGTTCTAAATGTGTTATCTAGTGACAAAGACTGATACTGAAGTGTTATTTTATGATTCCATGCACCCATGTCCTCAAAAACACACTTGTGTCCTTTTTGAGTTTTTTTCTCGACGAGAAAAACACGTTTTGGTCATATACCTGTTTGCACTTGAGCAGAAGGGGTTATCCATGAACTTTTTTTTCTCTAAAGTGTTATCTAGTGACAAAGACTGATACTGAAGTGTTATTTTATGATTCCATGCACCCATGTCCAAAAACACACTTGTGTCTTTTTTTGAGTTTTTTCTCGAAGAAAAAACACGTTTTGGTCATATACCTGTTTGCACTTGAGCAGAAGGGGTTATCCATGAACTTTTTTTGTTCTAAATGTGTTATCTAGTGACAAAGACTGATACTGAAGTGTTATTTTATGATTCCATGCACCCATGTCCTCAAAAAACACACTTGTGTCCTTTTTTGTTTTTTTTCTCGACGAGAGAAAAAAACACGTTTTGGTCATATACCTGTTTGCACTTGAGCAGAAGGGGTTATCCATGAACTTTTTGTTCTAAATGTGTTATCTAGTGACAAAGACTGATACTGAAGTGTTATTTTATGATTCCATGCACCCATGTCCTCAAAAAACACACTTGTGTCCTTTTTTTTGAGGTTTTTTTCTCGACGAGAAAAAAAAACACGTTTTGGTCATCATATACCTGTTTGCACTTGAGCAGAAGGGGTTATCCATGACTTTTTTTTGTTCTAAATGTGTTATCTAGTGACAAAGACTGATACTGAAGTGTTATTTTATGATTCCATGCACCCATGTCCTCAAAAAAACACACTTTGTGTTTTTGAGGTTTTCTCGAAAGAGAAAAACACGTTTTGGTCATATACCTGTTTGCACTTGAGCAGAAGGGGTTATCCATGAACTTTTTTGTTCTAAATGTGTTATCTAGTGACAAAGACTGATACTGAAGTGTTATTTTATGATTCCATGCACCCATGTCCTCAAAAAAACACACTTGTGTCCTTTTTGAGGTTTTTTTCGACGAGAAAAAAACACGTTTTGGTCATATACCTGTTTGCACTTGAGCAGAAGGGGTTATCCATGAACTTTTTTTTGTTCTAAATGTGTTATCTAGTGACAAAGACTGATACTGAAGTGTTATTTTATGATTCCATGCACCCATGTCCTCAAAAACACACTTTGTCCTTTTTTTGAGGTTTTCTCGACGAGAAAAAAACACGTTTTGGTCATATACCTGTTTGCACTTGAGCAGAAGGGGTTATCCATGAACTTTTTGTTCTAAATGTGTTATCTAGTGACAAAGACTGATACTGAAGTGTTATTTTATGATTCCATGCACCCATGTCTCAAAAAACACACTTGTGTTTTTTTGAGTTTTTCTCGACGAAAAACTTTTTTTTTGGTCATATACCTGTTTGCACTTGAGCAGAAGGGGTTATCCATGAACTTTTTGTTCTAAATGTGTTATCTAGTGACAAAGACTGATACTGAAGTGTTATTTTATGATTCCATGCACCCATGTCCAAAAAAAAAACACACTTGTGTCCTTTTTGAGGTTTTTCTCGACGAAAAACACGTTTTGGTCATATACCTGTTTGCACTTGAGCAGAAGGGGTTATCCATGAACTTTTTTTGTTCTAAATGTGTTATCTAGTGACAAAGACTGATACTGAAGTGTTATTTTATGATTCCATGCACCCATGTCAAAAAAAAACACACTTGTGTCTTTTTTGAGGTTTTCTCGACGAGAAAAACACGTTTTGGTCATATACCTGTTTGCACTTGAGCAGAAGGGGTTATCCATGAACTTTTTGTTCTAAATGTGTTATCTAGTGACAAAGACTGATACTGAAGTGTTATTTTATGATTCCATGCACCCATGTCCTCAAAAACACACTTGTGTCCTTTTTGAGGTTTTCTCGACGAGAAAAACACGTTTTGGTCATATACCTGTTTGCACTTGAGCAGAAGGGGTTATCCATGAACTTTTTGTTCTAAATGTGTTATCTAGTGACAAAGACTGATACTGAAGTGTTATTTTATGATTCCATGCACCCATGTCATGTAAAAAATACTTGTGTCCTTTTTGAGGTTTTCTCGACGAGAAAAACACGTTTTGGTCATATACCTGTTTGCACTTGAGCAGAAGGGGTTATCCATGAACTTTTTGTTCTAAATGTGTTATCTAGTGACAAAGACTGATACTGAAGTGTTATTTTATGATTCCATGCACCCATGTCCTCAAAAAAACACACTTGTGTCTTTTTTTGAGTTTTTTTTCTCGACGAAAAAAGCACGTTTTGGTCATATACCTGTTTGCACTTGAGCAGAAGGGGTTATCCATGAACTTTTTGTTCTAAATGTGTTATCTAGTGACAAAGACTGATACTGAAGTGTTATTTTATGATTCCATGCACCCATGTCAAAAAAAAAACACACTTGTGTCCTTTTTGAGGTTTTTCTCGACGAGAAAAACACGTTTTGGTCATATACCTGTTTGCACTTGAGCAGAAGGGGTTATCCATGAACTTTTTTTTGTTCTAAATGTGTTATCTAGTGACAAAGACTGATACTGAAGTGTTATTTTATGATTCCATGCACCCATGTCCTCAAAAAAACACACTTGTGTCCTTTTTGAGGTTTTTTTCTCGACGAGAAAAACACTTTTGGTCATATACCTGTTTGCACTTGAGCAGAAGGGGTTATCCATGAACTTTTTTGTTCTAAATGTGTTATCTAGTGACAAAGACTGATACTGAAGTGTTATTTTATGATTCCATGCACCCATGTCCTCAAAAAAACACACTTGTGTCCTTTTTTTGAGGTTTTTTCTCGACGAGAAAAAACACGTTTTGGTCATATACCTGTTTGCACTTGAGCAGAAGGGGTTATCCATGAACTTTTTGTTCTAAATGTGTTATCTAGTGACAAAGACTGATACTGAAGTGTTATTTTATGATTCCATGCACCCATGTCCTCAAAAAACACACTTGTGTTTTTTTTTGAGGTTTTCTCGACGAGAAAAAAACACGTTTTGGTCATATACCTGTTTGCACTTGAGCAGAAGGGGTTATCCATGAACTTTTTGTTCTAAATGTGTTATCTAGTGACAAAGACTGATACTGAAGTGTTATTTTATGATTCCATGCACCCATGTCCTCAAAAACACACTTGTGTCTTTTGAGGTTTTCTCGACGAGAAAAACACGTTTTGGTCATATACCTGTTTGCACTTGAGCAGAAGGGGTTATCCATGAACTTTTTTTGTTCTAAATGTGTTATCTAGTGACAAAGACTGATACTGAAGTGTTATTTTATGATTCCATGCACCCATGTCCTCAAAAAAACACACTTGTGTGTCCTTTTTGAGTTTTTTCTCGACGAGAAAAAAGCACGTTTTGGTCATATACCTGTTTGCACTTGAGCAGAAGGGGTTATCCATGAACTTTTTTTTGTTCTAAATGTGTTATCTAGTGACAAAGACTGATACTGAAGTGTTATTTTATGATTCCATGCACCCATGTCCTCAAAAACACACTTGTGTCCTTTTTGAGGTTTTCTCGACGAGAAAAACACGTTTTGGTCATATACCTGTTTGCACTTGAGCAGAAGGGGTTATCCATGACTTTTTTTTGTTCTAAATGTGTTATCTAGTGACAAAGACTGATACTGAAGTGTTTTATGATTCCATGCACCCATGTCCTCAAAAAAAACACACTTTGTGTCCTTTTTGAGTTTTTTCTCGACGAGAAAAAAAACACGTTTTGGTCATATACCTGTTTGCACTTGAGCAGAAGGGGTTATCCATGAACTTTTTGTTCTAAATGTGTTATCTAGTGACAAAGACTGATACTGAAGTGTTATTTTATGATTCCATGCACCCATGTCCAAAAAAAAACACACTTGTGTCCTTTTTTTTGGTTTTTTTTTCGACGAGAAAAACACGTTTTGGTCATATACCTGTTTGCACTTGAGCAGAAGGGGTTATCCATGAACTTTTTTTGTTCTAAATGTGTTATCTAGTGACAAAGACTGATACTGAAGTGTTATTTTATGATTCCATGCACCCATGTCTCAAAAAAAACACACTTGTGTCTTTTTTTGAGGTTTTCTCGACGAGAAAAACACGTTTTGGTCATATACCTGTTTGCACTTGAGCAGAGGGGGTTATCCATGAACTTTTTGTTCTAAATGTGTTATCTAGTGACAAAGACTGATACTGAAGTGTTATTTTATGATTCCATGCACCCATGTCCAAAAAACACACTTGTGTCTCTTTTTGTTTTTTTTCGACGAAAAACACGTTTTGGTCATATACCTGTTTGCACTTGAGCAGAAGGGGTTATCCATGAACTTTTTGTTCTAAATGTGTTATCTAGTGACAAAGACTGATACTGAAGTGTTATTTTATGATTCCATGCACCCATGTCCTCAAAAAAAAACACACTTGTGTTCTTTTTGAGGTTTTCTCGACGAGAAAAAAACACGTTTTGGTCATATACCTGTTTGCACTTGAGCAGAAGGGGTTATCCATGAACTTTTTGTTCTAAATGTGTTATCTAGTGACAAAGACTGATACTGAAGTGTTATTTTATGATTCCATGCACCCATGTCCAAAAAAACACACTTGTGTCCTTTTTGAGGTTTTCTCGACGAGAAAACACGTTTTGGTCATATACCTGTTTGCACTTGAGCAGAAGGGGTTATCCATGAACTTTTTGTTCTAAATGTGTTATCTAGTGACAAAGACTGATACTGAAGTGTTATTTTATGATTCCATGCACCCATGTCCTCAAAAAACACACTTGTGTCTTTTTGAGGTTTTCTCGACGAGAAAAGCACGTTTTGGTCATATACCTGTTTGCACTTGAGCAGAAGGGGTTATCCATGAACTTTTTGTTCTAAATGTGTTATCTAGTGACAAAGACTGATACTGAAGTGTTATTTTATGATTCCATGCACCCATGTCCTCAAAAACACACTTGTGTCCTTTTTGAGGTTTTCTCGACGAGAAAAGCACGTTTTGGTCATATACCTGTTTGCACTTGAGCAGAAGGGGTTATCCATGAACTTTTTGTTCTAAATGTGTTATCTAGTGACAAAGACTGATACTGAAGTGTTATTTTATGATTCCATGCACCCATGTCATGTAAAACACACTTGTGTGTGTCTTTTTGAGGTTTTTCGACGAGAAAAACACGTTTTGGTCATATACCTGTTTGCACTTGAGCAGAAGGGGTTATCCATGAACTTTTTGTTCTAAATGTGTTATCTAGTGACAAAGACTGATACTGAAGTGTTATTTTATGATTCCATGCACCCATGTCATGAAAAAACATACTTGTGTCCTTTTTGAGGTTTTCTCGACGAGAAAAACACGTTTTGGTCATATACCTGTTTGCACTTGAGCAGAAGGGGTTATCCATGAACTTTTTGTTCTAAATGTGTTATCTAGTGACAAAGACTGATACTGAAGTGTTATTTTATGATTCCATGCACCCATGTCCTCAAAAAACACACTTGTGTCCTTTTTTGAGGTTTTCTCGACGAGAAAAACACGTTTTGGTCATATACCTGTTTGCACTTGAGCAGAAGGGGTTATCCATGAACTTTTTTGTTCTAAATGTGTTATCTAGTGACAAAGACTGATACTGAAGTGTTATTTTATGATTCCATGCACCCATGTCCTCAAAAAAAAACACACTTGTGTCCTTTTTTGAGGTTTTCTCGACGAGAAAAGCACGTTTTGGTCATATACCTGTTTGCACTTGAGCAGAAGGGGTTATCCATGAACTTTTTGTTCTAAATGTGTTATCTAGTGACAAAGACTGATACTGAAGTGTTATTTTATGATTCCATGCACCCATGTCCTCAAAAAACACACTTGTGTCCTTTTTGAGGTTTTCGACGAGAAAAACACGTTTTGGTCATATACCTGTTTGCACTTGAGCAGAAGGGGTTATCCATGAACTTTTTGTTCTAAATGTGTTATCTAGTGACAAAGACTGATACTGAAGTGTTATTTT
>JAFBJZ010000032.1:0-21955 GCA_016785225.1 Psettodes erumei
GACAAAGAATGATACTAAAGTGTTATTTCATGATTCCATGCACCCATGTCCACCAAAACACAGTACTGTCCCTTTTGAGCTTTTCTCGGCGAGAAAAGCAGGTTTTAGTCATATGCCTGTTTGCTCTTGTGCAGAAGCGGGGACCCATGAAATTTTGCTCCATATGCATTGTCAACTGACCAAGAATGATATAAAGTGTTATTTTATGATTCCAGGCACCCATGTCCCAAAACACAGTACCGTCCATTTTAAGTGCTTTTCTCGGCGAGAAAGAAAAGCTCACAGTCATATGCCTGTTTGCACTTGTGCAGAAGGGGTGACCCATGGAATTTTTGCTTTATATCCATTATCAACTGACAAAGAATGATACTAAAGTGTTATTTTATGATTCCAGGCACCCATGTCTATCAAAAAACACAGTACCGTCCATTAAGTGCTTTTCTCGGCGAGAAAAAAAGGTTTCACAGTCACTATGCCTGTTTGCACTTGTGCAGAAGGGGACCCATGGAAATTTTTTTGCTTTATATCCATTATCAACTGACCAAAGAATGATACTAAAGTGTTATTTTATGATTCCAGGCACCCATGTCCCCCAAAACACAGTACCGTCCATTTAAGTGCTTTTCTCGGCGAGAAAAGCAGGTTTTGGTCATATGCCTGTTTGCTCTTGTGCAGAAGGGGGACCCATGAACTTTTTGCTCCATATGCATTGTCAACTGACCAAGAATGATATTAAAGTGTTATTTTATGATTCCAGGCACCCATGTCCCCCAAAACACAGTACCGTCCATTAAGTGCTTTTCTCGGCGAGAAAAGCTCACAGTCACTGGCCTGTTTGAACTTGTGCAGAAGGGGTGACCCATGGAATTTTTTGCTTTATATCCATTATCAACTGACAAAGAATGATACTAAAGTGTTATTTCATGATTCCATGCACCCATGTCCCCCAAAACACAGTACTGTCCATTAAGTGAGCTTTTCTCGGCGAGAAAAGCAGTTTAGTCATATGCCTGTTTGCTCTTGTGCAGAAGGGGGGACCCATGAACTTTTTTTGCTCTATATGCATTATCAACTGACCAAGAATGATACTAAAGTGTTATTTTATGATTCCAGGCACCCATGTCCCCAAAACACAGTACCGTCCATTTAGTGCTTTTCTCGGCGAGAAAAGCAGGTTTCACAGTCATATGCCTGTTTGCTCTTGTGCAGAAGGGGGACCCATGAAATTTTTTGCTACATATCCATTATCAACTGACCAAGAATGATAAAAAGTGTTTTTATGATTCCAGGCACCCATGTCCCCCAAAACACAGTACCGTCCCAGTTGTCTTTTCTCGGCGAGAAAAAAGCTCACAGTCACTGCCTGTTTGCACTTGTGCAGAAGGGGTGACCCATGGAATTTTTGCTTTATATCCATTATCAACTGACAAAGAATGATACTAAAGTGTTATTTTATGATTCCAGGCACCCATGTCCCCCAAAACACAGTACCGTCCTTTAAGTGCTTTTCTCGGCGAGAAAAGCTCACACTCACTGGCCTGTTTGCACTTGTGCAGAAGGGGTGACCCATGGAATTTTTTTGCTTTATATCCATTATCAACTGACAAAGAATGATACTAAAGTGTTATTTTATGATTCCAGGCACCCATGTCCCCAAAAAACACAGTACCGTCCATTAAGTGCTTTTCTCGGCGAGAAAAGCAGGTTTTCAGTCATATGCCTGTTTGCACTTGTGCAGAAGGGGGGACCCATGAAATTTTTGCTTTATATCCATTATCAACTGACCAAGAATGATACTAAAGTGTTATTTTATGATTCCAGGCACCCATGTCCCCCAAAACACAGTCCCGTCCATTAAGTTTTTTCTCGGAGAAAAGCAGCTCACTCACTGGCCTCTTTGAACTTGTGCAGAAGGGGTGATCCATGGAATTTTTGCTTTATTTCCATTATCAACTGACAAAGAATGATACTAAAGTGTTATTTTATGATTAAAGCTCACAGTCACTAGCCTCTTTGAACTTGTGCAAAAGGGGTGATCCATGGAATTTTTTGCTTTATTTCCATTATCAACTGACCAAGAACGATACTAAAGTGTTATTTCATGATTCCATGCACCCATGTCCCCCAAAACACACTACCGTGCGTTTAGTGCTTTTTTCGGCGAGAAAAGCAGGTTTTGGTCATATGCCTGTTTGGTCTTGTGCAGAAGCGTGGACCCATGAACTTTTTGCTCCATATGCATTGTCAACTGACCAAGATTGATATTAAAGTGTTATTTTATGATTCCAGGCACCCATGTCCCCCAAAACACAGTACCGTGCATTTAGTGCTTTTCTCGGCGAGAAAAGCTCTCACGATCACTGCCTGTTTAAAGTTGTGCCGAAGGGGTGACCCATGCAATTTTTTGTTTTGTATCCATTATCAACTGACAAAGAATGATACTAAAGTGTTATTTCATGATTCCATGCACCCACGTCCACCAAAACACAGTACTGTCCCTTGTGAGCTTTTCTCGGCGAGAAAAGCAGGTTTTGGTCATATGCCTATTTGCTCTTGTGCAGAAGTGGGGGCCCATGAACGTTGTGCTCCCTATGCATTGTCAACTGACCAAGAATGATATTAAAGTGTTGTTTCATGATTCCAAGCAGCCATGTCTCCCAAAACACAGTACCGTGCATTTAGTGCTTTTCTCGGCAATAAAAGCAGGTTTTGGTCATATGCCTGTTTGCTCTTGTGCAGAAGCGGGGACCCATGAAATATTTGCTACATATGCATTGTCAACTGATCAACAATGATAATAAAGCGTTATTTTATGATTCCAGAACCGTTGTCTATAAAAACACAGTACCGTCCAAAAAGCAGACACTCACTGGCATATTTGCAGTTATGCAGAAGGGGTGACCCATGGAATTTTTGCTTTATATCCACTATGAACTGACAAAGAATGATACGAAAGTGTTATTTTATGATTCCAGGCTGATGATGTCTATCAAACCACAATACGGTCCTTTAAGTGCTTTTTCTCGGCAGAGAAAAGCTCACAGTCACTGGCGTGTTTGCACTTGTGCAGAAGGGGTAGCCCATGGATTTTTTTTTGCTTTATATCCATTATCAACTGACAAAGAATGATACTAAAGTGTTATTTTATGATTCCAGGCACCCATGTCCCCCAAAGCACAGTCCGTCCATTAAGTGCTTTTCTCAGCGAGAAAAGCTCACAGATCACTAGCCTCTTTGAACTTGTGCAAAAGGGGTGATCCATGGAAATTTTTGCTTTATTTCCATTATCAACTGACCAAGAATGATACTAAAGTGTTATTTCATGATTCCAAAAACCCATGTCCCAGAAAAACACAGTCCGTTTCCATTAAAACTTTTTGCTTTTCTCGCGAGAGAAAAGCAAGTCACAGTCATATGCCTGTTTGAACTTGTGCAGAAGGGGTGACCCATGAATTTTTGCTTCCATATCCATTATCAACTGACCAAGAATGATACTAAAGTGTTATTTTATGATTCCAGGCACCCATGTCCCCCAAAACACAGTACCGTCCGTTTAAGTTTTTTTTTCGGCGAGAAAAGCAGGTTTTAGTCATATCATATGCCTGTTTGCTCTTGTGCAGAAGCGGGGACCCATGAACTTTTTTTTGCTCCATATGCATTGTCAACTGACCAAGAATGATATTAAAGTGTTATTTTATGATTCCAGGCACCCATGTCAAAAACACAGTACCGTCCATTTAAGTGCTTTTCTCGAAAAGAAAAGCTCACACTCACTGCCTGTTTGCACTTGTGCAGAGGGGTGACCCATGCAATTTTTGCTATATCCATTATCAACTGACAAAGAATGATACTAAAGTGTTATTTTATGATTCCATGCACCCATGTCAAAAAAAACACACTTGTGTCCTTTTTAAGTGCTTTTTCTCGATGAGAAAAGCACGTTTTGGTCATATACCTGTTTGCACTTGAGCAGAAGGGGTTATCCATGAACTTTTTGTTCTAAATGCATTATCAACTGACAAAGAATGATACTAAAGTGTTATTTTATGATTCCAGGCACCCATCCCCAAAAAAAACACAGTCCGTCCATTAAGTGCTTTTTTCGGCGAGAAAAAGCTCACACTCACTGCTGTGCCTGTTTGCACTTGTGCAGAAGGGGTACCCATGAAATTTTTTGCTTTATATCCATTATCAACTGACAAAGAATGATACTAAAGTGTTATTTCATGATTCCAGGCACCCATGTCCCCCCAAAACACAGTACTGTGCATTTAGTGCTTTTTTCTCGGCGAGAAAAAAGCTCACAGTCACTGCCTGTTGAAACTTGTGCAGAAGGGGGGACCCATGCAATTTTTTTTTTATATCCATTATCAACTGACAAAGAATGATACTAAAGTGTTATTTCATGATTCCAGGCACCCATGTCCACCAAAACACAGTGTCTGTGCCTTTAGAGCTTTTTTCTCGGCGAAAAAAGCAGGTTTTTTGGTCATATGCCTGTTTGCTCTTGTGCAGAAGCAGGGACCCATGAAATATTTGCTACATATGCATTGTCAACTGATCAACAATGATAATAAAGCGTTATTTTATGATTCCAGAACCGATGTCTATAAAAACACAGTACCGTCCAAAAAGCAGACACTCACTGGCATATTTGCACTTATGCAGAAGGGGTGACCCATGGATTTTTTTTGCTTTATATCCACTATGAACTGACAAAGAATGATATGAAAGTGTTATTTTATGATTCCAGGCACTGATGTCTATCAAACCACAATACGGTCCTTTAAGTGCTTTTCTCGGCGAGAAAAGCTCACCGTCACAGGCGTGTTTGCACTTGTGCAGAAGGGGTAGCCTATGGAATTTTTGCTTTATATCCATTATCAACTGACAAAAAATGATACTAAAGTGTTATTTTATGATTCCAGGCACCCATGTCCCCCAAAGCACAGTCCCGTCCATTAAGTGCTTTTCTCGGCGAGAAAAGCTCACAGTCACTGGCCTCTTTAGACTTGTGCAAAAGGGGTGATCCATGGAATTTTTTGCTTTATTTCCATTATCAACTGACCAAGAATGATATAGAAGTGTTATTTCATGATTCCTGGCACCCATGTCGCCCAAAACACAGTCCCGTCCATTAAGTGCTTTTCTCGGCCAGAAAAGCTCACAGTCACTGCCTCTTTGAACTTGTGCAAAAGGGGTGATCCATGAATTTTTTTTTGCTTTATTTCCATTATCAACTGACCAAGAACGATACTAAAGTGTTATTTCATGATTCCATGCACCCATGTCCCCCAAAACACACTACCGTGCGTTTAGTGCTTTTTTCGGCGAGAAAAGCAGGTTTTGGTCATATGCCTGATTGGTCTTGTGCAGAAGCGTGGACCCATGAACTTTTTGCTCCATATGCATTGTCAACTGACCAAAATGATGATATTAAAGTGTTATTTTATGATTTCCAGGCACCATGTCCATGTCCCACAAAACGTGCTTTTAGTGCTTTTCTCGGCGAGAAAAGCTCACAGTCACTTGCCTGTTTGAAGTTGTGCAGAAGGTGACCCATGCATTTTTTTTGCTTTATATCCATTATCAACTGACAAAGAATGATACTAAAGTGTTATTTTATGATTCCATGATTGCACCCATGTCCCCCCCAAAACACAGTACTGTCCATTAAGTGCTTTTTCTCGGCGAGAAAAAAGCTCACAGTCATATGCCTGTTGCTCTTTGACTTGTGCAGAAGGGTGACCCATGAAGTGTTATTTTTTTGCTTTATCAAAACACAGCATATGCATTATCAACTGACCAAGAATGATATAAAGTGTTTTTCATGATTCCAGGCACCCATGTCCCCCAAAACACAGTACCGTCCATTAAGTGCTTTTTTCTCGGCGAGAAAAAAAAGCTCACAGTCACTGCCTGCCTGTTTGAACTTGTGCAGAAGGGGTGACCCATGGAATTTTTTGCTTTATATCCATTATCAACTGACAAAGAATGATACTAAAGTGTTATTTATGATTCCATGCACCCATGTCCCCAAAAACACTTGTGTCCTTTTTAGTGCTTTTTTTCGGCGAGAAAAGCAGGTTTCACAGTCATATGCCTGTTTGGTCTTGTGCAGAAGGGGGACCCATGAACTTTTTTGCTCCATATGCATTATCAACTGACCAAGAATGATATAAAGTGTTATTTTATGATTCCAGGCACCCATGTCCCCCAAAACACAGTACCGTGCCATTAAGTGCTTTTTTCGGCGAGAAAAGCTCACAGTCACTGCCTGTTTAAACTTGTGCAGAAGGGGTGACCCATGAATTTTTTGCTTTATATCCATTATCAACTGACAAAGAATGATACTAAAGTGTTATTTTCATGATTCCATGCACCCATGTCCCCCAAAACACACAGTACTGTCTTTTTTTGAGTGCTTTTCTCGGCGAGAAAAGCAGGTTTCAGTCATATGCCTGTTTGCTCTTTGTGCAGAATGGGGACCCATGAAGTGTTATTTTTTTTGCTCCATATGCATTATCAACTGACAAAGAATGATATTAAAGTGTTGTTTCATGATTCCAGGCACCCATGTCCATCAAAAAAACACAGTACCGTGCATTTAGTGCTTTTTCTCGGCGAAAAAAAAGCAGGTTTTGGTCATATGCCTGTTTGCTCTTTGTGCAGAAAGGGGGACCCATGAAATATTTGCTACATATGCATTGTCAACTGATCAACAATGATAATAAAGCGTTATTTTATGATTCCAGAACCGATGTCTACCAAAAAAAACACAGCTTTACCGGCCCAAAAAGCAGACACTCACTGGCATATTTGCACTTTTTAGCAGAAGGGGTGACCCATGGAATTTTTTTTTTTTGCTTTATATCCACTATGAACTGACAAAGAATGATATGAAAGTGTTATTTTATGATTCCAGGCACTGATGTCTATCAAAACACAACTGTCTTTCAAGTGCTTTTCTCGGCGAGAAAAGCAGGTCACAGTCATATGCCTGTTTGCTCTTGTGCAGAAGACCCATGAAATTTTTCATTGTCAACTGATCAAGAATGATAATAAAGTGTTATTTTATGATTCCAGCACTGATGTCTATAAAACACACTGTCCATTAAGTTTTTTCTCGGCAGAAAAGCTCAGTTGCACTCACTGTTTGCACTTGTGCAGAAGGGGTAGCCCATGGAATTTTTTTGCTTTATATCCATTATCAACTGACAAAGAATGATACTAAAGTGTTATTTTATGATTCCAGGCACCCATGTCCCCCAAAGCACAGTCCGTCCATTAAGTGCTTTTTTCTCGGCGAAAAAAAGCTCACAGTCACTGGCCTCTTTAGACTTGTGCAAAAGGGGTGATCCATGAATTTTTTTTTTGCTTTATTTCCATTATCAACTGACCAAGAATGATATAGAAGTGTTATTTCATGATTCCTGGCACCCATGTCCCCCCATGTCGCCCAAAAAACACAGTCCATTAAGTTCTTTTCTCGGCCAGAAAAGCTCACAGTCACTGGCCTCTTTGAACTTGTGCAAAGGGGGGTGATCCATGGATTTTTTGCTTTATTTCCATTATCAACTGACCAAGAACGATACTAAAGTGTTATTTCATGATTCCATGCACCCATGTCCCAAAACACACTACCATGCGTTTAGTGCTTTTTTCTCGAGAGAAAAGCAGGTTTTCAGTCATATGCCTGTTTGGTCTTGTGCAGAAGCGTGGACCCATGAACTTTTTGCTCCATATGCATTGTCAACTGACCAAGATTGATATTAAAGTGTTATTTTATGATTCCAGGCACCCATGTCCCCCAAAACACACAGCCGTGTAGCATTTAGTGCTTTTTTCTCGGCGAAAAAAGCTCACAGTCACTTGCCTGTTTAAAGTTGTGCGAAGGGGTGACCCCATTTTTTTTTGCTTTGTATCCATTATCAACTGACAAAGAATGATACTAAACTGTTATTTCATGATTCCATGCACCCATGTCCCATGCACCCATGTCCACCAAAACACAGTACTGTCTCTTGCTTGTGAGCTTTTCTCGGCGAGAAAAGAAAAGCAGGTTTTAGTCATATTGCCTATTTGCTCTTGTGCAGAAGGGGGGCCCATGAACATTGTGCTCCCTATGCATTGTCAACTGACCAAGAATGATATTAAAGTGTTTCATGATTTCATGATTCCAAGCAGCCATGTCCCAAAAAAACACAGTACCGTGCATTTAGTGCTTTTCTCGGCGATAAAAGCAGGTTTTGGTCATATGCCTGTTTGCTCTTGTGCAGAAGCGGGGACCCATGAAATATTTGCTACATATGCATTGTCAACTGATCAACAATGATAATAAAGTGTTATTTTATTTTATGATTCCAGAACCGATGTCTATAAAAACACAGTGCCGTCCAAAAAGCAGACACTCACTGGCATATTTGCAATTATGCAGAAGGGGTGACCCATGGAATTTTTGCTTTATATCCACTATGAACTGACAAAGAATGATACGAAAGTGTTATTTTATGATTCCAGGCTGATGTCTATCAATTACAGGCACTGATGTCTCGCGAGAAAAACCACAGTCAACGGTCCTTTAAGTGCTTTGTTTTTCTTGTGAGAAAAGCTCACAGTCACTGGCGTGTTTGCACTTGTGCAGCAGGTAGCCTATGGATTTTTTGCTTTATATCCATTATCAACTGAAAAAAAAATGATACTAAAGTGTTATTTTATGATTCCAGGCACCCATGTCCCCCAAAGCACAGTCCCGTCCATTAAGTGCTTTTCTCGGCGAGAAAAGCTCACAGTCACTGGCCTCTTTGAACTTGTGCAAAAGGGGTGATCCATGGAATTTTTTGCTTTATTTCCATTATCAACTGACCAAGAATGATACTAAAGTGTTATTTTATGATTCCATAAACCCATGTCCAAAAAAAAACACACTTGTGTCCTTTTAAGGTTTTTTTCTCGATGAGAAAAGCACGTTTTAGTCATATACCTGTTTGCACTTGAGCAGAAGGGGTTATCCATGAACTTTTTTGTTCTAAATGTGTTATCTAGTGACAAAGACTGATACTGAAGTGTTATTTTATGATTCCAGGCACCCATGTCCCCCAAAACACAGTCCGGCCATTAAGTGCTTTTCTTGGCGAGAAAAGCTAACACTCACTGGCTTCTTTGCACTTGTGCAGAAGGGGTACCCATGAAATTTTTGCTTTATATCCATTATCAACTGACAAAGAAATGAACTAAAGTGCTATTTTATGATTCATGATTCCAGGCACCCCAAACCCCCAAAACACAGTACCGTGCATTTAGTGCTTTTCTCGGCGAGAAAAGCTCACAGTCACTTGCCTGTTTGAAGTTGTGCCGAAGGGGTGACCCATGCAATTTTTTGCTTTGTACCATTATGAACTGACAAACAATGATACTAAAGTGTTATTTCATGATTCCAGGCACCCACGTCCACCAAAACACAGTACTGTCCCTTTGTGAGCTTTTTCTCGGAGAAAAGCAGGTTTTGGTCATATCATATGCCTGTTTGCTCTTGTGCAGAAGCAGGGACCCATGAAATATTTGCTACATATGCATTGTCAACTGATCAACAATGATAATAAAGCGTTATTTTATGATTCCAGAACCGATGTCTATAAAAACACAGTACCGTCCAAAAAGCAGACACTCACTGGCATATTTGCACTTATGCAGAAGGGGTGACCCATGGAATTTTTGCTTTTATATCCATCCACTATGAACTGACAAAGAATGATACGAAAGTGTTATTTTATGATTCCAGGCACTGATGTCTATCAAACCACAATACGGTCCTTTAAGTTCTTTTCTCGGCGAGAAAAGCTCACCGTCACAGGCGTGTTTGCACTTGTGCAGAAGGGGTAGCCTATGGAATTTTTGCTTTATATCCATTATCAACTGACAAAAAATGATACTAAAGTGTTATTTTATGATTCCAGGCACCCATGTCCCCCAAAGCACAGTCCCGTCCATTAAGTGCTTTCCCGAGAAAAAAGCACAGTCAGGCCTCCCTTTCCATTAAGTGCTTTTTCTCGGTGCAAGAAAAGCTCACAGTCACTGGCCTCTTTAGATTGTGCAAAGGGGTGATCCATGCTTTTTTTTTTTTATTTCCATTATCAACTGACCAAGAATGATATAAAGTGTTATTTCATGATTCCTGGCACCCATGTCGCCCAAAAAAACACAGTCCCGTCTTTTCTCGGCCAGAAAAGCTCACAGTCACTGGCCTCTTTTTGAACTTGTGCAAAAGGGGTCCATGGGAATTTTTTTGCTTTATTTCCATATCAACTGACCAAGAACGATACTTTATTTCCATTATCAACTGACCAAGAACGATTAAAGTGTTATTTCATGATTCCATGCCCCCCATGTCCCCAAAACACACTTTAGTGCGTTTAGTGCTTTTCTCGGCGAGAAAAGCAGGTTTTTAGTCATATGCCTGTTTGGTCTTGTGCAGAAGCGTGGACCCATGAACTTTTTTTGCTCCATATGCATTGTCAACTGACCAGATTGATGATATTAAAGTGTTATTTTATGATTCCAGGCACCCATGTCCCCAAAACAAAAGTGCTGTTTACCGTGCATTTAGTGCTTTTCGGCGAGAAAAGCTCTGTCACTTGCCTGTTTAAAGTTGTGAAGGGGTGACCCATGCATTTTTTTTTTTTTGTATCCATTATCAACTGACAAAGAATGATACTAAAGTGTTATTTCATGATTCCATGCACCCCGTCCACCAAAACACAGTACTGTCTTTTTCTTGTCATATGCCTTGTTGCCCATGTGCAGAAGTCCCATATGCCCATGTTGTGCTCCCTATGCATTGTCAACTGACCAAGAATGATATTAAAGTGTTGTTTCATGTTTCCAAGCAGCCATGTCCCCCAAAACACAGTACCGTGCATTTAGTGCTTTTCTCGGCGATAAAAGCAGGTTTTGGTCATATGCCTGTTTGCTCTTGTGCAGAAGCGGGAACCCATGAAATATTTGCAACATATGCATTGTCAACTGATCAACAATGATAATAAAGCGTTATTTTATGATTCCAGAACCGTTGTCTATAAAAACACAGTACCGTCCAAAAAGCAGACACTCACTGGCATATTTGCAGTTATGCAGAAGGGGTGACCCATGGCATTTTTGCTTTATATTCCACTATGAACTGACAAAGAATGATACGAAAAAGTGTTGATTCCAGGCACTGATGTTCCAGGCACTGATGTCTATCAAAGAAAAAAACCACAATCACGGTCCTTTGCAGAAAGTGCTTTTTCGGCGAGAAAAGCTCACAGTCACTGGCGTGTTTGCACTTGTGCAGAAGGGGTAGCCCATGGAATTTTTGCTTTATATCCATTATCAACTGACAAAGAATGATACTAAAGTGTTATTTTATGATTCCAGGCACCCATGTCCCCCAAAGCACAGTCCCGTCCATTAAGTGCTTTTCTCGGCGAGAAAAGCTCACAGTCACTGGCCTCTTGAACTTTGCAAAAGGGGTGATCCGTGAATTTTTTGCTTTATTTCCATTATCAACTGACCAAGATGATAGAAGTGTTATTTCATGATTCCTGGCCCCATGTCGCCCAAAACACAGTCCCGTCCATTAAGTGCTTTTCTCGCCAAAAGCTCACAGTCACTGGCCTCTTTGAACTTGTGCAAAGGGGTGATCCATGGAAAGCTCACAGTCACTGGCCTCTTTGAACTTGTGCAAATATGCTCTCATGGTGATCCATGATTTTTTTTTGCATATTTCCATTATCAACTGACCAAGAATGATACTAAAGTGTTATTTCATGATTCCATGCACCCATGTCCCCCAAAACACAGCTTGCTTTTTTAGCTTTTTTCTCGGCGAGAAAAGCAAGTTTTGGTCATATGCCCGTTTGCTCTTGTGCAGAAGCGGGGACCTATGAACTTTTTGTTCCATATGCATTGTCAACTGACCAAGAATTATAGTAAAGTGTGATTTTATGATTCCAGGTACCGATGTCTATCAAAACACAATACCGTTCGTTAAGAGCTTTTCTCGGCGAGACAAGCTCACACTCACTGTCCTGTTTGAAGGTGTGCAGAAGGGGTGGGTGATGGGATGGGATTATTACATATACATATCCATTATCAAATGACAAAGAATGATTTAATGATTGTTACACCCATATCCAACAAATACAGTACATATCCAACAAAACACAGTACTGTCCATTGTGAGCTTTGGTCTTATGCCTGTTTTCTCTTGTGCAGAACCGGGGACCCATGAACTTTTTGCTCCATGTGCATTGGCAACTGACAAACAATGATATAGAAGTGTTATTTTATGATTCCAGGCACCCATGTTCCCCAAAACACAATACTGTTCATTTAGTGCTTTTCTCGGCGAGTGAAGCTCACACTCACTGGCCTGTTTTCAGTTGTGCAGAAGGGGTGACCCATGGGATTTTTGGTTTATATCCATTACGAACTGACAAAGAATGATACTGAAGTGTTATTCTATGATTCCATGCACCCATATCTTCAAAAACACACTTGTGTCCTTTTTTGAGTTTTTTTCAAAAACACGTTTTGGTCATATACCTCGTTTTGGCCTGTTATACCTGTTTGGGTTATTGTGCAGAAGGGGTTATCCATTTTTTTTGTGTAAATGACTGACAAAAGTGTTATACTGAAGTGTTATTTTTGATTCCATGCACCCATGTCTCAAAAACACACTTGTGTCCTTTTTGAGGTTTTTTCGACGAGAAAAAAACGTTTTGGTTTTATACGTGTTGCACTTGAGCAGAAGGGAGCAAGGGTCCATTTTTTTTTGTTACTATGTGTGTTTGCACTTGAGCAGAATGGGGTTATCCATGAACTTTTTGTTCTAAATGTGTTATCTAGTGACAAAGACTGATACTGAAGTGTTATTTTATGATTCCACACACCCATGTCCTGAAAACACACTTTTTTTTTTTTGAACACGTTTTTTTGGTCATATGCCTGTTTACCTGTTTGCACAGGCAGGTTATCCATGAACTTTTTGTTCTAAATGTGTTATCTAGTGACAAAGACTGATACTGAAGTGTTATTTTATGATTCCATGCACCCATGTCCTCACACACTTGTGTCCTCGAGAAAAAAAAAACACACTTGTGTGTTTTTTTGAGGTTTTCGATTTGAAAAAACACGTTTTGGTCATATACCTGTTTGCACTTGAGCAGAAGGGGTTATCCATGAACTTTTTGTTCTAAATGTGTTATCTAGTGACAAAGACTGATACTGAAGTGTTATTTTATGATTCCATGCACCCATGTTCCATGTCCTGCACCCATGTCCAAAAAAAACACACTTGTGTGTCTTTTTTTTTGAGTTTTTTCGCACTTGAGAAGCACAAGAAGGTTTTGGTCATATACTTGTTTGCACTTGTGCAGAAGGGGTTATCCATGAACTTTTTGTTCTAAATGTGTTATCTAGTGACAAAGACTGATACTGAAGTGTTATTTTATGATTCCATGCACCCATGTCCTCAAAAACACACTTGTGTCCTTTTTTGAGTTTTTTTTCTCGAGAAAAAAACACGTTTTGGTCATATATATGTTTGCTGTTTGCACTTGAGCAAGGGGTTTATCCATGAACTTTTGTTCTAAATGTGTTATCTAGTGACAAAGACTGATACTGAAGTGTTATTTTATGATTCCATGCACCCATGTCCTCAAAAACACACTTGTGTCCTTTTGAGGTTTTTCTCGAGAAAAACACGTTTTGGTCATATACCTGTTTGCACTTGAGCAGAAGGGGTTTTCCATGAACTTTTTGAGTTTTTAAAAGTTTTATGATCTACTTGTTCAAAAAAAACACTTGTGTTTTTTTGAGGTTTTTATGATATACCTGTTTGCACTTGAGCACTGTGTTTCCATGAATTTTGTTCTAAATGTGTTATCTAGTGACAAAGACTGATACTGAAGTGTTATTTTATGATTCCATGCACCCATGTCAAAAAAACACACTTGTGTCCTTTTTGAGTTTTTTTTCTCGACGAGAAAAACACGTTTTGGTCATATACCTGTTTGCACTTGAGCAGAAGGGGTTATCCATGAACTTTTTGTTCTAAATGTGTTATCTAGTGACAAAGACTGATACTGAAGTGTTATTTTATGATTCCATGCACCCATGTCCTCAAAAAAAAACACACTTGTGTCCTTTTTTGAGGTTTTTTTCGACGAGAAAAACACGTTTTGGTCATATACCTGTTTGCACTTGAGCAGAAGGGGTTATCCATGAACTTTTTTTTGTTCTAAATGTGTTATCTAGTGACAAAGACTGATACTGAAGTGTTTTTATGATTCCATTGTCCTCAAAAAAACACACTTGTGTCCTTTTTGAGGTTTTCTCAAAAACACACTTGTGTCCTTTTTTGAGTTATCCATTTTTTTTTCAGAAAAACACGTTTTGGTCATATACCTGTTTGCACTTTGCAGCAGAAGGGGTTATCCATGAACTTTTTGTTCTAAATGTGTTATCTAGTGACAAAGACTGATACTGAAGTGTTATTTTATGATTCCATGCACCCATGTCCTCAAAAACACACTTGTCCTTTTTTGAGGTTTTCTCGACGAGAAAAACACGTTTTGGTCATATATACCTGTTTGCACTTGAGCAGAAGGGGTTATCCATGAACTTTTTTTCTAAAATGTGTTATCTAGTGACAAAGACTGATAAATGTTGTTATTTTATGATTCCATGCACCCATGTCCTCAAAACACACTTGTGTTCTTTTTATGTTTTTCCATGCACCCATGTCCTAAAAAACACACTTTTGTTTCCTTTTTGAGGTTTTTCGATGTGTTGAGAGAAACACACGTTTTGGTCATATACCTGTTTGCACTTGAGCAGAAGGGGTTATCCATGAATGATTTTTTTGTTCTAAATATGTTATCTAGTGACAAAGACTGATACTGAAGTGTTATTTTATGATTCCATCCATGTCATGTCCTCAAAAACACACTTGTGTCCTTTTTTGAGTTTTTCTCGACGAGAAAAACACGTTTTGGTCATATACCTGTTTGCACTTGAGCAGAAGGGGTTATCCATTTTTTTTGTTCTAAATGTGTTATCTAGTGACAAAGACTGATACTGAAGTGTTATTTTATGATTCCATGCACCACCCATGTCCTCAAAAACACAAAAAAACACACTTGTGTTTTTTTTGTTTTTTCTCGACGAAACAAAAAAACACGTTTTGTTTTGGTCATATACCTGTTTGCACTTGAGCAGAAGGGGTTATCCATGAACTTTTTTTCTCTAAATGTGTTATCTAGTGACAAAGACTGATACTGAAGTGTTATTTTATGATTCCATGCACCATGTCAAAAAAAAAACACACTTGTGTCCTTTTTGAGGTTTTTTCTCGACGAAAAAAAAACACGTTTTGGTCATATACCTGTTTGCACTTGAGCAGAAGGGGTTATCCATGAACTTTTTGTTCTAAATGTGTTATCTAGTGACAAAGACTGATACTGAAGTGTTATTTTATGATTCCATGCACCCATGTCCTCAAAAACACACTTGTGTCCTTTTTTGAGGTTTTCTCGACGAGAAAAGCACGTTTTGGTCATATACCTGTTTGCACTTGAGCAGAAGGGGTTATCCATGAACTTTTTGTTCTAAATGTGTTATTATCTAGTGACAAAGACTGATACTGAAGTGTTATTTTATGATTCCATGCACCCATGTCAAAAAAAAAACACACTTTGTGTTTTTTGAGTTTTTTTTCTCGAAGAAAAACACGTTTTGGTCATATACCTGTTTGCACTTGAGCAGAAGGGTTATCCATGAACTTTTGTTCTAAATGTGTTTAGTGCAAAGACTGATACTGAAGTGTTATTTTATTTTTATCCATGAACTTTTGTTCTAAATGTGTTATCTAGTGACAAACTTGATACTGAAGTGTTATTTTATGATTCCATGCACCCATGTCCTGTCAAAAAACACACTTGTGTCTTTTTTGAGGTTTTCTCGAAAAGAAAAGAACTTTTTTGGTCATAACCTGTTTGCACTTGAGCAGAAGGGGTTATCCATGAACTTTTGTTCTAAATGTGTTATCTAGTGACAAAGACTGATACTGAAGTGTTATTTTATGATTCCATGCACCCATGTCCTCAAAAAAAAACACACTTTGTGTTTTTTTTGTTTTTCGAAAGAAAAAAAAACACGTTTTCATATCCTGTTTTTTGAGCACTTGAGCAGTTAGGGGTTTTCCATGTTTTTTTGTTCTAAATGTGTTATCTAGTGACAAAGACTGATACTGAAGTGTTATTTTGCATTCCATTCCATGTCAAAAAACTTGTCTTGTGTTTTTTTTTTTTTTTTTTTTTCCGAGAAAAACAATCATACACACTTGTGGGGTTTTCCATGAACTTTTTTTTCTAAATGTGTTATTTTGACAAAGACTGATACTGAAAGTGTTTTTGAAAAACACTTGTGTCCTTTTTTTAGTTTTATACAAAAAAAACGTTTTTTTATATGTTTGCACTTGAGCAGAAGGGGTTATCCATGAACTTTTTGTTCTAAAATGTTATCTAGTGACAAAGACTGATACTGAAGTGTTATTTTATGATTCCATGCACCCATGTCCAAAAAACACACTTGTGTTTTTTTTTTTTTTTTCTCGACGAGAAAAACACGTTTTGGTCATATACCTGTTTGCACTTGAGCAGAAGGGGTTATCCATGAACTTTTGTTCTAAATGTGTTATCTAGTGACAAAGACTGATACTGAAGTGTTATTTTATGATTCCATGCACCCATGTCCTCAAAAAAACACACTTGTGTCCTTTTTTTGAGGTTTTCTCGACGAGAAAAACACGTTTTGGTCATATACCTGTTTGCACTTGAGCAGAAGGGGTTATCCATGAACTTTTGTTCTAAATGTGTTATCTAGTTGATACTGAAGTGTTATTTTATGATTCCATGCAACCCATGAGAAAAAAACGTTATGTTATTATTTATGAACTTTTTGTGTTATCTAGTGACAATGACTGATACTGAAGTGTTATTCCATGATTCCATGCACCCATGTCCTCAAAAAAAACACACTTGTGTCCTTTTTGAGGTTTTCTCGACGAAAAAAAGCACGTTTTGGTCATATACCTGTTTGCACTTGAGCAGAAGGGGTTATCCATGAACTTTTTGTTCTAAATGTGTTATCTAGTGACAAAGACTGATACTGAAGTGTTATTTTATGATTCCATGCACCCCATCCTCAAAAAACACACTTGTGTTTTTTTGAGTTTTTTCTCGAAAAAAAAAAAAAACACGTTTTGGTCATATACCTGTTTGCACTTGAGCAGAAGGGGTTATCCACTTTTTTTTGTTCTAAATGTGTTATCTAGTGACAAAGACTGATACTGAAGTGTTATTTTATGATTCCATGCACCCATGTCCTCAAAAAAAACACACTTGTCCTTTTTTGTTTTTTTCTCGTGAGAAAAACACGTTTTGGTCATATACCTGTTTGCACTTGAGCAGAAGGGGTTATCCATGAACTTTTTGTTCTAAATGTGTTATCTAGTGACAAAGACTGATACTGAAGTGTTATTTTATGATTCCATGCACCCATGTCCTCAAAAACACACTTGTGTGTCTTTTTGAGTTTTTTTTTCGACGAGAAAAACACGTTTTGGTCATATACCTGTTTTTTTGCTTTGAGCAGAAGGGGTTATCCATGAACTTTTTTTTTTGTTCTAAATGTGTTATGACAAGTGACAAAGACTGATACTGAAGTGTTATTTTATGATTCCATGCACCCCCATGTCACAAAAAACACACTTGTGTTTTTTGAGGTTTTTCGACGAGAAAACGTTGGTCACACGTTTTGGTCATATACCTGTTTGCACTTGAGCAGAAGGGGTTATCCATGAACTTTTTGTTCTAAATGTGTTATCTAGTGACAAAGACTGATACTGAAGTGTTATTTTATGATTCCATGCACCCATGTCCTCAAAAAACACACTTGTGTCTTTTTTGTTTTTTTCTCGACGAAAAAAAACACGTTTTTTGGTCATATACCTGTTTGCACTTGAGCAGAAGGGGTTATCCATGAACTTTTTGTTCTAAATGTGTTATCTAGTGACAAAGACTGATACTGAAGTGTTATTTTATGATTCCATGCACCCATGTCCTCAAAAACACACTTGTCCTTTTTGAGGTTTTCTCGACGAGAAAAAACACGTTTTGGTCATATACCTGTTTGCACTTGAAAAGCAGTTTTATCCATGAACTTTTTGTTCTAAATGTGTTATTGCACTTGAGCAGAAGTGTTATTTTATGTTATCCATGAACTTTTTGTTCTAAATGTGTTATCTAGTGACAAAGACTGATACTGAAGTGTTATTTTATGATTCCATGCACCCATGTCAAAAAAAACACACTTGTGTCCTTTTTTGAGGTTTTTTTTTGAGGTTTTTTTTGAGAAAAACACGTTTTGGTCATATACCTGTTTGCACTTGCAGAAGGGTTATCCATGAACTTTTTGTTCTAAATGTGTTATCTAGTGACAAAGACTGATACTGAATGTTATTTTATGACAAAGACTGATACTGAAGTGTTATTCCATGATTCCATGCACCCATGTCAAAAAAACACACTTGTGTCCTTTTTTGAGTTTTCTCGACGAGAAAACACGTTTTGGTCATATACCTGTTTGCACTTGAGCAGAAGGGGTTATCCATGAACTTTTTGTTCTAAATGTGTTATCTTATCTAGTGACAAAGACTGATACTGAAGTGTTATTTTATGATTCCATGCACCCATGTCCAAAAACTTGTGTGTGTTTTTGAGGTTTTTTCTCGAAAAAAAACACGTTTTGGTCATATACCTGTTTGCACTTGAGCAGAAGGGGTTATCCATGAACTTTTTGTTCTAAATGTGTTATCTAGTGACAAAGACTGATACTGAAGTGTTATTTTATGATTCCATGCACCCATGTCCAAAAAAAACACACTTGTGTCCTTTTTTGAGGTTTTTGAGGTTTTTCTCGACGAAAAAACACGTTTTGGTCATATACCTGTTTGCACTTGAGCAGAAGGGGTTATCCATGAACTTTTTGTTCTAAATGTGTTATCTAGTGACAAAGACTGATACTGAAGTGTTATTTTTATGATTCCATGCACCCATGTCCAAAAAAAAACACACTTGTGTCCTTTTTTGAGGTTTTCTCGACGAGAAAAACACGTTTTGGTCATATATATGTTTGTTTGCAGCAGAGCAGTTAAGGGAACTTTTTATCCATGTGTTTTTTTTGTTCTAAATGTGTTATCTAGTGACAAAGACTGATACTGAAGTGTTATTTTATGATTCCATGCACCCATGTCCTCAAAAAACACACTTGTGTCCTTTTTGAGGTTTTTTTCTCGACGAGAAAAACACGTTTTGGTCATATACCTGTTTGCACTTGAGCAGAAGGGGTTATCCATGAACTTTTTGTTCTAAATGTGTTATCTAGTGACAAAGACTGATACTGAAGTGTTATTTTTATGATTCCATGCACCCATGTCCTCAAAAAAACACACTTGTGTTTTTTTTGTTTTTTTCTCGACGAGAAAAAGCACGTTTTTGGTCATATACCTGTTTGCACTTGCAGCAGAAGGGGTTATCCATGAACTTTTTTTTGTTCTAAATGTGTTATCTAGTGACAAAGACTGATACTGAAGTGTTATTTTATGATTCCATGCACCCATGTCCTCAAAAAACACTTGTGTGTTTTTTTGTTTTTTTCTCGACGAAAAAAACACGTTTTGGTCATATACCTGTTTGCACTTGAGCAGAAGGGGTTATCCATGAACTTTTTGTTCTAAATGTGTTATCTAGTGACAAAGACTGATACTGAAGTGTTATTTTATGATTCCATGCACCCATGTCTCAAAAAACACACTTGTGTCCTTTTTTTGAGTTTTTTCTCGACGAAAAGCGTTTTGTTTTTTTTGGTCATATACCTGTTTGCACTTGAGCAGAAGGGGTTATCCATGAACTTTTTTGTTCTAAATGTGTTATCTAGTGACAAAGACTGATACTGAAGTGTTATTTTATGATTCCATGCACCCATGTCCAAAAAAAACACACTTGTGTTTTTTTTTTTTTTTCGACGAGAAAAAGCACGTTTTTGGTCATATACCTGTTTGCACTTGAGCAGAAGGGGTTATCCATGATGGGGTTTTTTTTTTTTGCTCTAAATAAATGTGTTATCTAGTGACAAAGACTGATACTGAAGTGTTATTTTATGATTCCATGCACCCATGTCCTCAAAAAACACTTGTGTCCTTTTGTGTTTTTTTGAGGTTTTCTTTCTCGACGAAAAAAGCACGTTTTGGTCATATACCTGTTTGCACTTGAGCAGAAGGGGTTACCCATGAACTTTTTGTTCTAAATGTGTTATCTAGTGACAAAAAGAATGACTAAAGTGTTGTTTTTTATGATTCCATGCACCCATGTCCAAAAAAAACACAGTTGTGTCCTTTTTGAGTTTTTTTCTCGAGAGAAAAAAGCACGTTTTGGTCATATACCTGTTTGCACTTGAGCAGAAGGGGTTATCCATGAACTTTTTTTGTTCTAAATGTGTTATCAAGTGACAAAGACTGATACTAAAGTGTTATTTTATGATTCCATGCACCCATGTCCTCAAAAAAAAAACACAGTGTGTGTTTTTTTGTTTTTCTCGAAAAAACACGTTTTGGTCATATATACCTGTTTGCACTTGTGCAGAAGGGGTTATCCATGATTTTTTTGTTCTATATGTGTTATCAAGTGACAAAGACTGATACTGAAGTGTTATTTTATGATTCCATGCACCCATGTGTGTCTCAAAAACACACTTGTGTCCTTTTTTTTTTTTTCTCGGCGAGAAAAGCACGTTTTGGTCATATACCTGTTTGCACTTGTGCAGAAGGGGTTACCCATGACTTTTTTTTGTTCTATATGCATTATCAAGTGACAAAGACTGATACTGAAGTGTTATTTTATGATTCCATGCACCCATGTCCTCAAAAAACACACACTTGTGTCCTTTTTGAGTTTTTTTTCTCGACGAGAAAAAGCACGTTTTGGTCATATACCTGTTTGCACTTGAGCAGAAGGGGTTATCCATGAACTTTTTGTTCTAAATGTGTTATCAACTGACAAAGACTGATACTGAAGTGTTATTTTATGATTCCATGCACCCATGTCCTCAAAAACACACATGTGTCCTTTTTGAGGTTTTTCTCGCGAGAGAAAAGCACGTTTTGGTCATATACCTGTTTGCACTTTGCAGCAGAAGGGGTGACCCATGAACTTTTTGCTCTATATCCATTATCAACTGACAAAGAATGATACTAAAGTGTTATTTCATGATTCCATGCACCCATGTCCAAAAAAAAACACAGTTGTGTGTCTTTTTGAGCTTTTTTTCTCGGCGAGAAAAGCACGTTTTGGTCATATACCTGTTTGCACTTGTGCAGAAGGGGGGACCCATGACTTTTTTTTGCTTCTATATGCATTATCAAGTGACAAAGAATGATACTAAAGTGTTATTTTATGATTCCATGCACCCATGTCCCCAAAAACACAGTTGTGTCCATTTTGAGCTTTTTCTCGGCGAGAAAAGCACGTTTTGGTCATATGCCTGTTTGCACTTGTGCAGAAGGGGTGACCCATGAACTTTTTTGCTCTATATCCATTATCAACTGACAAAGAATGATACTAAAGTGTTATTTTATGATTCCATGCACCCATGTCCACCAAAAACACAGTTGTGTCCTTTTTTGTTTTTTTCTCGGCGAGAAAAGCACGTTTTGTCATATATATGCCTGTTTGCACTTGTGCAGAAGGGGGACCCATGAATTTTTTTTTGCTCTATATGCATTATCAACTGACAAAGAATGATACTAAAGTGTTATTTTATGATTCCATGCACCCATGTCCCCCAAAAAAACACA
>JAFBJZ010000892.1:0-207500 GCA_016785225.1 Psettodes erumei
TTATAACGTTTGAGAGGTTTTCAGGAAAAAAAATTTTGGGATATTTTTTGGAAAAAAAAGACATAGTATAGTATGGCGTTTTTTTTGCATTTTTTCCAGATTCTACTATGTGACCTTTTTTGACCTTTTAAGCCTTTTAAACACATATTGCTCTATCAGGGGTTAATAAAACACCCTTTTATAATGTTTTGAGAGGTTTTTAGGAAAAAAAATTTTGGGGCATTTTTGGAAAAAAACGACATAGTATAGTATGGCGTTTTTTTTGCATTTTTCTGACATTCTACAATATGACGTTTTTTGACTTTTTATGCCTTTTTGACACGTATTATACTATCAGGTGTTTATAAAACACCTTTTATATCATTTTGAGAGGTTTTTAGGAAAAAAAATTTTGGGACATTTTTTGGAAAAAAACGACATAGTATAGTATGGCATTTTTTTTGCATTTTTTGGAGATTCTACTATGTGACCTTTTTGACTAAGCACGTGTGACTGCATGTGGGGAGGATCACATAAAGATCACTGGAGAAAAGAGCCAAAATCAGCAGCCTGGCAACTCTAACTGATGCGCCGAGAAATGCACTGGGTCTACTAAGTTGTGACTTTAGATTCATGGTCATTCAGGGAAGTTTAATTTCTGAGAAGGAAAGATAAGAGGACAAGAAGACAGGGTAAGTCATTTGAAATGTAGAAAGAAGGGTTCACAAAGATGAAATAGGAAAAACTGATGGAAAGAGAGAAAATATAGACAAAATTGATACGAGACAGAAAGAACAAATGTGGTCAGGTTAGGGTCAGTTAGATCAGTTAAGGGAGAGGAGTGCCAAAAGGACACATTTGTTTGAGAAATTCATGTCTTACTCTTAATAGGATTCTGATAAGCTTGTCTGCCTGTTGCTCTGAGAGCTTAGTGATGCACTAAACATGTATCTCCTATTGTCAGCTGGCTCTGTCACTATACCTCCCTTTACCTGGCTTTGTTACACTGTAATGAGAAGTATTTATTACTTGATATCGCATTGGCTCACGATGCCCATTTGTGGGTCACTGTCAGGGTGTGTCGGCATTGTGATTTTTTTTTTCTCCAATGGAAAATTAATGCTACTGTAGAACAGATGAGAGAGAGTTGTGAGCATTTGAGAGTATGATGCAAACAGCAAGGATAGCCAGGGGTGCAAAACAGCAAGTAAAGTTAGACAATGAAAGAAAAAGTCCAGAGGAAAAAATTATCATAAATCAAGGGTTAGGGTTAAGGAGACATATTTTGTAACTTGGCAAAAACAGATGCCTTCAGGGCCGTCAGTACAATGAGACAAGGTTACCAGAGGCAAGGCCTGTGGTTTCAGAAACATATGACTTTGTGCAAGGGTTTAACACCTCCCTCATCTCCTTCTTTTGTCATTTATATACATATTCATTTCCTATTTCCTGTTTACTGTTTGCATAGGCATCATAATGTATACTGTAACGATCTGTAAACCCTCATCACTTTTTCTTCCCATTGTTCCCAACTCTATGTTGCATAGGGGATAAATGGAAAATGTCATTCTGTAAAAATGTGACTGTGTATCTGGGAGTTTGTTGCATTATTAATCCTTCTCAAACACAAACTGCATTCTTGTATATCACTGCAGTGGTGAGAGGTCAGGAGGGGTAAAACCTTTGACCTCAGGGCCATACCATGAATAGTCTACACTCGATGTCAATCTAAATTGCTGACATGGGTGAACAGGTTATTGTCATTTTATGTTTTTTTTCACAAAGGTATTTTTATCAGCATTAATACTTTATGAATATATTGCATTTCGGTTTAGTTTCCCTCTCAGTTACCTATTTTGAATTCTTGTGTACCTATAGCAATTCACTCACTAGTGGAGGAAGTATTAAGATAACAACTTTAACTTAAGTAGAAGTAGCAAGACTCCCTTACTCTCCAGTACTCCATTACAAGTAAAAGTGCTGCGCTGAAAATACCACAGAGGCAATAATCATAATACAGAGAAACTGTCACCGTGAGTGCTATTCTAGTAGGTATTATATTATAGGGATTTTAATTACATTACAATTACAATTTACATTGTATTTGAAAAAAAATGCACCCAGTTACATTTCACCGTTGGTACACAGTCAACTGATACCTGAATGCCTAACAATGTTAGAATTTCATTTAATTTAACTTCACAGATATTCTGCCATTAGTAGAAAATAAAGAAAATCAGACAGCCAGGACATGAACTTTCAGGGGTACTTGAAAGAGGCCATGGTACCTGATGCTGAGAAAGTCTTGGGCATAAACAAATAGCACAGCACACAGCACCAAGAAAACAGTAAGAAATGAAAATATGTGGGGACCGTGTTGTCTCAATGAATTGTGTCGAGGCTGGAGGACAATGTCAATATCATTGAAATAGAGCCAAATAAAGTCCCCCTCAATACAGCGACTCATTTGGAAATGGCAGAATCTGGGTACAGTCTATTCAACGCTATTGTAATAAATTTAGATTTGTGATTTGGTAACAAAGCATTGGCAGTGGTGTTGCATTAAATTACAATGGTGTATGTGTGAATGATGGCCAGTTTATTCTGCCGACGTTACTAATGTATCCTGAAAGAGCTGTGAGACAGCGAGGGAAAAGATAGAAAGAAAGCCCATTTATGTAACCCAATCAAACCAGTCACCACGCTGTGGAGATAAACAACTCAAGCCACAACCATACACACACTCTGACACTCACACACACACACACACACACTTGTAAGTGGCCCAATCAACTGCAGACTGGGGAAACAATCCTAAGCAGCGTTGTTTGCCTCTTGACTCAGCATTTCTTTACTAACTGAAAGGAGACAAATGTTCACAACAAAAAGCCGTTATTGATCCACTGCCTGCTGAATCAAAAGCATACAGTGGGCAAGGTAAGCCAATTTGCAGAACAAACGATAATTTTTCATTTAGGCTGTCTTAAAAATTACACTGACTGATTTGTAAAACAAAACAAAAAAAAATTCTGAGCAAATAAACATTTTCTTTCACTGATGATGCTGTAACAATCCTGAACGGGTCGCTATGTGTGCACATAAAGCTGTTCTTGGAAAATTACGAGTGCAATACATTGCTACATAGCTTAAGATAATGACATATACTTGTGACACACAGTCACATGAGTAAGTGGCTTGCTGAATATCAATGACAATTTTTTTTACTGTTGGGCATTCGGGGCATTTACAAATAGTGCCTTTTAAAAAGGAATAAAAACGAATAATGTTGCGATATACTACATCACTACAACACCTACCAAAACATCATCGCATATACTAGCTGAAGATGACTAAAAAGAGCGGAAAGTCTCAGATGCCTCTGTTGCAGCATTATGTGGTGCACAATGAAGCACTTGTAGTAAAGAAAGTGTAATAATTAGCAGGTCTTATAGCGCTCACTCAGTCGTGAAGTTTCATGAACAAGCAGGCATTTAGTCTCTCTACCAGACAATCATTCGAGTTTTCAGAACAGTCACACAGGCAGTCACCCAGTCACCCAGCTGTACAGCAAGGCCAGTCTGTCTGTCAGCCACAAAGCATGTCTGCGTCATTTGGTGGTCAGCCAGGCTCCCAGTCAAAGACCCAGCCAGAAAAAAACAAAAAAAACAAAAAGTGACCCAAATATTTGGCGGGCCAGGTATTCCCTCACCTGCTCAAGCCAGTGTGTCAGCCAACCAAATCAGCTTTTCCGCCAGCATTGCTATTGAATTCCAAAGAAAGAGAGCGTGCAACAGCTACAAGGTTAGCAGGAGAGAAGGTGAGCGAAACCGAGGCACAAATCAAGATAAACAGAGATGCAAGGGGGGGCTGCTCTGCATTCAGCAGCAGATCCAGCAGATGATATAGTATAGAGTGCTTTCATCCAGTAATGTGCAGGCTGTTATAAATAAATATGTCAAAGTGAGTGGAGGTGCAAGGCATGTGGTGCACACACACAAGAAACCCAAATCCAGAATGTGCTCTAAAATTGATATAAAAATTATATATTATGTATTTTATAATATTTCATTTTGGGAATGGGACTGAAGGCACGGACGAGCAGCTGACACAAAAAGCTCTTTGATGGCCATTGTGTTACAAGGCACGTGCATGCGCACGCAGATGTAAAACTCTCTCAATATTAATTTGCTGCCCCATAATAAGAGATTCAAACTTTTAAAAGCCAATTGCACCAGCACTGTAACAGTAACAGAAGAAAGAAAATGAATGACTCACGAGAACGACCTCATGTAACAGATTGCTATGGCAGCCAAGGAACCAAGTATAGAGGTAAGATGGTATAGACTGAAAAAAAATAGGTGGGAAACAGAAACACAAAAAGGTAAATCAGAAGGCTCAGCAAATTTGTGATGATCACTAAACACCCCTCTGGGACACATATCCACACACCTTAATTTCTTAAAACATTCCTCATCGCCCTTAATCTTCACAATCTGAGACATTCATAAGAAAACGTTCCACATTACTGATTCACGGCAGACATATCGCACCATCGCAGGGCGTATAAGCACTGACATTTGTATTATTCACGCTTCAACAGCCTCTTTCTCTCACCCTTAACCAAGTATTTATGGTTGTCTCCATAATGGATATTAGTAATAACCAATTGCAAGTCACAAGTTGCTAATGTAGAATAGCTGCATATGCATCACTCATGACTAAATGACTAATGTTACACTGGATAAAATGGGGTTCTCGTGTTTTAACATTGTATGTGCACAAGTCGACAAACGCATAAATGTTGGTATAGTCGTTAAATGTAGGAATGTTACATATTGTTCCTCTCACAAGTGACATTAGGCGTTCCCTGCAACCACGACGCTGCCGGGCTGAACACGAGTTGCTGCTTCCTCTAAGTGAAGCCGACTGCTCAGTCAGACTCCGCTCTTCCAGCAGCTGCTGTGCTGTACATGCTGAGCAGATCTGCCAGATGAAAACTACTTAAAACCTGGGCTCCCTCAGCTCAGTGCGAGCGCTGCCGCTGACTCGCGTGGATCTCACCGTCAGGAGCTGGAGATCTTGTCGGGAGTCATAGCAGTGCATCGTGACTGGTAAATGACTTTTCCTGTAATTTTTGTCGATTGGTGGTACAACTGCCATGTGCTGTGGCTGAGACTTCGTCTTCCTGTGGCCACTGTTGAACCAAGCAGTCAGCACAGCTCTCACCACTTATTTTACTGGCTTCGGGCTACAAAGTTTTATTTAAAAAGTTTTCCAGTGGAGATATACTTTAGACTGAATGCCTTCGGACACACTACAAACATCCTGTAGACAACTGCCAAACATTCCCCAAAGTACTTAATAAATGTTTTCCTCCTGTTCTGCCTCCCAGGCAGCCACGAGTTTCCATTTTATTTCGAACAATATGAGAAGACAATTCAACTTGCTCGAGACAAGAAATTCACTGCAATGGCAAAAAAAGAAGAATATGAAATAGAACAGGATGGGCATGAAATGCTCCACCAAAACTTTCTATGCAGCTATACCCACTGCTTGTCAGATGATGGAGAGTGAAAAACCAAAGCCTTAGATTTGTATCTTATATATACACTGTCTACTACAATGGCCCCTGTCATTCCTCATGATTGTTATTATTCTAGAGATAAACAATAAATTATGTGAGAGCCACAACTTTGTTAAAAATCCAGGCTCAATTTCTTTTAAATCCACACAGAACGTCAGTTTCAGTCCACCGTCGGCATCAGTCATTGAGCTCAGAAAAGTTTTGTAAATCATGAAAAATAATCACTTTTACATAATTACCTAAGAAAACTGATTGGTGCATAGCCAGAGCTACTGCCTTTTATCTACTGCACTTTATGTGACATGTAAAAAGAAGTGGGTCTTTGATTTGATGGAGTCATGGAAGGCGAGGAGTTGGAACGTGCCAAAGTGTAAATAAATTATCCACTCGCTGGTGTGGCAGCAGGTGCAGCACTGGAGCCAAAAGTCATGGTGGCCACAGGCAGGCCCGACAAAACACAACAAACTGACCGATCTAACCTTCGACTTCCTCTCCCTCGCGTTCACCCAAACAGTCAAATTAAATCCACGGAGCATTTTCAAAACATCATCTTACATTTAAAAATCGGTGTCACGATGGAGCCGATGAATTTTCAGCCTCGCAGCCGCCCTTCCTTTTTCAGCAGAACACATTGAAGAATTTTACACATGGCTTTCGGCAAAACTGTACATTTTTATCATTTGCGTCATATCTTGTGCCAGTTTGGCATGGCCTTGAGGAGGTTTTGCTCGAGGGAATTAAGAGAGCTGAATGCATGGCTGGGGGCTGCAGCACGAGATACTGTGGAGCTGATGACTCCAGGCAGTAAAGACAGGCACAGCTTGGGACTGGAGGAAATCAGGTTCTTTCTGCATGTAGATGTTTACAGTGTTAATGGACACATTAAAGAGGACAAGGCCATGATTGCTTACTGTAGTAGAGAATATGGGGCCAGTGGGTGGGGGACCTGAGTAGCGTGGGCTTGTTGTCACGACTTTGTCACCTTTTCTTCTGCTCCTTTCTTTCTAATAAAGAGCCGTATTCCCACACCTCTACATCTGAACGACATACCATGACACGACGGGAGTCAAATCGACTTAAAATTTATTCTTAGCCCTTTGTCACAGGAATGTCTCACATATCATGCCATGCCACACATGATCATAATGCCATATCATGCACAAATTTCAGATAACTACAGCGAATGCTGCATGACTGTCACAGTCATGTGTTGAAAGTGTGTAATATGACAACTCCAACATGGCTATTATCACTCATTCAGCCATTGTTTCAAGTCACTCAGCAAGGTCTGTTAACCTGCAGGTTTCCAAAGGCGAGCTGTAAGTGCAATAATGCACAGAATGAACATATACAATTAGCTTTTGTGTGAAAAGTCAGCACATGTCAAGTTTAGTATTTAATCCTTTAAATGCAGTTTTCTTGTGTGAAGTGAATTTCATTTAGGGGTTAGCAGAAAATAATCACTAATTAAAAACCTTGTTGTTAGAAGAAATCCTGTATATCCCAGTAATACATTTTTACAGGTCCTGGTTTCATGCAAATGCCACAGAAAAAGAGATTTAGACAGTCAAATATAGGTATTGAATGAAAGCCAAAGTCGAGAGCATTTGGGAGTCAGTGTGTGCAAGAGACAGCGAGCAAAAAAGCGAATTAATAAAAGCAACATAGATAATGTTATTAAGGGTTTTTTTTCTCCATCCTCGTGTTGTTTGCTTCGCACAGTCTTGACGTCTTGTCAGGGTCTCTGGCTCCTTCATAACTGTCCACTCTACCCACAAGGCCCAGTCTCAAGGCTTTTTATTCAGCAATAACACCATATTCTTATCTAGGAAGGACAGATGCTCACATGCACATTACACAAACCAATATGCACTGAAACCGACTTACACATTTGCTCGCACCGCAGTACGCTTCCACGCACACAGCGCTCACATCTCTATGCACACAAATGCATCAGCAGCAATGAAAACAGTGAAGTTCTCACACACACACGGGTGCACATACAGTATAAACTTATGCACAATGATGACATATATATACACAACCACTGGATCAAGTGAAATACTAAACACAAATAATTTAGAATCTCTATAGCAACAACTGGATGCGGAGCTGTCACTCATGCCATATTATTGCTGTGTCTTTGTATGAGCAAATGAAGGACAGATATGGGGTATGAACCTGTGTGGGTTTTCATTACCATAAATGATGAAAGATATCACTGATGCAAATTATGGGCTTTGTTCTTCATGAATATCTTGAAGAGAAAAACACACCTTCAAACCTGAGTTCACACATGAACATGAGCCTTAATTTTCTGCAGGAAATTAAGGCTATCATAATGCCGCATGAGGAGAGCGTGAAACCTCACAGAACCTCAGAACCCCCCCTTTTTCTGAGGGGGTGAACAACTACGGCATGATGAATCTTCATGCTTGAAAATTTTGGGAAACTTCAGACAGAGTTTGATGAGAAGAGTGATACAGATTTCATGCCTGTACATTAAAATATGAAGCTGGAGCCAGCGGCAAGTTAGCTTATTTATTCTATTTATTGTAGAGACGTAAAAGTGGTATCGATCTACTTATTTCAATCTCACAAAGACCTATAATAAGCAAATAATAAATATGGCTGACTATCAATTTAAGTAGGGTGTAAGCTCTGTGTGTTCCGTTCCTTTATTTAAGTAATGCTTACAAAATTACAAGACCAAAATTATTTTTTTAATGGGACTCTTACATTTTAGTAATGTAAATAAATTCACAGTAATCTAAAGAGGTTTATAGCTAAATGAATGCCCTCCCAATCAGTTTGAATCATGAACAATAAATGGTTAAGACTATGGGGTCAAAAAAACCCTTTGTATTTAGCTTGGGAAGGGCAAACATTAATGTATTGTACAGTGTTTATTATGAGTGCTTTCACTACTTGAGCGTACAGTATACCAGCTAATTAAAATGGGCTGGTGGAGTGCTTTTAAATGTTGAGTAGAAGCTCATCGATTTGAGCATCATTATTACACACTTGACCTCAGGGTTGAGATAGAGCGAGTGTATGTTTTTGTGTGTATGTGTGTGTGTTTAGGAGACATTTACCATGAGACAGCATTTTTAGTAACATTAACAGTAACACATAAATGTAAAGGCAGAGTGATGGAGTCTTAACATTTTAACCGTTATTGCTTTTTTTTACTGAGCTTCACACATATCAGTGTTTTTAAAAAGTCACGGTGTGTGTGTGTGTGTGTGTGTGTAGTAGTCACGTTATCATGGGGATTTCATGTTGAGTGCCCACATTTCACTGGGCTGGAAGACGGTGCACTTGTGTGTGCTTACACTTTTGCTCTGTACGTATGCGCGCAGGGGAAAGTGCTGCATAGAACTGGAGGATTGAGTGCGTGCATGTGTATGTGTGTGTATGCGCGTGCGCGCGTGTGTGTGTGTGCAGTTTGTTGCCTTCATGCTGATTTCTGCTCCCCTCCAGTGGCTTCCTCTCGGTAGTAGACTAAACCCGGTAGCGCAGAGCTGTCCGTCAAAAACAGTTCCATGCAGACACTGGCAAGCGCGCACAAGATATCCAGATACACAAAAACCCTGCGAAAACGCTCATACAAACTGAAACGGTCACACGAGGCGGGGAAAAGAGCTGAACACGCACTGCTTAAATCAGCAGAAAACTGAGATTTCAGTGGATTCTTGTCTGCCTGTAATTGAAGATGGATCACAGTGAAAACTATCTGTTCAGTAGCAAAGTGCCTTAAAGAAATGACTGCCAACAACATGTTAAGATTCGCCTCAACATGTTGGAGGTGGGAGCCCACGCACAAGCCCTTCTGACTTTTCAGATCATGGACTGTCGGGGAAGCATTGCGTTTACATGGGTCCGACCAAACAGAATCAACATGCTGTTACCTTACAACAAACAACAGACTGGCATTGTATGAAACAAAGCTTTTCTTTCATTTCTTGAGCATATTCTAAGTGACACTCTCATGCGGGCACCAGCTGCCACCTTACCCAAACACATCAGCATATCTACATCTTCACAGATATCACGGGGCAGACTGCAACGTGAAATGTAGTGCAGATGAATGAAAACTCATTTCCGTTATTATCAATCTGTTTGCAGAATCCCCCGGCTCGTTAGCGAACAACCCTTAGAGCATTTGACATCGAACCAAAGGTGAAGAACTCACACCATGACAGAGACTTAGCAGCGCCATGGAAAAAAAATCACAGAGCGGCAAAAATCCTTCATGACCCCACAACTAGACACAACTAGACCAGCCTCTTGACAAAGAAATACAATGAATACACTAAAAATGTTTTTAATAAGCTGAAACCAGGAGAAAAGCCTTTTCTGTTACAGACATTTTTACATGTCTCAGGAAAAGCACAGGTGAAAAAAAGAATGATGGCTGAATTCCATTCAACTGCTTCAGTCCAAGACTGTTGCATAGGAATTATTACGGTGACAAATGTCATCGCTCTCTGGATAATGTTCAATGGCAGCCCCCCCCCCGCCAAATGAATGCACTTCATTTCACTGTGACACCAGAGACTAGGGTTTGTATTCTGTATAATATACAGGTGAGGTTGTTCAGTTTGGTATTAGCTAACCCTAATCAACAGTCTGAGTGACAGCTGTTGGTTAAATCCTTGCAAAATCAACACTGAGGACGATTACTTATTAATTATGTTTTTCGTTACTCCCTTCTGGTTTTTGGTTCTCATTTTTAATTACCCATCCCAACTTCAGACTGTTCTATTTAACTCTTCTGCCTCTGCAGGCCGACTGTTATCTTCGGTCTGACACAATGTAATTTCTACTTTTAATAGTATACAGCAATTGGATTGGGGGCATAAGTTGCCCCGATAATATTCTGCTAGGCCTCCACAATTCAGCTGATGAAGCAGTGCCTCCTATAATTGCCTGAGCCATAAGAAAGATATGGAAGAGGGTATCCTTGAGTTTTAGCAGTCTGTCAGCTTTTTTTTTTGTTCAAAACCTAATGAACTAAATTCTGGTGAAAGAGAAAAAAGGATGAGGTAAAAGCACACTTGTTATGGTTGAAGTCACGGGTTCAAATATCGCACAGCTGACAGCGTTGACTGTGATGACTTCTGTGTCCTTAAACTGAAATTTTAAACATTTTATTACCACTTCTTGAGTTATTTGGCATGACATTTGATTTACACCCTGTTAATACATTAAGCAAAATCTCAGAGTACCGATAAATGTTTTTTTTTTAGGGTTTGACAAGGTATGTAACTTTTTGAGTTTTGAGGAAAGGTTTTTTGAAGTCTGTAAACATCAAACACATCAGAAGGCCTGTAACTCCAGGATTATTTTCATTTTTTCAGCAGTGTTTGTTGGTTATTTGCGTATTTAACCTTCTCTCCATCATGTCATATGAAATGAGTACAGCAAACAGGTCAGCATTCCTTTTACGTAACGAGTGATGCTGGTGGCCCAATTCCATTTTAATAAAAATCATATGCTAATGATTGTTTTGAGCCAGTTAATTAAAAAAAGAAAGAAGTGTTTATTTACTGTACTCAACTGAGTGTAAGCAGGAGACTGAACATACTCCCAGGTCAGAAATATTCCATCCTCATTAAACAAAGATCTGTTTGACTTTTATCTGGTCATACTGTTCAGTCCCAACATAACGGCAGGGTGAACTAGCTTGATGCTGTAAGTAATGTAATTATCCTTGGTTTTATTATGTTTTACGCGGATAAATGCTTTTGTTCTACCTACAATACCAGATCACAGTCTACTGAGAGATATGCTACTAAAACCTTTGATCACACTCTCCTCCAGCTTCCTGCATATAGTTCACACTACTTCCTCTGAATGTAAATCTTTAGGTTCAGCAAAGTTCAATGTGAACACTGGGCTAGAATGAACATGAATGCAGATGGAAGTCAAGACTGCTTGTTCGGCAACATGTCCGTGAGGCCTCAGACATATCAGATGCGCAGTGTCATTCACATTATATGCAGCATGGAAAGCATTTCGTGGTGAAATAGTGCATAGAATGCATAAATGTTAAACACAGAGGCCAGTGCATTTTCAAACATGATTATGGTAATCACCGTTGTTACCCTTAATTGCAGCATAAAGGCCAGAGTATGCAGAATTACCAGCATGTTATTATAACAGTAATTATGGAAATTAACACAGAATTACAATCAAGCTTGGAAGGTTTGCTACACGCTTTGATCTGCGCGGCAGAATACGTGGCTGTGAGATTCGCATGTCAGTCTTTTGTGGGTGTGTTTATGCAGAAATAGTCTTTCAGAGTTTTGATGACAAGATTTCCATCCATTGTGTAGTGTAAGTAGCGAACACTAAGTGAGCTTGCCTCTGTGCGTTTGCAAAGCTCACGTGTTAAAGAATTAGTGATGCAGCTAACTGGGGTATTAATGGCTATACTGAGCCCCAAAAAAAAAAAAAAAAAAAACCCAACAAAACCCAAAGGCCACATAAGAAGAAATAAAACCTTCAGAGAACAATCATTATGAATCAAGCAATGAAAACACCAGTGTGTGCCAATCCTCAGTTCAGTTCACTGCATTATTCATTCGCTGACAGCAAAACAAATATTAACATATCAAATATTAACATAAATTCCCACGAGACATTCATACCACTCCAGAACTAAAAAGGGCAATTTAACGCCACATTTGAAACTCAAGTTAAAGGAATGTATTCATGTCAGTACAGAAGAGGTGCAGAGTGCTTCAACGGAAAACGGCATCGAAATGATTTTACATAATGTTGTTTGGTAAATCCACCTTGAGTTTTATTCAGTTCAAAGACATTCCTGGGATATTCCCATCATCACTAGTAGCGTTGGGCAACATGGCCTAAAATAATTTTATTTTGTATCAGTCTATAACCATAACTATGCAGATGAATGTCAAATCCTCCTTTCTTTCAAGGTCTAAGATTTTGCTTCTTTGAGTTTTAATTGTGGTTTTAAACACTTTTTTATGGGTACAAAATGATCAAGACGATAAGCAGGGAATTACATTACAAATCTGAGGTAGTACATTAAAACTAGGCATTGTGTTGTTATATATTGGACTGTTATACTGCTATTAGAGATGATTATTGTTATCATTTTGTCACCCAGCTCTAATGTCTAGACTTGTTTAAGTGAATATTTTTTCCTGATGATGAATAGGATGATGATTTTGTCTCTGAGACAGAATTGATGTAAATTTAAGTACATTTTTTTTACTTTCTGAAACTGACATCATTAGCATATTAGAAAGCCATCTCGGTGATAATTCTCAAAAAATTGTCTTTTGCTTTTTTTTGGAATTATACTTGAGTTTGATGAATTACTGAATAACCTGTAGTGTCATTTACGCTCAAAGACACTGACAGGATGGAAGAAAAAAGAAGTATTTTTCCCAATTAAATTTCCCAACATCATTTACATGATAACTGAGCAGTGAGATCAAACCTTTACATCCCTTCTTTGTTATTTCCAAACAATGAGGCATCAAGTAACTGAGATACAGGTCATGTCTTTTGACTCTTATTATATTCAGATACAATCACTAATTAAGCAAGACACAATGCAAAGCAAGCTGTAGCATGATGGCAGTTATGAAATACTCCCTCTCTTTTCTCCTTTCATAGTATCACCAAAGTCCCACGGGGATTTTTTCCTTTGTCTGCCATTCTTTTGTTACCTCAATAATCATCTGGAAACATGAGTAGAAAAAGAGGAAATGACCTTTTTACCCTGATGTTCAAAAGGGATAAGGATTCCAGCCACACTCTGAGCAAAGCAGTCGTTCGCAGCCTTTTTTGTCTCCTATTTCTACCTCGAGCTGCGCTGACTTTCACCTGATTGCAATTACACTCTGAAATACCTTATCTTATAGCCATGCTAACAGCATGGCTCTAGGGACAGCAGTTTCCAATAATTTATGACTAACTACCTGAATAAATAATGACATTTCCATCTGCATCAGCTGAAGTTGGTGTTTCTTGCTTATTAGCAAATGAGAGCAGCCAAACTCCTTAAATTAGGGTCTGTTTTTCCTGTTAAAAACAAGCCCATATGTTGTCTGTGCATGACCCATAGTACACTTCATCATTAGGCAACTTCTAGAGGCCATAGTAATGGTGATGGGGGCAAAGGAGGAAGTCAGGTTACATGGCTTAAAGTCTGCTTTGGGAGGAGGCTGGGGCGGATGGATGGGTCAACAGAACACAGGATGTTCATGTGTTGTTGTTTCTCACATCAAGCAAATGTTTTAACTTAGTTTCTCTTATCCATAACTCTCAACCAGGTGTCCACCTTCAGAAACTCTAAACCTAGCTCAAACCACAACCTTTACAAACCATGCCAAGTAGATTTTGTGCCGAAATCAAGTCAATCCCTATCAATTTGAAAAGACATAAATTACATAACAGGAAGTGACATGAAGTTGCACCTGTGCTTGGCAGGAGACGTGAGGCTGTCATGTTTGTCGTAGTTATATAATGTAATCCAGTTAAACCAGCTCTGAATACGAGATGCATTTTACATGCATGCCAGGTGTAGAGAGAACCTGTTGAGTCTGCCTGTCAGTCTGTCTCCACGTCTGCCTTCCCAGGCGTCTGTTACCGCGTCTTTTCACTCCACATCTATCACCCAGACTTTCTCAGTCTGTCATTTTCCCATCTGCCTCGGTGCCTCAGCTACAGGGATCAAATCCACAGGTTTAATTGGCTCCTGCCCTTTGGATTTATCAGTGCTCCCAAACTGGTAGGGCGTGTCTGGGATTTTACAGATCCTTTACCCTTTTAAAACATTCATTCATAGGGGCCACGTTTAAGCCACTCAGTGACATCCCCTGGTCGTCTGCAATATAGCTTAGCTTCATACATTAGTTAATCCCTCCATTATGATAAGGATAACACAGAGAAGACAGACGCTGAGTGGCATAGTAGTGGAAGGAAAAGGGGAGGAGAAGAAGGAGGGGAGGGCTCACTCTCACGTAAAACCAGCTTGTCTGACCCTCTTTGATAGCGCCTGTGTAATGTTCGACCCCAGTGGGAGAAACAAAGAGGGCAATAGGGTCACTGCGTTGAGTGAGAGTGGGAGGACATGAGTTCGACTCCTTTCAGGGAGTAATTGGCTGCAGCCTTTTCTTACACACAGACATGAAGGTGGGGAGAAATATGATGGCAATTGGCAGCAACGAAACAACAGAGCAAAAAGCGAAGTGAGAAACCATAAGAGAGATGTCGAGGCATGAGAGACAAGACTCAGCGGTCCTCACTTTCTAGTGATTTTATTTAATGGACAGTCGAGACAGTCAGGCTGTGGGAGATCCTGAAAACAACGCAAACTGGTTGTTCTCACTGGGGGATAGAGGGATCTGAATGAAGAAGAGCATGAGTGTGGGTGGACTAGTGCGTGACACAGGTTTGACCCCTTTCAGGGAATAATTGGCTACAGCCTTTTCTTACACAGTGACGTGAAGGTTGGAGAAACATGACGGTGGTAGACAGAAACAAAACAACAACTGAGCAAAAAAAGTCAAAGGACTATGCAGAGAGAGAATCCAAAGATAATAGTCCTGCGGTTCAAAGCTAACTTAATTGATGCTAAGCAGGCATGCTGGGGTCAGCTGGAGTCGAGCCTGCATCCATTCAATGGGGATTTATTAGCGAAGACATACAACACCATACACACACACACACACACACACAACCCCAGACACTCACAATAATAATAAAAATACATCTCTGTGGGGAAACAATAATAGCGAATAAAACAGAGGAAAGGACGGACGATAGAAAGACATTCAAAATAATATTTTCTAAATATGCACTTAACTTGTTTACCTAAAGTAAAAAGCTTGGTTTTTTTTGCTTAAATCTGTATACACATAACTGTGTCTTCTTCATACTCTCATAGTTTTCTGCAGTTTGAATGAAAAAATTTGCCATATACCACATTACAAACAGAATCGCAATATATCGTGATATATCGAATCGTATCATCAGGTTCTTGCAGCATGGTTGAGTGTGCATACACACTGTATTGCTCTTAAGGCTACCAGGCAATTTTAGAGGAAGAGAAAAGAAATGGGTGGAACAGAAAGAAAAGTAGAAAGGGAGCGGAATGCAGACATTGCGGGGCAAGGAGGGATGAGACACAGAGAAGAAGAGAGACGCAGAGGCATATACGTGTGTGTGTGTGGGGGGGGGGCTGTGAAAGAAACAAAAGAAGAAAAGAATGAGGAAATAAGACCGAAAACGGTACAGTGCGGCGGCGGATGCACAAGGTGGCGGAGAGGAATGACAGAGAGGGAGAGAGCGGGAAACGCGGCGGCGGATGTATGAGCGAGGGAGGACAGAGGAGGAGGAGTGTCGAGAGGAGAAGATGTTGGCAGTGCACCGATTTCTCCTCCATTACATTCTGAAAGGAGAGAAACAAGGGATGCAAGGCAGAGATAAGAGGAAGTTGATTAAAGAGGCACGGAAAGAAAAGAGGCCCCCGTATTTAGCATTCTCCTGGCACTGCGGAGGCTTATTTTCATGCCCTAGTTAGTCAAAATGAAGAGGGAGCCAGAGGGTAACGGCATAGGAGACACAGGCGGCAAGCACAGATAGTCATGTTATGTGATTGAGACAGAGGGAGGGAACAAGTGCAAAGCAGGCTGAGGAAGAGATAGAGAGAATGAGAGGGAGCACTTCATCTAATTATCAAACCCTTAACATCATTTCTCTGCCACACTTCAAGGGACAAAGTGTAAAATCACATTGTTGCGCGCAGATGTTGACAATTACATAAGAAAAGAGCCGAAGAAAAGGAGGGATCCTGCCGTTTTTCTGCCTCATTTCTGATGACTGTATTGAACATGTTCAAACAGAGATGTGTTTGTGTGCGGTCGTCACCTTCACGTTCACTCTCAGTGACTGCTGGCCTTGTTCCGGCCGTTCTGCTTTTTATTTCTCCAATTTTCTTGCTCCTCCTTCCCCTGCCCGCCAAAAAAAAAAGTTCACAAACAAGTTGTTTTCGATTAGCAACAGTTTAAAAGGAAATGTTCCATTGCTCAAATTACTTTCTTTTTCTCTTTTAATCGACATAAAAAGGAAATGTGTCTAAAATATCGACAAACTATTCACTGCCAATGCTTTTTATTTTGTTCCCCCTGCACTATCTGCTCCTGGAAGCTAAATCATTACTAACATTTTCATGGTTATGTTCAGGCAATTCAAAATACTTGGTAAAGGTTAGGGAAAAATTGGTCGATGCAGACTTCATTATCCGAAGCTGAGCAAAAAGATGTTTCTCAGTCTCGTAGTTTCAAATGTGAATGCACTGCACATTTTCATTTACAAGGGCTATTTAAAAATTAAAAAAATTTATGCACATTTGCGTTCAACATTTATGAGAGAATATATATTACGAGATGAAGGGCACTGTCCTTAGCAAGTAATCATGACAGGAGCCAAGGAGGAAGCCAGTCCATGTAAGGAGGACAGGATGGATGTGAGTTAACAAACCATCACTAAATTTTTTTTTTTTAAAGCATGACCATGATCATCTCTGACCCTACCTATGTGATGATGTATGTGACAATAATACTCTAACCTTATCAATTTTTATTCTAAGACCATTGTAACCCTTTCTTTCTACTCATCCCAGTTGTGCTTGTGTCCAAGGATAACCAAACCATAAACGCTGCGTTTTTTATGTCACAACACATTTTTCTCCGACCCCCAGTATTTAATGTGAATCACACTCTTCCCTGAACATAATAATACATGCGGTGAAATTTCATATTTTCTTCTTGTAAAAAAAACATAAATCAAAACAACCCCCCCAAAAAAACATGAAAGGACAAAAAAAGGACTGACTAACCTAAGTTGCTAATGCCTTATTAAGCTTATTCCTCTGCACCATTTTTGTCCAAGAACTTTTAAAAACACATCAGTGAGTCACATTTGTACTTCATCATGAAGAACATTTCAACATGCTGCACATGCTGCATTTGGCAAATTGGAAAACTGGGGGGAAAAAGTAAATATAATTCAGGCAGCACTCGAGTTTGCAGCAAACATATTCCGCAAATGAAATTAGTAGGATATAAACACAGGGAATCAAAGATCATTTTATCTTCTGGTCTTGTTAAAACCTCCTTCTCCTCCTATCCCCTCATCTCCTATCGCTTTCTCACCCCCTCCCTGCTCCCCTATCTTCTCCTTCTCCTTCTCCTCCCCTCTGCTCAGCCTGTAGGTGGCACAGAGGCATGTAAATTGGCACACAGAGTGCAGCGGGGTGATCTGAATACCCATTTCTGCTCTACAGCCATCATGAAAGACTACGCTGTCATATCCCCTCCGTTCCACCACACTCCTTGTTCGTTTTCCAACGGCCTCTGACACATTTACTCCCGGTCTTTGCCACCTTTATCTCTGCTTTCTCATTTGACATTCCCTCTTAGTCTCTTCTTGCTGCTCCTTCGTCATTTTGCTACCTTTCACTCTGCCGGCCTGTCCGCCTCTCCTGACCTCAGTCATCTGATTATTCCGTTGCCTCCCAGGCAGTGTGTATTAATAACGCTGTGCCATTTGTACACATGGACGGGGTGGGGTGGGGTGGATGAAGAGAGAAAGAGCAAAACGGACAGGAAAGACAGGCGGGACACAGGATGCTGCTGATAGAGTTGCTGTATAAACGTGTATAGATAGCAACCTCAGTGTTTACACTGCCGGTTAAAGATTAAGGCTGGCATCTGTTTAAACTAATCCTCGAAAAAGACTAAAAGCAGCGGAATGTTAGTCCATCTCTCCTGTTATTGAGCAAAACAGCCTCAAGCCCATTTGTTCCTTTGTTACAGAAAAAAAAATTATAAGCAGCACAGGAATGATTTTTTTTTTGGAAATGAAAGTAGAAAGTTGCAAACCTTATCCTGAAATAAGATAATTACGTTGATTTAACACACATTGTTGGTGGTGACTTTATAGTATTCTTAAAATATGCCTGACGTTAAACAAAAGGTACAGGAGGATAAAAAAAAGTCCATCAAGGTCTCATATACTACAGGGGCACGCGTTTTTAAGGCAGAAAAGTGTGTGTGTGTGTGTTCATTTTAATTGATTAGCTTAACAATTTCATCATGTAATTATGTTCCATTACTGCTGCTCATGTATATAAAGGGAAAAAAACAGAAGTAATTAATTTAAAGTGGAGCTGAGGGGACATCAGGTGTGTGAGGAAAGACAGCAGGTGTGGCTCAGAGAGAAGATGTTGGTTAAATCAGTTAACCTCTGGATGTCACCGCTGGAGCAGAGCTGTGTTTGAACTTAATGAGGAAAGTTGAAAACAATGAACTGGCGAGCGACACAGCACACGTCCTTCCCCCACACCCATTCCCTCTGCACGCTCCCTCTTCCTCTTGCTATGCTGTCGCCCACCACTACCTTTACCCTCCTCTCTCTTTGCGTCCCCTTCCTCGCTCCCTCAACGTTTACGTTCCCCACCTCCGTTTGGTTTAATCTTTCGTCTCTCCATTCCCACCTCCTCGGCGCACCCTCCCTCTCGTCTCCCCTTCTCTCTCTCTCTATCCCTCTCTCCTGTCTGCACGCCTGCCCGATCATTCGTTCACTCTCCTGCCACCTAATGGGGTGCTGTTGCTATGGTAACGCAGGATGAACATGCTCGCATTCCAGCATGGGAAAGACGATCGCTTGTAAAGTATCTCTCCTGCTCTTTTTTTCCCCAACCCGCATACATACATAACTGCAACGCTCATGAATCTAATGAGAAATAATTAATGTCAGTATTAAGTGAATTGGAATGCATACATAATTGTGTGTGTGTGTGGGTGTGTATATAGATATACTGTACATATATACACACACATATCTACAAAAGAAATTTACATATATATTGCACCCATACATAATACAAAAAAACTGCACATTGACTTTACAGGATCATCATTAGCCATTTCTCTGAGATGAGAAACCTGCAAACTTGTTTTTGTTTTAAACCATCAGAGTACAGACTATTTTTGTAAACCAACCCACAGAAGTAGGAAAGGTTTAACATATTTATCAGGTATCTGTATGTTTATATTCCGGAGGTTAGATACCACGAATGCTGCAATTTACATAGTTTTTCCTTTGCTGAGTGGAACATGCTGAAGGTTGTAATTCATCGACTAATTAAGCTGGAGCACTATATGATACTGGGTATGATATTCCACGTGATGTTAATTTCTTTACACTTTGTGGCTGTGGGTGGGAAACAGATTGAGCTGGTGTTTGGCAGTCGGCTGTTGGAGCTGCTCTGACTCTGGCTACTTTGCAAGGCTGGGGTCACTTTGAGAGAAGTGGCTCTTGGTGGCTCTGTCTTCTCCTTTTCTGAAAAGCCACGAAGGACATTTTACTCCATTGAAAACAAACCATCACTTCATATTTGGATACATTTTTGACTCCATAACTAAACTAATCTTTTTTTGTGCTTCAGTATCAGCAAATATCTTTTTTATTAGACTAGAAAATGCATTTGCTGAATGAACTTTGACTGAATGACTGCCGCCCTGTTTAATAGTTGAAGCTACGCTGCGTCGCTGCCTTGAATTAGTTTCAAGAAGCAGTTGACGTTTGAAGAGCAGGTGTCTAATCAACTGATGTGCATGAGCTGTGTGCCCACACTCAGAGGTTGCTATGGTGATGCACAGGCTGCAATTCTAATGCAGGGACATAGGCAGAAGCAGACTGAGTGCAGTTGTTGTGCCGGACATTTTTTCACTGCAGTTTGGAGTAGTGACATTCTGAGAAGAAGTCAGAAGTCAACCCCTGGCAACCAGCTGTTTATGGGGTGTGTACACTAACCAGTCAAGTGAGGGCTATCTGAGCACCTGAACCTGGAAATGGGCCGAAAATGAAAACATCTGAACCATGGACATTGGGTCCAGGGTCCAAAACTTAAACCACTATGCCGATGGGACAAGCTGCTGGCATGTTAAACAAAACAAAATCTTGAGGCCAAAAAACAACGGAGGTATGAATCCCGGCCTTTTTGGCCAAACGGACAACTTCAATAGCCATGATTAAGGGTAGACTGTTAGACTCTTTATTTCACTAGTTTGATGTTAACGCTTCATATGGATTTTAATAGATTATCATGTTCTCTTCAACAAAACTGAAGGAGCAACTGTTTTTGTCAGATAAATGTATGTTTTCCTCTGAAATGCATTGAAACACAAAGCATAAATCAGAAATTCTAAGTTGTGAGAAGTAGAGGGGTTGAGAGCAATAAACACAAATTCTACCACAAGACAAATACATGATTGGACACTTGAAAAATGGCTACTGCTACGGTCTCTGTTCAATGCAAGGATGCCTTGGGGTTATTATCACGCGCTGCTATGACGATGTAGAGTCCAAACATAGCAAAACACTGTAGAGGCAATTCCATTATCACTGCTCATATGCAGTTCAATTTAAGATAACAGAGGTTCGTGGTGATTGATTTTTGAATGACTGACTTTCTGGAGACGGATGTGTATTTGTTGTTCTGAGTTTTCTCACCATTAAATGTATTTGCAGAATGTCTATTTTTTGCAGTGTAAATACAAATGAACATTCTTATGGCAAGAAGCGAACGAATGGGTGCAAACGGAAGCGACGCTTCTCCCCTTTCCTCCTATGTTTATTTTCATTTGGTTTGCTAAGTCACTATTGTATGAGTCATGCACACCAAACCACAAACACGCATACAATGCCACTTGGTGACGACAGTCCAACCACTCATATTAACTTTTTCTTATCGTACTGCACAAGGCGGCTGTAGTACTGCTGTAGTACCACACACTGCTCACACACAGTAGTAGTAGATGGATCAGAGGGCATTTTGTAACTCCATTAGCTGAAATGTCAGTTTCTGTCCATTAGCTCCGCTCCATCTCTCTGGACATATACACTCTCATGTTAACTTTAACTGCATAAACAACCCATTAAAACATGAGCGCGCCCACAAATAGACAGGTGTCGAATGGCAATGAAGCAAGAAATCGCTTAAAAACATAACATTAGGAAAAGACATGGATGGGAGGGGTGTTTAGGAGGTTTTTTTATTGCTTTGCGTGTTTATCTAGCCTGCGAGTGAAAGTCTATCACAGATCAGAGAGGAGTGCTGGATCTGTGGATAGTCACAAACGTTAAGCGGTGTAAAGAAAACAAAGCCACCCAGTTATCCCACCCTTTCTTTTTTGTCTTCGGCTGGGTGACATTTAGTGGATGCACCTCGACAGAATGCTAACAAAGCCCCCCAGCCACTGGGAGGAAAGAGAATGTTAAAACAGAGAAAGTAGAAGAGAAAAACCACAGAATGAGCTGCTGAACTTAACCTTTGGGGGAGCAAAATATCAGATGTGAGAGTCAGAGGCTCATTTCTAAGAGACACTATGGTGGATATTTTAAACAAAGAACAGAGGAAAAGTGAAAGGTTCCAAGAAGCTGAGGGAGAGAAGGAAGGAGAGAGAGAATGGAAGCAAATGGGGAGTCAAGTGTGGCACGTGAGGAGGAAGACTGAGACTGAGAAAAGAAAGGCGATGTAATCCATACAGAAGAGGTGCGAGTGAGGGAACCTATTTGATCTGGTTCAAACTAACACAAACTACACATCTCATTTTTTTCCCCCTCGGTTGACACCAAGCGACCCAAACTGCACCCCAAGATATGAGGGCATTTTGGCAGAAACCAAATAGATGAAGGGTGTGAGTTTGAAACACACAGGAAAGAGGGGAAGGAAACAAGATCATGAAGGGAAGTGTAAAATGGGAGGAAATATGGAAAAGGTAAAATGAAGGAGAGACTGGGAAAATGAAAAATAGATATATGAAGTGGTAGTAAAAGAAAGAGGATAGGGTCAAGTGAAGGACTCCTTCATATTTTTTAGGAAGTTAATGTGCTAAAATGAGCAATACGATGAAAAAAAAAGAGCAGAGAAACTAAAGGCAAAAGGTAAAACCTCCGTTCATCTTTGCTGCCTGATAGTGGTCACTGACAAGAAACTAGAATCTAACATCCATCCATTCTTGCTATACTGCCAAAATATTTGTGCTGAAAGTTCGGTTTAGCGGGTGCTCGCCAAAATGTTTCGACATTTAGTTCACATTCGCTATCTTAAAACAGCTTCAACTGAATGAAAATTTGGAACAATCCATTGGTTAACTCGCCAGAATTGAAAAGTAAATAAAGTTCAGCCCCACGGTGCCTTTTCAATATCCCTTTGGCCCCTGCAATGCTCCTGGTGGAAAAGGGCTGGGGCAGGAAATAATCAAGAGCTAAGTGAAATGATAGAAGCAATTTCTGAAAACAAATTGGATGGAGTCTTTTTTTGACAAGTTGGTTTTCCCAGAATGTGTAGAGTGGTCAGCTGTCCAGTGTGGCATGCAAACACACACACACAGTCTCACGACCATACTATCACCATGCACTCCCACACACCAGCTCACCGGTTACACACGATAAACAGTGGCAGACAGACAGATGGCCTCCTGCATTCCACATCTCGGTATCATCTCAGTATCATAAAAATAACAACATGTATTATATATGCCATACATAATACAGCGCTCCTTCACAGCGAGCAGAAAATGGAGTTAGCGAGCGAGCTGCCGGGGGTGGCTGTTCGGTGTTTTGATGATGGCGCTCTGAAGTTCATGCTGGTAAATATACTTTTTGTAGTGACTGGCGTGAGGCTCTTGTTCTTGTCACGCTTTTATCTCTCCACGCCTATTACAGGCACGTGCATTATTTTGGATATTCAGGGGTTTGAAAGGAGTGGGATGTCTGAATCGGAAACCGTCATTTCTCTTTCTGCATCACGCTCATCATCATTTTCTTCCCCCCAACTCTCACCCTTCATCCTTTCTTCATATCAGCCTTTATCTCTCGCATCGGTAAAACTCGCTGTAATCACGTTGACGCTTGTTTATGTGGGACAGTGGAAAATATAGAGACAAACAGAGATGAAGGCGGTGGCGATGTTGCCGTAGAATTACTGAGCCTTCTTTCAATTTGGTGGATGATGTCAGTTCTATCAACAGTCTCCACCAATTAGAAGCCTTAATGTATAGTCACATTTTTAAGGGGCCATCAGTTACATGCATGGGCTCTGCTGCTGAGTCCAGGTAAGCCGCAGCACCTTGATGCAAGGCAGGGATGCACACGGCTTTTATAGTGAGAAAAAGATACTGTTGCGTGTCACAATGAGAGTGAGACAGAGGGGGTGATAAAGAAACAGAGGAGTGGTGCCAGCAGGAGGAAGAGGAAAAGGACTCTTATCAGGAGAGGAGAAAAAATGACTGCAATAAGAAAAAGACAGGGATGGAAAGGGAAAGAGAGAGGGAAGGGAGGAGCTGGGGGGGGTCTCTCGTTAAAGTGCAAACTGATTAGATGTGCTCGCGGCTGTGGCTGCGTGCGACGCTGCACACAGCGGAGGTCTACATGGTCAATTTTTTTCACATTTGACTTTCAAACTCATGACCAAACATACACAGGTATTTTTATACTATATATAATATAAAAACGCAGCATTCAGTCAATGAAAACAGACCGTTTTACAAAACTCCGTCCACACTGAAGACAAGCAGAAACCCAGTGGTCAGCGTTGATGTGTAGTGTGGTGTATTTGGCTTGTGGCGTCACTGTGGTTAGCTTAGTGATAATAACTTATTTCCAAGCTTCTGATTGGCCAACATGGCTTTACGGTTCGGTTGTATCCCTGCCTTTTGGTTGAGCATGCTTTTGACAGATTTTGACAGAACTTCACAGCATTTTTATGTGGAAAGAGATTTTATTTTGTAAGAATAAAGGAGGAAAAGTTTTCCTGCGTACATGTGGAAGAGGCGTAAGCGTGCTCCGGCGAAAGCGCCTGGGTGTTTTCTGTCCTGTGTGTATCTTCTGGTTTTTGACCTGAGTAATTGTTTGCCTGCAGAGAGAGGCTGTAGGGGTGCACATGTGTCCCTGCAGCAGTTGCTATAGGAGTGTGTCTGCTTGTGCGATCCCTGTGTGTGTCCAGTCCTCTTGCATGGATTCACTTGAAGGTATACGTGTCAGCGAGCATGCATGTGTGTCATGGACAGGACCACAATGTCAGGATAATGGGGAAACAGAGGGCTGAAGATCTATTGGTCTATCGGTATTCTGCCTGGCAGACAGGGAGGGCGTCTCTGTGTGACACTAGACGAGGAGGAGGAGGAGGAGGAAGAGGAGAGCAAAGAGGAGAGGAAAGAAGAGCCGTTTGGGGGAGGGGGGTGGAGAGGAGTGGACAGAGGTGGGGAGAAGAAGCAGCAGAGAGACACATTGTAAATTGAGAACAAAAGGCAGGTGAGGGCAGGAACAGACAGAATAAAAGAATCGCTCACAGCAGGGAAACCTGAAGGAGAATCATCATGAAAAAAACAGAGAGCGAAGAGAGAAGACAGGCGAAAACAAAGAGAAGGCAGCAGTAACATTTGATCCTAAAACCTCCTCCGTCATTAACCTAACCCCCGGTCTCACGCTAGACAGCTGCAGCAGCTGCTTACTCCTCCAGCGTGGAAGCCACTAGGTTTGTTACCATATAAAAAAAGCTAATGATGCAGATAAAGAACACCGGGGATGGGGGAGGAAGGAGGCGTGTGTGTGTTTGTTTTGGCATCTTTGCCCACAAAAACGCATATGGATAGACCCCTGTGACCAGGATGCCACTGTTTCTCTCCCCTCTTATTCTGCTTTGTCTTTATACTGGGAGAAATAAACAATACGTCCTTCAAATGTTCAAATTGCTCAGCTCGGCTAAAGCACATGCAAACCAGAGCGCACAGTCTTTTCTCATTGTCACACCTTCACCTCCGGGCCCATTCATCTAGTATTTACAGGTCTATTACTGAGTTATTATGGTCAGGCAGGAGGAAGGGCAGCTACAATATAATCCTGACAAGAGAGGATCCATCTCCCTGAGCTGTGATGTCATCCATTTGAGACCCGATGGTCTGGTACAAAGAGCTCCACATAGGTATTAGCATAAACACACACACACATTCAGGGACACACTGCGCACACACACAAGTCTGTGTGCATTCGAGCGCATTTACACATTAAGCAGACAGTCGTACACACTTCCTCATCCAAATGAAAGAGGCAAAGAACTGCCATAGGGGGCTGAAGGTGACAGATAATTAGCATGATGTCTTTACTCATGCTTCCATACTCTCACAATATTCTTCCTCTCCTCCCTCTGGCCTCTGTAACTTCCACCCCGAGCCCTTTCTTTCCTCTATCCTCTGATGAACCCAGACCTCACACAGAGCAACGGGACAGAGATAAAGAGACAGAGAGGGAGGAAGTGAGAGAGAAGGAAGAAAGTGGGGAGTTAGAAATGTGATCACCCACTGTATAGATTCTCTCAAGATTCAGGCAGAGCCATACAACAGGTAGAAGAATTCATATTCAGAGAGGATTACCATGTATCCCTGTCACATCCCGAGCAGCAAATCATCAGACACAGATTTAAACCCGACAACGAGGCAGAAAGAAATATTGCCTTTACAGTTATAATCCCTTGGTTAAAAAAAACGGAACAGCGGCCAGGTGTCAGGATGTTTCTTCTTCCCTAACCCTGAACCCCTTAACAATCCTAACTATCCAAACTTCTACAGCTCCTGTCAACATTCACATTAATATACCAGCACAGACAGTATATACATGTACACACAGGTGCATGTTTTTCCTTCTGCATTTAAATAATTCCAGCTCTTCGAGATGTTACAAATGTTACTGGACCCAATATTGGGACCCTAAAGGAATTTACTATATGTGCATTTTCAAAAAAACACACTAAACACACTAAAAGATCATTCAAATTTTGGATTGTGTATCTGATATATAGATTCGCCTCTGAATACATTGAAAAAACTGTTATTTTATCTCTGTGGTGATGACAACGATGATCTCACGCCCATCGAACGTAAAGGACCATTCTGCTTGTGGGTCACACTTCTAATATTTGTGTAGTTAGATGCTCCTGCCAATTATTCCAGTCCAAAATGGTCCAACACTGCATCCCATAATGCATCCATTAAATCGGGCTGAAACGGGCGGCCGTGTGTGCAATTTCTTAGTCACAACAACACAAATTTCCACTGACTGAACAAATACAAACACAAAACATTTTTCTGACATGCTGCTAGTTGTATCTACTCATGCAGATAATTTCAGTTTTCTCATGCTTCGAGATACTGAGCTCTGCCATTTTTACCCCAAAATAAAACAGCGGTGAAAAGACGTTTGCTCGTGTGGCTCACAGCGTTGAAAAATTCCCAGGTACCCCGGATGACTACAGACCCTGCAGTCCTCAGTGGACCGACTGAAGGAATAATTCCTATAGAAACTGTTCACATTGAGTATTTGCTTGGTATCGCTGCCTCACGTCTCTTCGTCGAACTCTCCCACAACCCCTGGGAAGGTGCGCCTCACAGTTTGAGAAAGTTCTAAACGTACCATTCAGATGATAAGAGCATCAGAAACTAATTTTCATTCACCTCTGTTGTACTGAGGTAGAGAAGTGATGCAAATACAGAACGTAAGCCATCTGCCTTGTGAGAAAAAAAAAAAAAAGAAACTGCACGTTTTGGGTTACAGAGGTGAACCAACCCTTTAATATGGATTCTCGATACAGCCTTTTTTTTTTAAATGTACAGTTGGAAGCCAGAATGACTTCAGATGAGCTAAAAACGCTTCCAGACCCCGGGAGCAAAACGAACCACTGATAATGCATTGAAGAGCATAAAAAATGCATTGGTCTCAGTAGGAAAGACCAACCAGATCTCAATGTCACTAAAGTTTCTCAGGCTCACAGTCTCTCTCTCTCTCTCCCTGCAGAATCCTGGCGGGATGTTACCTTTGAGGAGCAATAAATATGAGCTGTATCACAAATCACACGGTTCCCATAGTCTGCGTGTTATTTAGTTATTTATGCCTCACCAAGAAATGGCTCTCCCTTCCTTCTGAGCAGCACTTATTAGTGTCACATATGGAGGATTTCTCCCCTCAGGTTGTCATGCCAATGTGGACGTGCCGCATGAGTTTTTAAATATGTTTGACTTGAAGGGAAACAGGGCTGTGCAGAGTGTGTAAAGGAATGTGTGTGCGTGTGAGAGAGAATTTGATAATTTGTGTGTGCTCATGTGAAGTGTATTGGCCCATGCGTATTTATTAACCAAGCATCACTGCTTATAATATTATTATATGACTCATGCCTCTGTGATGTACTTCTGCGGTGAGGGGGAGGTGGAGAGAGTATGTCCTTGCGTCCAGATGCAAGCAGTATGTGTGGGGTTGTGTGCGTACCTTTACGCGTGTGATCTGACATGTGACATATGTGCTGAGGAGACACGCTGTCCACGAGGCCCTTCTGCAGGTTCCTGGGAAATCTGTGCAAGAGGGAGACAGGGAGAAAAAAAAGGAGGGTTAGAAGGAAAGGATGCCCAGACAGACATGAAAGCCTGCCGTAATGGAGATAATAGGCTGTGGATCGATGAGTAGAGGCCAGTAAATTAATGGGCTCTCCTTGACACAAAGTCCATTTGTTAGTTTTGAAGCGTTGTGACAGTTAATTACAGAGGGTCGGCTTCACTGGACCACTCCACTTAGACCGCCTCGGAGAAGAAAAACATTTGCTGGTGTGCTGGGAGACAGAGAGGACAGCCTCAGATGCCGTGGTTTAAGGGTGTCGGCTTGCGTTTGCGTGCGCAGGACTGTGTGTGTAGGCCGCGTGCTCGAGCTGTAGGTGTATCCAGGCAACAAAAGTCTCCCTGTTTCTAAAGGGCTAATTTGCTTTGCCAGATGGAGTTTGGATAAAATTGCTGCCTTGATTACGATGGCAACATTTCTCCTAACGCAGGGAGACTGAAAAACTTGTTCTGCAGGTTGGTGTGGAAGATAGGCTTCAAAAGCACAAGACTGAAGACACCTGAGACTGTGATTTGCAATTTATCTATTTTTGTGAAATATTTTTTAAAACTCCTCATCTCCTGTTTCAGGTTGTCATCGACTTTTCCAAGATATAACCAAAACCTTGCTTTGACTTGCTATCAACATAACCATAAAAACATATTATGCTTTAGTCTCCAGGGCTTTTAGGGTCAGTAAATTAAATATACATTAGTGTATAGTGTTCATAAGTTTAATGTGAACATTCTGCATATGGGGTTAGCTGGCATTTTCAATAAATAAGCGCCTCATTACAATTACAGAAAAAAGCATCATTAAAAAAGCAGTATTATATCTCTTTCCATATTTATACTCCTACTAATGCAAATGATTTACATATAATCAAATTACAGGAGACGGAGGATCTGCACAAGTGCAGTTCACCCTTGAAGGAACATTATGATGTACAGTTGCAGCTCAACCATCTTCCCAGTTGACACAAGTCTTAAAAATACTCTGCTAATCCATATTATCCATATGGAAAACAGCTCAGCCAATTAAGCCTTTTTATAGCTGGAAAGAGACGTTATATTCCTTTACCAGAGCTAGGATCATTCATTCAACAGTCCATGTTGCTGGCAAACGAACACAATGTCAGACTGAATAATGTAGTGACAGTGAGAAGGCAGGTCAGCCTCATCATGTGGCAACAGCGGCATTACAGCATGCAGCGTCAACTTTCTGCAGAGTTCACACGAAGTTTGTGTTAAAAATCGGTGTTTCATGAATCCCGGTTTAGTCCTTAAGGGAATGCGTCTGAGAAACATTAGTTGGGTACCGTCACGGAAGACGGAGAGTACCTGCTACTCGCAGTCACGATACTCACTCATCTTCAAAAGATAAATATGCTGTCAGTTGGTTGCCGGGCTTTGATGTTGAGACTTAAGAACGCCACATAAACAGCCCCGTCTCCAGAAGCGATGTGAATCAAAAATATCCAAAACATACTCTCATCGTCTCTGTGCGCAACAAACTCCTGATTTATAAACTGTCACTTGAATTATCCTTGAAGAGCGTCAACTCCAAACGCGCCCAGAAAGCATCTGTGTGTGTGGTCTTACTGTGATGAAGTCCAGAGGGTCTTAAATCTCCATCCCCATCATTTGTATTCAGGTTTCCAAAAAAACAACTAATTAGTTGTATTTTTTTTTTATCGTGACTAATGACAGTAAAGAAGGTTATCTCTGCCTCAGCATGCAGATCCAGTTTGTGTGTGTGTGTGAGCAAGAGAGAGAGAGAGAGAGAGAGAGAGAGAGAGGTTGGAATAGCTATGCTGTGATTTGAAACATTTTGTTTGATTACAAACCCCATTGCCTTTCTTAAAAAAAGAATTGGCTTCATTCAAGTTTGCCTATAATATTTTGATTAAGACCTTACTCTGTAAATATAGTTTCTATTGTTTGTTACATTTTTTAAAAAAAAAAGTACCTTGTGCTTTTCTCCTCAGTAAATGAAATTCTAATCCTAACTAAAGCCAAACAGTCCTCGTTCTTTCATCAAGGCCACACTAACAAGGTTATTGAGTTTCTGTGCTGAATTGATTTCTTTGCCTCACATCATTTCATCAGACTCGCTTCTACTTTCAGTAAAATTCCCCAAATGTCAAACTAAAGTGAAAGGCTGATTTAACTTTTGTCACGGTGATCTCGGCAAACAGACAGTGTTACAGGCCTCCCACTCTGTATCCACCAACCATGACAAAAAACCCCAAACTAAAACACTCACAGCCTGAAAAAAGAAGCCTGTTGATGGTGAAACATGTTGTTAGCATGTCTGTGTAGCTCTGAATAAACGTCTTTACTTGTGTTACAACTCTGCGGCTTTCAGACTAAGTATTTATAGTTTTGAGTGGCACTTCTCCCTTTTGAAATTATCACTATGAATATTGTGCCTTGTGAACATCTTATCGCTTGTCTCCACATTACTGCTGCAAACTCAGTTGAAATACTGAAAAGTTGGCGCCTCTGTACTCATTTTTGCTGCCACCCCAGCTTATCAAGCCAGTAAAACTATATATCTACACATTTATAGTTAAAGCTAAAATGAACCATTCTGTAAAATACTTTATGTATTATGAAAAACAGTATATATTGTCCTGTAGCTATTTTTTTCTGTATTGTCTTGTGTCTATTTTTCTACTCTCTTTGTGGTATGATGAAAGAAAAGGGAAAGACAAACCAAACACGAATGGCCCTTGAACCAATAAGCACAAACAAGAGCAAATGGCAACACTTCAGAGAAACAGACTGGTTTGTAAGCTTGGAGGATAATCCAACAAAATGATGTTTATCTTCTATTTATTGTCTAAAATAACAAGTTATTGCTTGTGTTTGGCCTGAGGCCTGCATGCGTGTGACTGAGAGAGAGAGAGTTACACTGAGATATACAGCGAGAAAGAGAGCGAGGTAGATAGAAGAAGGAGAAGAAGAGAGACATCAAAATATTCCTCTAACGACACAGTTGGAGCCCAAACATGAGAAAATCTGAGGCAGCGAAGCTGAAGAGGGAGGAGGTGAGATGCAAGGAGAAGGGGGAGGACTGCAGACGGAACTGCAGAGGAGGGGATCTCCACTCATTATTCAGCAGGCCCTTCAGATCTCAAACACTGTCGAGCCTCCTCTGCGTTGAGAAGAAGAGGATAAAAGAGGAGAAAATAAATTTGGGAATAAGATCATCCCTGAATTCATTAGAAAACCAGTCTGACCCCCCGCTAATCAATGAAGTGCCGCTTTACTCTGTGCTGACAAAGCTCGAAATGATTAACTCTGACAGAACTTATGCTGATAACATATGGGCTCAATACACAGTGGGCACTTTTGCCTCACGCATCTGATATCATGTCACTGTATGCCTCACACTCACTTGCAAATTTGAAGAATTTAATATATATATAATTTTTTTTTGTGAGTGGAAGCAATTTATGGAGACCAGGCTTTCGGCAGCTCTGTCCACCGTCAGACACTGGGAGCTGTAAATACATGGAGACATAAATGCCTCCTGTCTCTTAATCCACTGTTGTGGCCAAATCAATTCTTAACATCTTTACTGCCGGGAACAGTAAAAGGCAACAGACTGGATGCTGCTGTGCGAGCAGGCCTGCTTCTAAACTCCCAAATCTAAAGCCGCCGGAGCAGCAGGGCTTCTAACACCAGGGAGGGCTCCCGGCCTCGGCTGCAGCGGGGCTCTGGAGCAGTAACTCTCAGCTGACCGTGGAGCAGTGAGCGGGCTTCAGGAGGGGCAGCAGCACCATGGAGAGCTCCTCTCCTCAGAGCGCGAGCGCTTGCCCGCTGATCCGTACGCCGTCGCAGGACGCCAACTTTAAAAATGGCAGCAGATACACTTTGCCACCACATCACTGGGTTTCCCCACATGCCGGTCTCCCATATGCAATTATTATCCGCGGACGGAAGCGTTTCTTGGCACATCAGCGCTGTGTTTTACCTGTTCGTGTCATACACTGTGCGATCTTTCACCATTGAACACCCACAACCTGCACAGGAGCTAGCAGCTGAGTGTCTTACATGAGGGTGAGTCTAATAACGGCTGAGCTACAGTACATGATTACACTGCTCAACCGGTTTTGCAGAAGTCACTTTAAGGACCAACAACTCGCTGCCGCAGCTTACTTTGGAGCTCTAGGCTATTGTTGCCCATCCACTCAATTATGATTCAGTAGACACCAGAGAAATACAACCTGGAAATAAGAAAAGTGCAAGATTTACCTCCAGTAGTGTTCCACAAAAATGAATAAGTTCACAAGAATGATTTCTCTTTGCATGTATATTTGCACCTCAGCATCACCTGAGTCGTACTTCACTTTAAATGGAGCATGTTGAAGGCAACACAACTATAAGCAACCACGCCATTTTGCTAGCGACATGACGCAAAAATGAAATTATTTCACAAAAACATTAGGAATTGCATTGGTACTGGATGAGAGTGGTGCCAACACCTTAGGTTGTTCCAAATTCTCCCCGCTGTTTCTTCCTTCATGTCGTTTACATGCCTCACACATATACTGTGTGTACAAGCTCAACCGCTCACAGTATAGCAGACCACATAAATCCAACAATAAGGAAGGATTTTTATTTAAACGCCACCTTCAAATAAAGAAAATAAGTCTAAACCTCATTTAAATAAAAGCTGTAAGACTTCCACCGGTCCAGGTGGAAATCAACGGTGAAAGTGAACAGGAGGTTTTAACAGTTGGAAGACTGAATTGCATGACTTACCTTTAAAACTTGTTGCAAAATTGTGTGAAATGGGAGGAGGCACAGATGCAAGTAAAGCTTAAGTGAAAGGGGCAACTTTTTCTAAAGTGATTTATGGAAATTGTCCATGATGCAGTAAGAAACTACTGCAAGAAAAAAAGCTGCAGTCCACGTTAGTTAATGTATTTGTCTTTATTTACATCCCCTGCATGCACACTACTGTCAGCAGTGATTACAGTTTTGGGAAAGTGTAGGGATGCGTGACTAGCATTCCATGCGCCAAGACATTTGAAACAGCCCCTAAACTTAAAGAGAAACAAGTCTCTCTCTCTCCTTGGGGGTTTCTATCTCAGCTGATCCTGTAATTCATACATGTATGTGTTGGCCTCCATCCCTCTATTGATTTATCCTCCCCCCATATCCACATAAACCTACAGATCATCAAAGGCTGATATAGCTGTGGCTGAGGCAAACTAGCTGCAGGCTATTTACATGTAATGTCAGGAACGAATGAAGTTCTACAAAGTCTCCATTGAGCTGACATGATGTAGTGATTAAAGGCATAATGTCAGCTCAGCTGTCTTTTCACTGATAACTGGGCAATTAAGGCGTCCTCGAGGGATTTTGGCAGACCTGGAATAAAGAGACTTAGCAGTGACCTTTACAGGGTTCAGACATGTTTAGAGGTCAGGCCTACAAAGAGGCACCTAATTATTCCCACAAAGGTACAAGTCAACATTGATTGCAGACTCACCACAGTCCGCAGTGGCCAGAGAGGCAGGCTCCTCCTCTTCTTATCAAGGTGCTTTCTTATCTGCACTCATTTCCGCTCTCTCTCGCTCTTCCTTTTCTTCCTTCTTAAGTGGAACTAATCAAGACAGACAGAGAATTAATTTCAGACATGTCGGGGATCCTTTACAATTCTGAACTTAAATACAAACATTATGCCTCAGTCAGACAGATAGAGAAACACAATCTGTAAATCAGGAGTATTGACATAGAGCTATTCCTGTAATCTGTACACTTCAGTTTCACATTCTTTTTTTCACTTTTCTAGCACCGGCACACATTTATTCAAAACACACACACACTTAGCCATTTGTTAAAGTGATTCATGAATAGTCGTATCGAAAACTGATGACTTGTAGCAGCCGCCATGTCATCTGAGGATCCTCCTTTTCCTTATTCACAGCGTTACGCATGCACACATCATGTGCGCACACGCACACACAGACACATCCATCCCCATGTTATCCACTTTCATTTGCAGAATTTATACCCTGCACTGAAGCTCCTGGCCTCTGCTTTAAATCCATAAGTTGATTCACAGCTGATGCAACCTCGTATTGCTGTTGTTTTGTTGTTTTTTTCTCGCTATGATTGGTGGTTTACGGGTTTATCACTGGGGTTTGACATATCTTTCTCTGGGTCAGTGGGCTTATTACTGGAATACCGTAAATCCTCACTGTGACTGACAGAGGATCATGACTATGCTTGCTAAGTCCTACCTATAGAGGTTTGACGAAACCTGAACACTGCCGACATGTAAATGCCATACTGTTGTGACCGCAACGATGTTTTTGATAAAATACGTTTACATAGCCATTAAATAACTTCTGTTTTTTTCTTTTAAAAATATGAGTGTTGGGCTGTTATTTGAAGGAATAATTTGCCATTTGGGGAAATAAGTTTATTTGTGTTTTTGCCAAGAGGTGGCTAAGATTAATGTCACTCACCTAAATGTGTGCAACACATGGCGCCAGATCCAGGAATCGTCTCCTCCAACTCTCTGCAAGAATTTGAGTTTTTTTCCCCCAAACTACTCCTTTTATTCCTTTGAGATGAATTCGTGAAAAGCATATCAGTAGAGTAGTACCTAGAGACCAGCTTCTACATGCACAGAAACATAAAATCTGGTTAAGAAAGAGATTTAAAAGGTGTCATAACACCTGTCCATCTATGTACCTGTCCTCACCATCGGTCACGAGCTTTGGGAAGTCACCAAAAGAATGAGTTTATGAATATGTCAGAGTGGATTTTATTCAGGTACAACTGCTGCTTCTTTGCATTAAAAAGAAGTCAAATGAGGTGGCGGCAGGGATCTGATCAGGATGGCTCCCAGACTCCCCCATATGGAGGTATTCTGGGAATGTTCACCTGGGAGGAGACCTTGAGTCAGAACCAAGAACGTGCTGGAGGGATTACACATCCAATCTGGCCTGGGAATGCCTCGGGATCCCCCAAGGATCTACTTTATCCACAGTCAAGAAATGTGTTAACAGTGTCAATTTACTCCCCCAGCCACAGCGCTAGGGGCAACGTTATTGAGCTAGGACTGAGAGACCGTTATTCAATCGAGTTAAAAATCTAAATTTATGTTTGAATTTAATTGTCTAACACTTTTATACTGTACCCCAATGACAACACTTCATACCATGCAGTGAGTTACAGTTGGTTGAAGGCAACGCATAAAGGAAGTGGAAAGAGTAGAGGTAATGAGACAGGCAGCCCGGAGCTCTGGGGGGGGGCCATAAAGTCTGAGATTGATGGAGTTTTTTAATGTGTCCAGAGTCACATCTTGTTAAGGGCCCCTATAATTCCTACCAGTGCCTGTGGGGTTGTATCACTTCCTCAAATCAAACTTCAGGTTTATGACAGTGAGAGACAGGTCAGAAGAGGACATTATGGTTGTGCTGACTCAGAGGCACAGGTTTAAAAATGGCAGCTTTTCGACAAAATAGGCAACATATTCTAATATGGCGCAGATGTTTCCCTCTGAGTGAGAAACATCTGTGGAATCTGTTCCATGTTTACCTTCATTAGCAATGAGACCACATGATCACACAACTATGCATATTAGCAGAAGAAGGTGCAGACTTTTACATCTGTTGTGGTAAAGGACACACAGGGGCATCTCTGCTCCTTTTTCTCTAAATGAAGTGGATCTCCTCCCACAGCGGGTGAAACTGGGGTCAGAAGAGAAGACCACACCAAATAAAAACTGGAGTGCAAAACCAGTGATGAGCAGGTGACTAATCTCAAACAACCCGAGGTCCAGTATTTGCATCGGGGAGAACTCAATTTACTCTGACTGTATGTGTGTTTGTATGCTCTAATGCCGCACACACGCTCACACAATAAAATGTCACTGGTAATGGTCTTTTTCAACTTGTTTGACTGTGACATTTAAAAATCTTTGGAAAAGCAAGGCCAGTTTGCCCCAGGGTCAGCACAGAACAGTGAAACCAGCCACACTATTGTTTGCGATTTTAATTGCTAATTTGATAGCGAGGGACAAGATTAGATGCGGGCTTTAATTTTTTTTCAAAGTAAGGGGAAAAAAAACAGTCGGCGCTTGGGCGTCGCAAAAAAAGGATTCAGCTCTGCCATTCATTGTTGGTGGTTTTCTGAGCCGCATCGACTGGCACAACAGCAAATGACTCAGCAGAACAGAGGGCGGCAAGGGAGGGAAGGCAAGAGAGCTGTTATCCAGAAAGCTTCCTTTCCAAATTTCCATCTATTTCTCCCCATTCGAATCAATCAGTGATCAATGAGTGAGAAAAGGGCAAAACAGATACCTGTGAAAGAAAGTGAGTGAGAGAGCAAGGAACAACGGGGGTGGGGGGTGGGGGGGTGGATGGATGATGTCTTATTTGCAACACATCCACAAGGATTCTGGAGTTTCCACAAGAAAGAAAACACATCAAAGTTTTCCAACAGACTCTGGTCTTCTTTGTTGCCCCCGCGAGGCTTGGGACTTTTGTCTCTGTCTCCCTGTGAGTCAGCAAAGCCGCCTAAGCACCATCCATTCACCGACTCCACCGAACCACAGGGGGAAGATGAAAACGGTTTTAGCAAAATGGTTTCAAACGCAGCCCGTCATCTCTTTTTCCGTCTGCTCGAGAGTCGTGACAATGAGTGTGAGCGAGGGGGAATTGGCCGTTCCAAAATAGGAGAGAAGTGGTGAAACGCAAAATAAAGGAAAAGGGGGGGTAATAATAATGAGAACGGACCCGCTGAAACCAACAAGACACTTTGAAAGTTGACATTTTAAAAATGATTTGGCATTTCAGGTTCATTTTGCAGCACATTTTCCACACAGAGCACATGTCCTAGTTTTACTGTCAGATTACTGATATCTTTAATTCTAATCTATATTTGATTTGATGGGTTTGAAATGTAAAAGTGAAAAAGACGCAAAGATTCTCAACACTTTGAGCCTTTTCCTAAAGTGATTTTTTTTTCCTCGCGGCAGTCCACAAAATTGAAACAAGAGCTAAGGCCACACGACATGTTCACAGGCTGATTGCCCACTGATAGTAATTAGCAGGATTTTATAGCAAACTGTAATGAGAAACCTAAAATGATAATGTTCCTCCAGGAAAGACCAAACTGAAATATTTCACTGCTATCTGCAAATCTTTGAAGAAATCTAATTTGGTGAGGAGCAGAATTGGCAGGCAGATTAACATCTTAAACATGTAATATTTGGCTGGCAGATAAGCACCCCAGATAGCATGAAATATGAACAATCAAGGCTCGTGGGGCGCATGATGAATGTACAGGCTGGATATTATTTTTTTTTCCCCACAGATGTTCATTACTGCTGAATTATTCTCATTTGCTGCTTGCTTGACAATACTTGTATTTGGGATATTCATGCTAAGGCCTGTGTACCTGCAAGATCAGACCATTGACACTGTTTAATTTGAGCATTTGTTAGCAGAAACATATTAAGTATTGGAGAAACCATTATTGTGTTAAGATCTAAGTATGGTCCATTAATAACTGGTCACTGCCAGGTAGGCGAGTACTACAGCAGGGTAGGGTTAATGATAATTTTGACTGCAGTCTCACATAATCTGCAGTATATTTATATTATATTAAACACTGCTTTTCTCAAAGATGCAAAGATGATGACCCTTGAGACAGGAGGGTGCTGGGCCACGAGAAGAAGGCGGTACAAACTCAAAGAGGGACTGAGTTTCAGCAACAACCAAGAGATTTACATGACACAAAATTAGCCGGGACTGGTGCAGACCCGGCCCAGTCAGCTTCGCAGAGGGGAACACGGCCCAGGCTGGCAGAACAATCGCAGTGCTGCTGTTCAACATCCACGGCAACAATGCCTCCGAAGCATTCGTCCTGGATTGCTGGCACTTTGTGAATAGCGAGGCACGGAAGCAAAACCTGACTTATCATAAGCAGAGAGGGGCGGAAGGCGAGAAGATGGCGATAAAGTTGCAGAGTTGCACTTGTCGAGACAGAGATAGCGAGAGATTCATTTTGAGAGAGGATTACCTAACCATTCAATGCAGATCATGACCTTACAGATAGTCAGGCGGAAAACGTGGCTGTGACTGGAACAGTATAATCTGGCCCAAAACATAGAGATAGCGGCAGCAACACAACCGGGATGTTGATCTTCTCTAACCTTGCTTTAAAAATCAGAGATATGGCCCAAAAGACAGAGAAGAGCATGAGAGAGGTTAAATGAAACAAGGAAGGCAGATAGAGAGACAGCCGGGCGGAGGGAAATACTGCCAGGTGTGGCGGCAGATAGGAAATGCAGCGGTGCAGGAGTGCAGGCGAATAACAAAAAGAAAAGAAAAACATCATCCATTTAGTGCTGATGCAAACACTTACTCCGATAAGTCCTCTGCCATCGATTTCACAGCCAGAGAGAATTTGTGTTCGATACGCAAGTTATTCTGCACGACCATTGACTGTGACCATCTCAGCAAGGGTAAATCAATTAAAGTTAAAAATCAAATCTCATTTAATTTTGCCAGGCCAACCCTCTCAGCAGCAGGAATTTGCGTCAAAGAAAGTTAAGGATCTGAAAGGCCAAGGAGGCAAGGGAGGAAATGGAGGGAGTTTGACAGAAAGCGGAAATGCAAACTATATCTGTGTGTGTGTGTGGATAGAATACAAAGAGCATAGAAAAGACAAAGAAGCAGTGAGAGAATGAATGCAGTGAAAATTCTTCTTCAGTCTGAGCAGGTTAAAGCTGAGCTTCTGCTTCGGCGTGATAAAAGTGACTGGATGCGTTTTGTCTGTCACAAACTGATTCATTTTGCATCTGAGTTACGACAGGTCAGCAATGAAGTGGCTTCTCATGAACCAAGCTCCACGCACACCGTGAACAAGAAACGGGCAAGAATGGAGCGTTCGTTCGTACACATTTGGATCATTTTGGGGTCAACCCGTCAATGTTTCAAATAATTTTCAACACGGTGATGTAATAATGACTGAGCTGAATCACATCCTCCACCTGCATGGTTCTGGAGGTGGTAGTGTTCTTCTGTCAGTCAATCAGTTGATGCGTTGATTCAGCACTTTGCTCCAGACAAATTAGGCCTAAATATTTGTGGACATAACATTTTTTGTCATTACAGTTTTTAGTGAGGTTAAACTGTAGCCAGGGTGAACGCTTTGGAGTCACTGCTGATATGCTGAATGCATATTAAGACACAGATTTTGTAAATCGTCGCACATGCAAACGTACTGATTGCGGAGAATTTGGTGTGTTAACAGACAGATCAGAGAAAATCTCATTCCACGTTTTTCTCTTTTTTCTCCAACCACTTCATCTGAGCTCCGTATTTGGCGTCTGCTTGCATGCGTCAGGAAATCAGAAAACCGAGAAAACAAGAAGAGCTAGAAGAAAAGAAGAACGAGCAGAGGAAGCAGAGGAGGTTCGACAAAAGTCGTGTGTGACATTTGAAAAAAAAAAAATTAAAATTAAGGAATGTGTTTTGTGAAAGAGACAAACAGTCTGAGTGAGAGGCTTTTAGAGAATTACTAAGAATGAAGCCGGAGACTGGGAGAGAAGATGGGTCAAACGCAGGGAGATGAAAAAAAAAAAAGACGAGAGTGACAGAAAAAGAGAGAGCAGTATATTCAGTGGTACAGAAACACAGGAATGAAATGACAGAGAATGTCAGTGAGAGACTTAATGGAGACAAGGCGAATGAAAGATGGAGAGAAGAGACCGATTTTTCTAAAAATGAGTGAGGCAAAGTTCTGCTGAGAAAGTTCGGGATGAAATGAGCCTGGAGAAGCGGCAGAACACGATCAAGAGAAGAAGTGCGAGATTAATAAAAGGGGACGGGGGAAAAAAACAAAACCACAAGACGGGCCGAGGGCAAGAAAACAAGGGGGTGGGGGTGGGGGACGTGTGCGAGTGTGGAGACACAGCAGGCTTCAGGTTGGATTTGAGCCATTTTAATTTGTCAGCGATCAGACTGATGGATGACGCTGCTAACTGCTGTAACTACAGCACAAAGAAACGCAGATGCTCAAAAACACGGGCATACAGAATTATCCTGGATACATCAGCTGTTTCAGCATCAAGACCTGTGGTCCTCACCCATCAGTTATGCCACTTCAGCATTTTTGTGTATTCTCTAATGAACAAGTTATTAGTGACTATTTTGGGTTGCACCGCAATTCTGATAAAAAAGGCCAAAAAATATTGTTGAAATGCCAAAATAATAATAAAAACCCCTCTGAATTATATGAAAAAAAACAACATTTATATAAACCAAGACTCCAAAAGGCAACAAAATAAAGAACAAATAAAGAAACTAACTTAAAAAAATTACAGTGAAATCTGCACAGTAGGATGGGTTGGACGGCTTAAAACAATGAGCTGCAGCGTGTCCAGGATTATGGAATAACATTATCACAGCTTCCCGCTGCATCTTTCTGCTGATTCATCAGTATTTTTAATTAGCGAGCAAAACTTTGTCACTTATCTGCTTCCGTTTCAAGCCCCCTTCCTCCACTGATAGAACTTTCTTTATCCAGAAATATTTCTGCGGAGGACTGAGTTTGGGGCAGCTGCGCATTTATCACACATGCTGTTTGCTGGCCTGACAGCAGGAGCCAATTACTGAATGAGGTGCCGACTCGTCTGATTGGACAGTAGCAGGACGGGAACTCGCCAGGATGAAAAATGTGCTCAGAAATCATGACTTGCCAGACACAATATTTTCCACTCATGGCCAGTAAATAAAAAAAATGAGAGTTAAAAGTTGAATTCATCATATAAGGTTTTAAAAGTAACTCATAAAACATAAGTGTGCTGTAATAAATTTCTTAAAAGGAGTCAGCGCTTTGCGAGCGAGTCACGGTGCGTCATTCCTCGGTTGCAATTACTTCTGAAAGCAGGTTTTTCACTTAAATCAAAACTGTGTCTCCAAGGTGCTCAAAATATCATTCAAATGATGGTTCTACTGTTTCAAAAATAGCGTAAAATCAATATTATTCTCTCCCATTTAAAGCCTGTTCTGGAACAACTGGTTCCACTAAAGGTGAGAGAAAATATATGTGGGACGGGACTAGACATTGTGACTCGGCGAGCATGTCTGTAAAATTGTGTCGTGATAATAAAAGGTTTTGTCTTTTTCGCCGATGTAGCGTTGCCGGGGGGGGGGAGTTCAGAAATGAGTCGGCGGCCGCGCCTCGATGTAACGACCTCAGCGACTGTGGAGGTAATGGGCATCATTGATTTCCAGATCTCGCCGTCCTCTTGATGTAATGCTGCAAAGTCCGTTCGCCTCGCAGGAGAAAATAAGCCAAATAAAAACGCACAGAATGAATCACAACTTGGCCGTGAAAAAGCTGAGAGAGTAGGTTTTGTTTAGTGATGCTCGCTCTTTCAAAACGGACGGCTGCTGCTCCTCCAGACGGGAGAGCAAAGCCAGTTTCGACCCTGCGTCTCATTTCCTTTAGCCCGACCCTCCCGGTCCCGAATCCAGCCCTTTGTGCTCGATCCTCCACGTCCTTCTCTGTTTTCGTCCTCACACCTCTTCCCTCTTCCGGTGCTCTAAATCATCCCACCGGTTTCCCTTTCCTCTCGCTCACTTCGGGGCCCAAGGTTGCCTCAGGATGTCTCCCACACTTGTTGTCTTCCCCTCGGCGCGTCTCCTCGGGGACACCCGGCTGCCACCTCAAGTGCCTTTTCATTACTCCGAAAAACTCGGGGAGAACTTCTGTGAGATGGAGCCCTGTGGGGGCTGAGGGAGCATGCCGACGACTCCGCGTCCTCAAGGGGTACATCTTACTGAATATGTTTTCATCGTTCAATTTCCTCTGCAAAATGAGCCAAGGCAGATCTGATGATGTGCCATTATATTATCATTATATAAAAAATAAAATAGGTTCTGAGGATTTGAGGCAATATAACTTTTATCTTCTTCTGTTTCACTGGTTTTCATTCGGAAAATCAACTTGCAGGAACTTGAACATCTCCTCAAGACTTGCATTGTAACTTATAGGCAAATCTTGTTAATAAATGTTAGAAAGGGTTGTGCAAAAGCAAAATCCTTTTTTCCCCCTGAAATTATGTAATTTCCTTTAGCATTAAGCATGAATAAGCAGTAAGCCATATCTCCCTCCTCCTCGCTGCTTTGTTCTCCTCCTCCTTTACACTTCCCCTGCCTGGTTTAAAGCGCACTGTTTCCATAGAGACGGAGTTGCTGCCTGACGACTTGTGGTCAAGGAAGTGCGAGAAGCAGCGAAATAACGGGGTGGTTAAACATTCAGGAGTTTCTGTTGTTATGCTTCAGAGACTCTAAACACAAGCGTCTGATGTCTGAAGGGGTCCTCGTCCGCGGCTCCAGACATGGGATGAAAAAACCCAAACGTCTCGTGGTTCAGTGAGGGCTGGGAAATATACAAACACAAGAGCTTCAGAGCTGTGGAACAGCCATTTAAAATGCAGCAGGGTGCTTACTATTACCATAAGTTCATTAAGAAGGCCTATTGTAGCCTGATGGTGAAAACAGTCACAGAGAAACACAATAAACGGTTCGTTCGGTCTGTCCTTGACTTTTAGTTCATAATTACAAACTTGCCAAACCCCACGTGCCACTTCAACTTCATGTCTGCATTTCCATGATTAACTGCCACATGCAAGACGTTGAATCAGAGTGAGCAGAGACGACTTGCAGCGCCTCCCGCTCCAGTGCCAGAGGAGACTGCGCTGGCAATCGGCAGCTTCCAGCCGCAGCCATCACATCACACACACACACACACATGCAAAGCTTAAAAGAAAGCCACAGGCCTGGTTAAACGCCTCACAGCACTTATGTGGACAAAATGGCTTCACCTGCTGTTGAGTCCAGTTGACGTCTCCCATTATCCATCAGCTTTCCCCAACGCCGCATCTGCACCCAGGGTCACCGTGGCCTTGCGCTCAGCATGAGGGGGTCAGGTTGGCAGGCGAGCACTTGAGGAGAGCGCGATCGCTCACGATCACGCGTAAACGCACACGTCAATACTCACACAGAGCCTGACTCAGACGGTGAGCGAAGTTACATGCCTGCACCCTGCTGCACGTGTCCCTTAATCATCAACGCGACTGCGCTCTCTCACACTGATCCAAACTTAAACCTTTACCAAAGATTGTAGGACACAATATAATTAATCTGGCTAAAGTGGTACAGCGGGGAGAGCAGAAGGCAGATTGAAGGTTTTGGGTTTAAGGTGGGTACAGACATGAAATCGTATCTGAAAATGAATTCACGGATCTGGAATGGAGACATAATCCCGCTATGCCTGACCTTTAAAATGGCTCAGCCAGTCCAACGGTGAATATTAACCAAAAACAAACATTCATTGAATTTACATATCACCTCCTGGTACATGGGGCTATTCGTAGACTCCACTGCAGGTGCCATGATTTGAATAGCAAAAAACGCATCTCTACTGACAACAGTACACCTAGTGACAGTCGAGCTACGCTACAAGATCAACATAAACATCCTTTTCCCTCCTTTTTGGTAATAGTTTTTGACTAAAAAGGTCATATTCGTAACTTAATGAAAACCTTTTAGGACAGTCATAGGAAGAAAATAAAACTACAGAATAAAAAGGCCATTACCTGTTTCACCGACTTCCATAATTTTACAAAATTGTACATTCGTAAATGTCACAGTATTCTCATACATTCATACAGCCCTTTTGTCACTGTTGAATCCAAACCCCCCCATACAGGGCTCCAGGGTTCAACAATTATGGATGCATTAATAGAATCACAGTTTGCAGTCTAATAGAAATGGTGCACTTGTTCATTTGGAAGCACAGCGAGCGGAAATGTCACTAAATTCCCCAATTAATACACATTCAGTGGACGCTTTTGTTGGCTGCACTCTGACATCTCACTTCACTACACACCGAGTCATGTGTAACTAACTTGCAGGTGCTCTGTAAAACGTTCGCAGAGGGCAAAGGGGGCTCCGGTACCGTTACAGGTGACGGGCAAGAGACGGTTTGATCCTTCGCACACTCTGACCTACGCTGTCATGGAGTACAGCAATGGAGATGGGGGGAAGTGGACTTTGTGTAACACTGGTATTCTGGTCAAAAATCTGCTAAAATAACAAGCATAATGAGGCTCACACACACACACTCTCAGCATAATCAGAGGCTTTAAGGGCACAATGCCCGTCTTCTAAATTTCCAGAGATGTAACTTTGATCATATTTTGAATTTTTTTTTTTCTCTGTGTGCTTAAAATGAATGCTTAACCATTATTTGTCTAATGGCCAACAAGTGTATTTAGTTTGTCATTTGACTGGGAACAGAGGAGGCAGCACTACGGCAAATACTGGGAGAAAAGCAATAGGGTAGCAATGCACACAGCTACGATCATTATCAGTGTAAGCATTATTAACGACTGTCAAGGGTTATTAATCATATACGTTTTATAAATATGAAGTGCCATAGCCAGAAGAAGTACTTTGCCTGGCCGAGCCTGCTCTCGCTTGAGGTTTTCTGCTAATCAGTAATCTAGTAGCACTGTCTTTTTTTTTTGTAATTTTCTAATTACATGTCACGTGTAATTTATGCAAGTGGCCTTTGCAGGAAACGCAGTGTGTGTACATGTATGTAAAAGCTGCACTTTCTTTTCCATACTTGTATGCACTTTGAGTGTTTTTCCTTAACATGTACATTGGTGTTATATATTTATGTCAGTGTGCATGTGTTGTGTGTCAAGTACAGTGTCACCGTCATCCATCTACGCTACGCTTACCTACCATTAGTTAACTATTAACCTTTTGTCATACTGATGTATCTTACATTTTCCTTTAAGTGCATCTGCTCCAGTATTTCACAGCGACATGCTCACGGACTTTTGTCAGTCAATAAATGATGGACAGAGGTAAATGAAGTACAGTAAATAAAAAACAGGAGCCAGATTAAAAAGCAGAGGAGCGAGCATCAGGAGAGAAGGAGGGAAAGTCCAAAAGGGAAGCTGGGACAACTTCCAGAGCCGTAATTCACACGGTGGACAAACCTGGAATGAAGGCTCAATCCGTCACGCCCTCGCTCATCATTATAACTCATCACACCGCTCACCGCGTGTCTGCAGGCCTCTCCATCGTTGCTCATTCCGGGGGAACAGACTTTCTCCCGACCCGCTGCTCGGCTCACTTCTCTGACCGTTGCTGGGCGCGATGTGTGTGATCATAGCTCATCGAGAGCAACCGGAGCTTCCCGGGAAACACACCTCTCCGCGGCATAAATCACCTGCCAGCGAGGATCCTGACTCGCAGCCAAACACATTTCTTGGTGCAAAAAGCAGCAAATTTTCATTGGCAGAGATGTGGACCAAATAAGAGGCAGAGATATGGCCCCATTTGGAGTTGAATGACAGCCCGAGCCGGGTGCCCATTCAGCACATGTTGAACACACCTCCAACAGGATACACAGACCATACACAGCGTACAAAGAGGCAGTTTTCCCGCGTCCTTCCACCTGCTCAAAACTTGAAATAGGAAAAAACACGGTCGGGATTCTCGTTCTTTATAAAACTTTTCTTCCTCCCTCACACAGGTTGTATCACGGCTGTGGCCTGCAGTTGTCCGTAGGCACGAAGACATGAGGAGGGACAGCAGAAAGAAAGAAAGGAAGAAAGAAAGAAAGAGCCAGAGGGAAGTTGAAAAAGAGGAACAGATGGAGGGAGGGGATGCAAGACGAGCAGTGGGGCCTGTCAAACTATTAACGTCATGGCGTGAGCCCGGGGCTCCTGGTGACACTAGAGATGAGTGGACATATTTAGCATAGCGCTCCGAATGTGCAGACGCAGCACACACACACACACACACACACACACACACACACACACTCTTTCAGGCCAGACTCTCTCTGCAGTGGCTGGTCAACCTTTTAGATCATATAACCCTGGGTATGAACTCGCACTATTAAGTGCTCGCACAGCAGATCAAGCTCTTTGTGCCTACAATGGGACACAAAAGATGTTGGACCCCACCCCAAAAATCGACTACATTTTGAGGATATGGAAAAAAAACAACTTTATATACTGCACCTGTGCATGATTTCGAGATCTACGCATTTCCGTTTCACGGCTCTTTACATACTTTTACTTCACTAAACCTGACAGGAAAATAATGTTTAGAATACTGCACTTTTTCACCAAACCACACCCTAGTTACTAAACTAGTTACTACTTTGTAGAGCGGAATTCCCATGCAAAATAACATGTGCATTAACGCATCAGTGGTAACAATGCAACACTACGTTAGTTAGAGTGAGTATTTTTTACCTTGTTACATAATTATTTCCACTTAGGGTGCCGTTTGGCATATCCCATGTGTTTGACAACAAAGTATGAAGGGGGGAAAAAGCCTTTTTATACTCCAACATAGTGCAAATGCTTTCATTCATGCACAGCACTGCAGTGCTCGGTGTCAAATTAATAATTCATTTGGAGTCACCAGGAATATGTAGCCATTGTACATTCTCCCCAATGCGCGGTTGTAATAGCAGAATCACACAAATACAGACTCTCCGTGCGTCCCAGATTCCTTACAGTCGGTCTCACAAGCCGAATGACACAGCTGTTAGCTCGGCGACTCGTTTAATGTGGTCCTCCGTCTGCCTTTCCTGTACGTTTTCCCATTTTCTGCTACTTTCATACCGTATCAAACCAAACAAATGGCCCAGAATGTTTTCCCCTTCTGCAGGAGTGACAGCCATGAAAGTACACACACACACACACACACACACACACACTTGAGCTGGGTTTAAACCTGTGTGTATCCTCTCTGCACAGAAAGCTTACACAGAACTCACACACACTGGGGATAGAGCGGTGGACAGATTCAAGATGTTTATTATAATTGCTGGCCGGTCACCACCGGCCACTGAAGTCCCCGGCCCTTGCTTCGGCAATGAAGCTCTTTCATAATTAGTATGCCAGTCCAGACCCCGGCAACCTTTCATGAGGTTTCTGCCGCTAATGGCTGATTTCACAATATCTGCATGAGTAATGGCATTTCAGACATGTTCAGCGTAGAGATGGCTAATTTACATTGGAAATTGGCCCGCAGAGCTGCCTACGGGTCAAAGTGGTAGAGTTGATGCTGAGTAGTATGAGTGCATGTGCCTGTGCGTGTGTGTGTGTGTGCGTGTGGGGCTGTCCTCGCACTAAACCTTTGACCAGTAAGAAGTTCAAACTAGTCCCATCCCACCAGTGTTCACCTCCGCTCTTGTGTTCGTTCATGTGTATTCATGCTCCACTCGCTGTTTGCACCGTTACGCACGCGCCGCCGAGCACTGAAGCAAGAAGTTCACAGTATGCAAAGTCTGCCGCTCCCTCTCTCCTCATTATTCCGCCTTCTTTCCTTCCTTCCTTGCCCTCCTTCACCACCTTACAATCCAGTCTCTCTATTACAGATTCAGAAAACAGACAGAATCCTCCTGTGGTTGCCTTTTTTTTTTTTTTTTTTACACACAAGACTATACGCACCCAGCCCTTGAGTTGTACCAGAACTCCTCTCACAATGCAAATACTGTACAAATCCCATTTGGAAGTGTGTCTGGAGTGAGTGTGTGTTGCAGAAACTTAACAAGACGCAAAGCACAGAAATCTGCGTATCAGATACCAGGTGCATTGATTTCCCACCGTGCAGAAGCAATTTAAAATATATATAGCTTAGCTTTTTTGTACTTTTTGTACTAAAACTCTCATGCACATTGCTCAAGGTGCTGCTGCACCTATTCTCCTGCATGTTAAAGTTTCTTTTGTTGTTTGTTTTTTGCTCATCACTGTACATCATTTCAGCACTACAGACAGCCGTTTAAGTTAAGCAGATGAAGTTGGACATTTTGCTGTTTGTGAGCTTATGCTTGAGTCCTGTAAGGATAGAGACGAATATTTAGCTTATGTCCTTTTGAAAAATATATGTATTAAAAGCACTTTATAATCTAAATTCCATCATGTTTTGGATATTTTGGTTATACAGTCAGGTACATAAGTATTTGGACAGTTTTTTGTAATTCTGCCTCTGTACACCACCACGATGTATTTTAAATCAAACAATCAAGATGTGACTGAGATAGATTTTCAGCTTTGACTCAAGAGGTTTTACAAAAATGCTGCATTAATCCTTTAGGAATCGCAGCTATTTCTATATGTAGTCCTTTCATTTTCACTGTGCCCCTTATCTGCCACTGTTCCTATTTGATTCCATATCTAACCTATTTTGTTGCTGTGTGCTTTACAATGTGTGCATGTATGAGCGCCTCCTTCCTTTGTTTACACACAAGCACCGCTGTCAAGCACAAAGCCTGATAAAATCGTCCTTTCAAGGTCACAGCAAACAGTAAATTTACCACTGATGATAACAGAGCGTGACGCACACCAACCAATAGCCACGATAATAACTGGTGAGTTTTGTTAGGGGGACCTCCAATAGTGGCTCTATATCACAGTGTTTATTATCAGCCCGCGTTTATATGCGCCACCAACTCATGTCATCTCAAAAAACCCAATACTGACAAATCCATTATGATTCGCAAAGCCTGCGTTATCATTTGCACATTTACTGTTTCAATGTCTCTAATGTGCTCTGTGTCTCTGTTTTGAGAAGTTGAGGCTATCATTAACGTGACTAATACCATAAACCTGCGCATCTGAAGACATTAGCATTTGCTATCTCTGGCGGTGTTTCAATGGACCAACATTTCCTTTTTGTTTCTAACACTGGTGGATCTGCAGTAACAATGGAGGGCATGCTTTTGCACAGGACGGATACAGCAGACTGGGCTTGTGAATGTTCAAGCCAAAACAGTATGTTGATGATGAGAGGGTTGAAGCTGAATTCGTTGAATAGCACCAGTAGTTCAATCATCAAGTTGGTCATCACAGAAAAGTGGATTGACCAGAAAAAACTATTGGCTGCTGTTTCCTGTGGTACTGACATGACAGTGGTTACTAGCTGAACAGGTTGATTTTTTAAAAGTTAGCTGTTAATATAAAGGTCACTCTTTAATATTAAATGTGTCAGTATCTAGTATGTTACACCGACAACGGCCTCTGTGGTATAATTATTGAAATTCAAGCGACTTAAACAAAATGAGCCTCGGAGGAGATACTAATCAATGAAAAGTTTATCAGGATTAAAATATAATCAGTAAAAGAATTTAGCACAACAGTAATATGCGCCTCATTATTCACAGTCAAGCTCAGTTAGCTGCTACGGAACTTATTTAGTTTATTTATTTATCCTAAACAATAATTACAAAGTCAGTCTGCATGATGCTGTTGTGGAAACTCTCTCATTTGCATGTGTCAGTGGCAATGTTCAAGTCAGGGTATTTCCTATAAATGATCTAATCTGACATTGTTGGGCTTTCTGTAATAGCAACAGATGCCTATTTGACTTCCACTGCCATTAGAGCTAATTGCTATGATTTGTCCTTCAAAGTTGTCACATTTAGAGCTCTTTTCTCTTTAATGCAACACAACATGCCCTCGCTGCTAAAGCATACCTTGTCATCTCCGTAGCTGAGAATTCATTGTCGATCCTCTCTGCTCCTGTGTCGGCGTTAATGTATGTTGTCAGTGGATCACTGCAGTTATCATTTTTAATTGCCGCCAATTGAACAATTACGATCGTGTCTATCGTGTCTGGGAAAAGGCATGCTGCTGTGAAAAAAAGCCAGTTAGCTCATACCACTCGAGGCGGTCACATGCATTCACATACACACACGACATATAACAATGCAGTGGAGTACATCTGTCAAAAATAAGTATGCATGCACACACATACAACTGATTGCATATGAGCGCTTGCTGCTGAGCTCAGCAAGCCTGCTAGGTCAGCCCATTATGCACTTTTTTGCTGATATTTCAAACTTCAGTAGTGAATAGTAATATTTATTGGAACATTCAGAGTACATTACTTGCATTTAATAATTGTCTGATCATCACTGTTTGTACTGATGAGTTAAATAGAATCTGCATCAAACACAAGGGAAAACAACATGGAAGTAGGTGTATTCAATCAATGCATATGACAGCTTATGTTATTGTGGGCATGGGACAGGGTTTTCCTTTCAGAAATCAATAACGTCGTATCATCATAGTCTACCACACACATAACCCAAGTCACGCAACCCAACTCCACTGATGCAGTGTGTTGCTCAAGGACACTTCAGCAGCCCTAAATATTAGCTGTCCCAACAAGGGATCGACTTTCTTGATATGACACCATCCTGTCATACCTCGGATATAGCAGAAGTCTCTGTGTAATGAGAAGCTTAAGGATTTAGACATTTATGAAAAGCCAAAAGATCGATAAGTGGAAAAATGTGGATGGAAAACCAGCAGGCTGATGTCATTGTTTTTCGCCACGCAGCAGAACTATACCTTACATCTGCATGAATGTGCTGCTAACACATCTGCAGAGGGGATGTGATGCAGTCAAAACGGATCAGAATCGCACAGGACTGTTACCAAAATCTTGTGGACTCTGAGGAACTGAGGCTGTTCTGAGAGCGAAGGGAGGCCCCTCCCTGGTATTAGTAAGGTGTTCCTGAAGAACTGCTCAGTAAGCACAGATCGGAATAAATCTCTTTCAGGCCGAGTGTCTTCATACCTCACAACAACCCCGCAGCTCACAATCTCATAACCTCCAATCACTTTCAAATCTACACCTTGCTGCCAATTCACCCTGCCCCTTGTTTGTCCATTAGCAAGCACAAAGTGACTCCGGCAAGCTATTGCAAATTCTTTTTTTTCCCCTCCCCGTGTCCCCTAAGGTTAATACATTTTTATCTTTCTTTTGTCTTTTCACAATCCCTTACAAAGATCTTCCTCTTCTCTTTCCTCCTCTAACTTTCTTATCCATACAGATGAATCCATGTAGGCCTATATGCATGCCCTCCCTCTGTACCTTCCTCTTTTCTCTGGTGGTCAGCCTTCCTCTTACCGCACGGCTATGACACCCTCCAGGTTGTTTTGGGATTTCGAGACGCTGCTCTTTAAGAAAAAACAATGAAGCATTTTGAAAAGGAAAGGAAAAAAGAGAGAAACGCAAAGAGGCAAATGTAGTAAGGCATCCTCATTTAATGACGCTGCGTTAGGCCTCAGATCTGGTGGCCAGAAGATTTGCCAAAATAAAAGCTGCCTTTGAGCACGAGGGAGAAGATAATTCTTCCACCAGCGAAGAATGGATGCTTCAGACATTCTGGGGGAAATGACAGCTAACAAGACCGGGCACGTTGCCCTCTCTGCTAACACAGTTGAGGGGAAGAGAAGAAATTGCAAAGGGCGTCGAGAGGCAATTGTTCGGGAGGCTTAGTGAGTCCCAGCGGCATGCCATTCAAGTGGACAAGTCCACAGATGCAGAAAAGCAGGCGATTTTACTTGTCTTGTATGTGATGCATCTATCTAGATGACTTCCAGGAGGATTTACTTGTTGCTGCCAACTAAAATGGCACAACAGGACAGTAAATGGAGCAGGGCGTCCTCTGCGGGTGTTGCCTCACCGTTCATGTGAAGAGGCGAGCCCACTCACTTTGTCTGGTCTGGTACCAGAAAAATAAGAAACTCTAACTGGATCTTAACGGTAGGCATCAATGTTCATGACAATTTCAGCATAATTTAGACCAGCAATCAGACCAGCAGGCTTTGGTAAGTAGCTTTCTCTGTTTTAGTGAAACAAAGTGCGTACGGATTATTTCTCAAACACCAGGACTACAATGGAAATAAACCTCTGGGCTTTATTTTGTTATCTTGACCCCCCTCCCTTTATCTACATACAAAATGCCTCAGCAAAGCACCTGCATTTCTTAAAATTAAGCTGTCAAATGAAATCAACCAATCAATCGATCAACAAGCTCCATCTTTCACATCAGTGGGATGATTTTTTTAAACCACCTTCAAAAGCAAAACTGGAAACTTGTGCCAAACACAAGAAAAAAACAGTCAAGCTCGGTGTTCCCTGCACGCTGTTTGTGCCCCACGTGGAAGAAAGAGACTGAAGCAGCACCTGTCAACTCTGAGGAGGCATCACCTGCACGCACCGTCAGCAGGAGTTTGTGTGTTACTTCACCGTCTGCAAAGCACACAAGAAGAGCAAAAAAAAAAGAACACAGGCCCGTGTGTCGCCAAACAGCGCGGTACGAGGAGAGAGTGTTTTTAACGAAAAATCCTACGTTAAATACTTCATTAACATCCCGGTCTGTGTTGCTCCTCTGGATTAAAGTGAGGTCAGAATACCCTCCACTTGCGACAATTGCACCGAAGACCCTGTTTGCCTTTTCTGTGCACACACTTGTGTGAAGCTTTCCAGCTGCCATGAAAATGAGGCTGTGGAGCCGCTGCCACATACACGCCGCGCCGCTCTGAGTCAGAGAAGCTTGGCCGAGCGCTCGGGCTGAATTAATGAGGTTCTGATTGAAGTTTTTAATGCGATTTAACCTAACATAACCTAGACACCATTATCTAAAATTTGCACTGAAACTATAACCCTACCATTTTTCATTTATTTCTATTCATTATACTACTTGCTTCTCAGCATTTCGATTTTTCAGCCTCGCTGTCCTCCTTCCCTTCCCTATACCTTGTCTTTCTTTGCCCCCCTGCTTCTTCTGCTGCATTCCAGATGCATGATCCAACAATGTAGGCGAGCATGCATGCAACACAGCTGTAGATCTCTGTGGGATTCCCCTTTGCCCTCCTCTGTCTCTCTCTCACACGCACGCACACACGCACGCACAAAATGAGCCACGTGCCAACTTTCATCCGGCATATCACAGGTCACGCATGACCACATCAATTTATGCAATGGCACTCAATTTACACACATGGTGGGATACACATGTACTGAAGCCCACACTGTACTGACTTACACACTCACAGGCAGACACACATGCCAGTGTTTGCAGAGGTTGTGATGAATGATGGGATAGTATGGGGGGGAAAAAATCATTAAAAAACGCCCTTCAACTCTGTTGCAAAAATCCTGTCCTCTTTGCCTAGAGATTATTCACAGATTTAAAAAGGACACTGCAAAGGCTTAACAAGCAGACACACACTTATCTCCACTAATATAATTTTTAGTAGTCTGAGGCTTTCTTTTTAATCTACAACTTATTTTAATTAAGTGAGATGCACAGCGATCACTTACAGTATTTAAGGACAAGAAAATGTCTTTTTTCCCCCTTTGTTTCAGAGCCTGAGGTTTTTATAGACACTTCATACCATCGCTGTGATTATCAGCTATAATAAACATGGCTTGGGGATATGTGACTTGTTGGTATAAGCTAAAATATAGTACCTAATCTTCTCTGTGATGATATGCCTTGCAGTTATAATATAGCCTGTAAATTTACTCTAAGTGACACATTTATCCCCACAGTACATTTAACTAAGACACATGCAACATATATTAATTTTTCCAGTTGCACTTTGGCAAAAATCTAACTGTAGCTCCACAATGATGAATTAAATGTGAGGTAAAACCACTTTTAGCTATGTTACTGGCATGGCTCTATGGATGGCAACCCTCACCCGACACTTTCTGCTGACATGTGTACTTTGTAAAACTGCAGTGTTACCTGTGTTTGAGCCAAGTGGACCACCTGTAATTAAAAGTAGGAGTGACTTGTCCTTTTTCCGATTCTCCTTCTGAGCAGTGATAGTGCAGTGAGGATTAGCTCGGGTCTTAGTCCTGCTTCAGCACCCGCTGTGTGTTAAGCATAATGATTTAACTCGCCTCAAAACTCACATTTTGTAATGCAGGACTGGGGAGAAACTGCATATTGTGCGCGAGTGGTGTCTCCCACGAATAGAAATGCAACACGCCCGGTCCAACATGGTGTTATCAAATCACTCCCGATGCCCTTTGCGCGGGCACACGCACACACACACACACACACACACACACACACACACACACACACACACACACAGATTTGGACCTTCTAATCAAGTTGCAGCAGCAGGGGTTGAGTAGTGTAACAGCCTTGATAGATGTTGCCCTCTCTCACAGAATCTGAGTTGGTCAAAAGAAGGAGAGGATCCCTGTCACGATGTGGCTCTATCCATTATTGATTAGAGAGGGTAAGAGGGGAGAGAGAGACAGAGTGCGTGTGCAAGACAAAAAGATGGACACGAAAAGCCACTTGGAGGAAGTTTGGGCCCCGAGAAAGTCGAGCGGGGTGGGGGGGTGACAGAAGGGGGTATAAAAGAGGTGGACCGGTAAAAGTGAGGGGAGAGGAAAGGGATGTGGGAAAGAGGTGATCATGACAAGAGTTAAAAATCAATAGGTGTGTGTGTGGGGGGGTGGGGGGTAGCCTGTCAGGGAGGATGGTACAAGCTGGAAAAAAAAACCTCACAAAACTGAAAGCTCAATATGAAGCTAGAGCGAGCGGCTGGTTAGCTTAGTCTAGCATGCAGACTGCAAACAGGAGGAAATGGATAGCCTGAGGAGAAATATGCCAATCAGCCCCTTTAAAGGTCATTAATTAGCATCTGATTTATTTAATCCACCCAATCCTGTAGCTTCGTATTTAATGGAGAGATATGAAAGCGCCATCGATTTTCCCCACTAAACTTCAGTAAGAAAGCTAATAAGCATTTTTCCGACATCTCAAGCTTCTCCCCCAAAGGAATGAGCAGAGCGGATCACAGCCCCTGGTGCAGAGACCCTGGGCTAAATTTTTTTAAAAATGGTACCAGCGTTGACAGACAGTGTGAAGCACTGCGTTGAGGCTGATAGAGGCAGGAAGAACTTCCAAACATAAATGTCTCAAAATAATTTGTTAATGATTTATTGACTTTACCTTTAAGCGCGACGCATCAGCACGCCGTGCGACTCCTTGCAGCGGTAAGCAGAATTCTTGGTAGCAAACCCTACGGAAGGATGAAAGCAGAAAGACATCTTTTATGATTATCATTTCACTGATCACCAGGAAGCTCCGTGACAATGTAAGTGTGTGAGGATTTTTGGTGTTGGTTGTTGGTGCACATCCTTAACAGAACTTCAAAGTTTCAAAGAGAAGATTAAAACTAAGAACCGTGATGCGTGTGACTGACGATCTGCAACCCAGTAACCTGTGTAGCACAGGTGGTGAAACAAACACATTTACATAGTAAACAGTCCAAAAGCGTGAGAGGAAAGTCTGTTCACCAAATACCTTGACTCCGCCAGTTCCCACGGAAAGTAAGAGGAGTTGACGTCTTCCCCTCTCTGAGCCGAGCTCAAGTTGAGTGGCGCCTGTAAAGTAACATGAGAATGATTTGCAGTGCCCTGAGGTGCTGTGCATGGCTGTAAACATTTTGCTCTGAAGACATTTTTGGTGCCAAGGCAAATCTGTAAGGTAGGATTCAGAATTATTTTTCCATTTCACAACTCACTTAATAGCATCCTACTATAACATAAAAGACACAGGTTCATCTAACAGACATAATAAATGCTCTACCCGTGTGTGTAAGAAAGTGTGTTCTCAGTAAAGGACAGTTTAGCTTTCTTTTCACTTAACATGTGTTTGTTCTGTAAACATTATGCTTGGAGGTAAGCCTTGTGGTGACTTGTGTTGTTGCTAAGAGAGCAGTGAATATCTTTGGCTTGATGTCGTTCCACAACTAAGATTGCAATTAGTCATAAAAATAAATAAAGGGAAACAGTAACATACAAGCAGCTATCGAAATTACCAGAAAGTGTCAGGTCAGAGAAGTGCCTTTATTAAAACCTCTTATTTTTACATGAATGGATATGAGGAATTGTTGTGAGCAGACTCTGTAAATTGCACATGCAAACATGCATATGCACGCAGGCATGCACACACACCCCCACACACGCACACACATCAGACCCTTTTGTATTCCTTGGTGTGTGCACAGCTACAGTCGACAGCCAACTCAATGACACACCCACCGGGCATGGCATGACATGACCAATCACCAGGGCTGCGGTGAGAGCCTTTTGGCACTTTCTGAATGCCCCCCCCCCTCAAAAGGAGAGTGGAAGAGTGCCATTTCAGCCATTAGATGAAACGCCTTGATGTGGCAGGGCAGAGGAAGGGGCTTGTATGTATAAAATTGTGGCCTCACGACGGGCAATTCTTCAGGGGCTTCCATTTTTCCGAATCAGGCACCATTACGATAATGGGTTGGAGCTTTTAAAGGCACAACCCACGATGGCTTAAACGTTTCTGGTATTTCCTTTCTCTTTTTGACCCATTCTCCAACCTTGTGGCACAATAAAAGGGGTTTGAGATGCACATACTGACAATACATGCGTTGGCTTGCAAACAGATACACCCACGAGTGTAAGTATGCATCTCGGCTCTTTGGGATCGATGCACATGCCTGCCATACATACAGCTGCGTGGCTCTGTGCTGCAAGTTTGTGCATTTTTAATAGAGTGCAGCTTGCCAAAGCCAAGTCCGCTGCTGCTCTTTTTAACTTGGGCTTTGAGCAACCAAGGTGCAGTAGAGAGACGGTGGAAAGCACACAGTCCAATTGATTGCTGCGACGTAAAAAGGGACACCACACTTTTATCAGCCGCTATTCCCTTCTCCCTCCCTAAAAACAAACAACAACAAAAAAAACTCAGAGTTCCCTTAAACCTCTGGAAAGGTGTGGGACAGCTTTAAGATCAACAGCTCTGCATATCACAAGAAGGTCAGCATAGAATGTTGCTATGGTTACCGAAAAGGTGTGCACACGCACAAAAGGCATCTATTTCGATGATTTTTTTTTTTTAACCACACTGATTGGCCTCACTTCAACTTTAATAAGCAGCTCTGCCACAGCCCCAAAACCTACTAGGACCATCTCAAGGTCTTTATGTAGAAACTTTCATAACATATGATATGAAAAAATTCATTTGCGTGCTGTAACAGACAGTATTTGTTTTGCGAATACGTGGACATAACGCTCGTTGGAACCGTGTGTGAAAGTTATTCTTTCTTTGCTTTCGTGTGGCATAAAATCCTTTGCAGATTCTTATCACCTACTGAGTGGACAAGTGTGTGACGTTGTTGACACATTATATAAGTGCTAAGAAAAAATTACTTCTATGGCTGTTTACAGGGCGAAACAAGAAAACAAGGAGGTGAAGGCAAAATACCAACTTCAGTAACTGGTCTTAATAAAGTCTTTAAAACCTTAAAGGCATCAAGAACACTCGAGACCTTGCCTCGCTTATCTGTGGAGGAAGAATTTGGTTTCACTCCAGCGCTGCGCCCACACGGTGAACGGTCCATAATTATTCTTGAATTGGTCCAATTGAAGGTCTGTTAACAACAAAAGGTCCACCAGTTTCTCTGATAATGTTCTATAAACGACGCCCATCAGGGTTTTACGCCGACGTCTCAGTCGCCGACGGCCACAATAGCAGCTAATCTTCAAACAGTACAGCATGTGCTATCCTTCCTCCGTCAATTGTTTCTTGCACTCAGCGGGCAGCCCCCCCCCCTTTTTCCTCTCTTTGCAAGAATCTTCGCCACGTGAGTGAGCTGATTCTGGTCTTTCTTTTGAAGCTCGCTGCAAAGGCTGGTGAGTACCAGAAAACGTCTCCGCCAAGTTGCTCGGATCTCCTCATCGTGCTTGTATTTCCATGTTGAGACTCAGACCAGGAGAAGAGCTTTGTTCCAACTTTTGCATCCCCTTTTATCCAGTCAGTGTTTAACCCCCCCCATTAAAATTTCATAAATACATTTTAGCCATCACATCCCACATTCTAAAACATCACTGTGCTGAAAATCTGGGTTTTCCTTCGACTTAACACAGTTTAATGTTCTCTTCCGTCCTGTCGAGGCTAAATTGGGGCCGACAGTTTGATCTGTTTCGGGCTTCAAACTGTTGTGCAGCCTTCCGGCTGACAAAGTAAGATGTTTTCCGTAAATTCAAAAAGAACGTCTGCTTTATGAGACAGTTTCACAGAATGACAAAAAAAAGATGGGAGAGAAACAAAGAAGCAAATGAAAAACATAATGTATGCACTCATACGACATGATTTTGTATTTACTCGGAATCTATTTTGTCTCTCTCTCCCTTCACTCTCCTTCCCCGGCTTATTTGATCTCTTTTTTCCCCTACCCGTTACAATAGACTTCATATCACCCAAGACGAGTTGGTTTAATATTCCACCTCATTCCGCGACGTATTGCAGATGCATTTAAGCCCGTCGCTCACTTTCTCATTCAGCGCGGTTGTGTTTGCCAACCAACTTCTTTTGCATTTGCTGCTTCGTTTAAGTTGAGACGAGTTGGGAGGCAGTTTTATTCGTCATCTCTGCAAATCTTTTCCACTTGTTTGTGCTCCCTTATTTTTACGTGCACAGACATAAAAACTCAATCGCATGGGCACAGTTGTTTTCGAGGGCTGATGCGTTTTTCTTTGCAAGACAGCTTAAGTTTTTTGTTAATATTTAATGTGTTTGATTTGGACCATTTCTGTGCCTAAAAGCAATCCCAGTTTCCCCAAGAATTTTACTGCTGCTCAGATGGAAAAGCCTTTGAAGCAGCACACAGGCCATCGATTTACAGTCTCCAATGAAAACGAGCGCTATTGAATTTCTCATTGATCACAGAGCTCTTACAGGCCAGACTTGGATTTCAGGTGCAGGCACATTTATCCCACCTTCCCTGACATTCACTGTTGATGTTTAGCACAGAATATGTGATACTGCAGTGAGAGGGGGGTTCAGATGGTTCCCCTGGAAAAAGTCAACGCGAGAGTATGAGCTATTTTGATTTCGGCGCAAGTCGCTGTTTGGGTTTGTTGATACGGAGGAAAGGCTTGTTAAAAATCTGACAAGCACTGTCTTCTGTGTGTTCCCGAACGTGAATAGAGAAAGAAAAACCTTTTTAGGAGAACTCACCATGTGACAAAGGTGAAAACAAACACTGCCTCCGTGCACATTGGGTACAAATTAATTTTATAAAATCGAGCTGTAATTTGATTTTGGCCAAAGAGAGCACATCCCCTGAGACTTTCAGTGGTAAGGCAATGATCATAAAACAAATAAGCAATAAACAACAAGTCTACAAGAGGTCAGGATTCAACCTCCAGGGGCCGTGAATATCTGTACAGCATTTCATCACAATAGTTGGTGAATCAATGGACCGTCCCACACTGCCACTCACAGATCCAGTGGATGACCATGCTGAAAATGACAAGAAAAAAAATCTCATAAATAATAAAAAAAAAAGATGCTTGTGCAGATTTCAAAGAATATTTTTATAGGGCTTCTCCATCACACCACTGGTGGATGATGTTTGACTATCTGCTATACACATGTCAATAAAAGCTCAATATAACCCACACAAGCAACTTCAAAGTCTTCCTACGTATTCTGCAAATACGTGAGTTGACAGTCTTTCACGTGTCAAACTTTGACTCCCTTGGCGAACTCCTCAGCCCCCCTGCTCTCCTCCACCTCACCCCGCCCCTCTGCTGTTCAGCTCCTCCACACTGTAACGAGAAAGTTGGGGTCGGCACCAGCAACAACAGCAAAGTCACCCATTGTTCGGGGACAAAGAGCTGTGACAAATCACTGACAAAACCCGCGTGTGTGTTGCACTCACAAGTACAATGGAGGACAAGATTGTGTGTCGGCTTCATTTCCACTGTCAAGGCTCTCTCTGGCGAAGCAGCGTCTGAAAAGCAATTATGTTCATCAGGGAGACGTGCGCGTGATTTGAAATTAATTCCAATTGTCAAGGAAATGGGGGAGGGAACAGATATTTCTCCCCTTTTTTTTTAAGGCTGTCGCATTGACTCATCCAAAGATGCATGTGTAAAGAAATCAGTCATGTTTTTACAACGTTTCATAAACTATTTATTTATCCTCTTTCACATTGTTGAGCAGAGATTTTATTTTGATTTTCGTTATGGATACTCACTTTGGAGCTATTTTATTCATAAAAATTAGTGTTTGATCCATCCCATCAGACCACCTCTGTCTTATCTGTCCACTGCACCAGTCGCTGCTTTCGCTGACAGTGACAGTGCAGCGCAGCATTTGTTTTGTCGGGGAGGTTTTTTTCCCACCTAACATGACTTGTTTGAAGGTTTATCCTACTCTGTGCTCACGAAAAGATAATCCCTCAGAGGATAACACCAGGCCGAAATCCCTGAATCTCCAAAAGGCAAGTGTGAGAGAGCATTTGAGCAATTGTTAGAGTTGCATAATAAAGGCGCGCAACCTAAACCCCTCGTGAAACTCAAAGAGCAAGTAAAAGCTTAAGCAAATAGACCAAGCAACCAGGTCCTCCAAACGACAAACTACACCGCTCTATAATAACAGCGTTTTCTAATTAGACACCCTCTTCACAAGGTTGAGGACAGTCAACAATGTGGTTTTAAAGAAAAAAACCCCAAAGAGCTTCCTGTTGACTTTGACCTATGTGGACTTTGTCGCTCTATAATAACATCACTATTGCCAATATAGGGTTCTGTAACATAAACACAAACTTCTGAAGGGGGAGTTAGAAGAAACTACAAGATAAGAAGGCCAATGCGTTTACTGTAAATTTTAAATCCTGTAAACATCACCTGAGAGTGTTTTGTGTGGATAAGGACCGTCCCCAAAGTGCACTGTATATTACAGGCACACGATTTACGCGTCACAACTATAATCCAGCTAAATCTGATTTGCACAAAAGCTGGATGAGAGCGGGAGCCGCGTGGAAATGCCTGATACAGAACGGGCCTCTTAAGAGCACCTGCTCCTCCTTTGCCATTCCCTCTTCGCAGCTTAGCTTGCCAGCTAATATTTATAAAGCCACATGCTCCAGCAGATGTTATCCACATGTAGCAAGCTCTAATCAGAAGCTAACCATGTAGCGAGCTATAAACCGAGAGGAGCTCTCTCCTTCTTTCCCTCCCTCTGCCATAAACTCATTTTCATCCTATTTCCAGAGGGCATTAAGCCACATGTAGACTGCTAAAAACAGAGGGATGTCAGAGGAGCAGATGTATGGTTTTATTGTATATCTTTGTAGCCAGAAATCCTTTCATTGTGTAATCTTTTATCCTGCCTTACTCTACCTTTTTATCCTCTTTCCAGTTAGCCTCCTCTCTGCCGCAACCTCCTCCGCCATTCCTCCCTCGCTTCATGCCGATAATTACAGCACCCTTTTCTGTGCTTGTCTCCACAAGATTTAGGGTAGCTATCTTCTGCCGAGCCACACACCAGATGCTAGCACCACGCAGGCAACGCGGCGGCTATTAACAACTGGGAGTCAGCCCAGCAGCTGCTTCCATAGGTGTTCGACACAGACCTGTCACCCTCGCGCCTCGTAATCTCGTCGACACCCGACCCCTGTCCTGCAGCTAATCTGCCCCCTCAGCGACAGATGTCCTGTTGCGATACCAGAAGAGAAGGATGTGGGATTACAGCGTTATCTGCTGCTCCTCTGTTGCAGGTTTTTCGCTTTATTTGGGAGGCAGCACGTCATCGGCGTGGATGGATTTTGGGTCAGGATCTGACATTTTTGAGCAAAGCGGCGATGACGCAGCAACATCCAGACAGGTGAAATCCGGGAAATTCAGATATATACTTCCTTTTCTGTGTTGAACACACATCACATCTCATCCTTCTGTAACTGTCTACAGAATCAGAAGGCAGCAACGTTTGGTCTTATTTTCCCTCTGCCTATAAGCAACTCATTCCTTATTCATGAGCAACTGCACTTAAAGGAGAGCTCAAGACGTGCCCTAGCCTATGTGCTGTTAGCAGATTTTCTTTTGAAAAGACTCAGCGTTTAGAAATGCAATTCAAAACTATATCCAGAACCACAGAGTCTCTACTTATACAGTTACATTATAACCGACAAACTAAAAACCAGCAGAAATACATGCTGTCAGGCCACTCATTGGGACTTGTTTGTTTGTTTGTTTCCCTGGTCAGTACATCACAATTTAGCAGAATTAAAGGGGGTTAATAGAAATCCATGAGATGCAAGACTAACAGGTGTATAGCTGGTCTCAAGTCTAATAGACTAAAAGGGTTTGTATTGGCAACACATTTTATTCTATTTACAACTAAATCCTCACAGAACTCCTCATTGATTGTTGCAATGCAATTAAAAATATATGTTCCTGGAATATTATTGTGTTGGTTTTTTTCCCCCATTTCTAATGCAGCTTATTGACCGTACATAACGCTATGAGCTCGATGCTCAACCTGTGGTTGCACTGAGAGCTCCCGATTTATCTATGTTAATTCTGCACCAGTAATCAGACTCACGAAACTGGAAAAGTGCCCACACCGGCGCCAGCCAGCTGCATCTTCAACAGGCATGCAAACATCTGTAAGAAGCGGGATCCGTATCACTGGTGAGTCTATTTAAGGTAATGGCTTCCCCTGGCACAGGCCATCTGACAGAGCTAATTACGATAAAGTCTCAGCTGGGAGGTTTCATGCGCTGCCTGAGAAACCTTAAAAACAGAGAAACAGGTTGTTTTTTTTTTTCTCCCCCCACTGTTTTTTTTCTGTCTTTGTTTTCCCTCTCAAATCACTGTTCCGTTCCTTAAACACTCTAACTCCCCCAGCGGAGGCCTTCCTCATTAAGGGGATGGAAGCATTTCAGGTTTCTCCTCCTCCTCCTCCTCCTCCTCAGTACGACAGTGTAGGGAGAGCGTGATTGACAGGTGAGACATTTCTGTCGTTGGCATGTCTCCCAGGTGTCCTGTCTCCACACCATGGTATGTTTATACACACACACACGCGCGCACACAGACAGAAACAATCGTGCACACAATCTCACAAAATAGGAACGACTAGAAGCGCACACACACAAACACTGCCACAAGGCTAGTGATGCGTTTACACGTCCCAAAAGACGACCTGCGAAAATTGGGTTCTGTGAAACGATATGACACTAACAATAGAAAAGGTAATAGCATAGGAGTGTTTGTGATTTCGGCAAAGATTGTCGCTGTCGTCACTACAAACAGCGAGAACAACAACAACAACACGCATCCATTATTCTCCATTTAGTTTCGATGCTGGATTTGTGTACGTGTCAGTGTTTCTTTAAATGCGATGTCTTGGAGCCGGCATCGTTAAGGGACAGACTGACACGCAACACAGTTCACCAACTGTCTGTGTGTGGCTGTGATGCCAGAGCATTTGCCGAGAAGCATGGATTTTTGCCTGATGCTGCAAATTAATTTCTCATTGCAAGTTAAAAAGCGTGCAGGATTTTGTTTTGCTGCTTCAGTCCTGTTTATCCCCCTCCTACACACCTGTCTCAGGCAATAGTGTTTCTTTTCTCAGTAACATGGAGAAAGTTTGCATTTGCAGAAGCCCCCGGAAGCTTTGAAATGAAACTTGTCGCTTCCCAACTTCCTATAGTTCAGATGATGTGCACACACACACACACACACACACACACACACACACACACACAGAGTGTAGCACTAAATATCTTACTGAACTAGAAATAAGAAAATTAAAATCATGAATTGCTATTCTCCAGGAAAACTATTTTCCACTCTCCAGTGCCAGTAAATCCTATTATCGATGAGATAAGGAAGACAAAAAAAAAAAAAAAAAGGAAAAAGAAAAGCGCTCCCACTTGGGCCGAATTGAGTAAAAATTAGATTTGAATAAATGAATAAATTCAATACCAAAACAATCTTCCTCTAAATTCCAGATTACATGGTTATCTACTCAAGGTATGGGACAGTTACACAGTAAATCTGCACCGAGCAATTCAATTCTATTATACAGTGTCTGAGGAGAGAAGTCATTTAAACTTGGTTTAAACCCCACCACGGTTCATCTCCAGGACCTACACTTCTGCTGTTGTGTTGCAAAATTAAGAATCCCAGTTTTTCATGGACATACGACGACATAAAACATTCATGTTAAGTTTGTGAAGGAAGGTCGGGGACGAAGAAGAACGATGCTTCTTCAAGATACTTGGGTGCCGTCTCTTTTTTAGCCTTTTCCAAAAGCGCAACAAGATAAGTGAAAGGGGTTTTTGCTCTAACATAAATCTAACACATTTAGCGGGAGAACATTTGCAGTTCTGCCCTGCTCTTCATTCGATTTCAGGGAAGTCTACACTCGGGCAACCGCAGCCGGCATTCCCCGAGACGGTTTGTCAAACGCATCAGTTTGTTCTCATCCTACAAGCCTTACCTCTTGTAACGCGAAACATGAAAACGTATCATTTGGAAAATAAGAGCGAGTGCGCCCGCTAAACAGGAAAGACTGCTGCTTTTTTCTTCATCATACTTGCAAAACTAGGAGCAATTGACTGTATACTGCAACATCTTAAATACTTTAAAACCAGCTTGTGGCATTCGTTGTGTCAGCCACTATAATTGGGGAACGCCAGCTAGAAATGAGGAGCAAAGTATTTCCAGAGGTAAATCTGGTATTATTACTGTAAAGTGCATACGTGCTGTGAAGGAAAACAACAGCTTGACTGACAGCAGTATCCAAGGGCTATGGGGCTTGAAAAATGGTGAATATTAGTGTGCAGAAACAAGGATAAAAATGAGCTTTTCTTACAGTGGCACAAAAAATTTCTTACTTAATTGATTTGTGACGGGGGCATGCCAGTCGAAGAAATATGAAAAGTACATTTCACAGCATATAGGTGAGTACAAGATTCAACTGGCATTAGCCTTTCCGGATGAATGTATGACATGTGCGTGTGTATGTGTGTCATATTCATCATTTTTGGTAAAGTTACTTTTGCGTAACTTCAGTATTAAATCTTGTTTTCTGGCGTCAAGCTGTTGCTACATCAGCTTGCCTTTTGATTATACTGATTACATGCCAGAACTGCAGGGGAAGGAATACAAGATGTCATCATTAATTTCATTTTACAGGGCGTCATAAAATGGTAACATCAATCTACCTCAAAGGAGAATACCACTCACTGAGACTGCCAGCAGAAGGCTTAATAAATTACTCAAAATCTATGGTAGTATTAAGTTTTTCTGTGCTTTTATAAACTGTCAGTGTGATTCCAAGTCGTGATTCTGAGCTGCGTGATAAACACGAGCCCTGATCAGGACCCTCTGACTGCCTGTGACATCTGGTTTGGATACCATGGTAACAGCATCCAACAAGCTGAGTAGCCCTGTTGCATAGAAGCCTCAAATTCTCCATCCACATGGACACACAGTGGCGGACCATCTGTTTTGGGTATTTTTTCCCTCTTGCAACACAAACAACACACACACACACACACACACACACACACACACACACACACACACACAATGACAAACACAAACTCATTCATTTCAAGTGGGAAGTTGTGTGATTTTGCAAAGAGAGCAGTTTTTCTTCAGCCGCCCACTGTTTTCTGTTTCACTGGCCACACTGGCAGCAGTCTGAGGCTGGTAATTGAATTAGTGGGCTAGAGACAACATGGATTATTGCCTCTGCTAGAAAACATGTCCTGCGCTGCCTACTGTACAGTTTCCAATGAAAGCTAGTGGAAGGTGTCTTAACCTTGTAAAAAAACAAAACAACTAAATATATATTTATTGAGAAAAAAATATTTTCATAAATGAGAAAACTGCAAGAATCATTGAGGTTTTCTTCCTCTATATCATTAGGTCTGATGTCCAGCATTGTAGCTTGTGCAGTGGAGCACTGCTGTCCCTGAGCAAGAGCGGTCATTAGGTGCTCTTTTACCTAATAAGGTCCCACTGGAACAGCGCCTAATCAGGTCACCTTAAGAAAGCCCATAATTCAAAGCTAAGGTCAATGCAAGAAAAGGCCAGACTACATGCCTTGTGTGCTCCACAATGTGGGCTGACCTGGGATCAGTTCTGCTCTAAATGCACTTGATTGAGTTACTGTGGTGTTAAGATTGTTGCATTCTTCGATTCTATCTTCTAAAATCTTCATGTTCATCAACTCATGCTCAGCTCATTTGTAAAAGTTTGATTCTGTCTAAACTGTGATTGACAAAGCAAAATGCTAAAAGAATTTAAATTTGAGCGCACACAAATGTTTCCAGTTGGCTCCTCCAAAACAGGGCCAAACCCACAAGATCACCAGATAACTCTACCACTGTAAACACACACAAGCGCAAAAGCTATAAGATGTTACAATACTTTGCCTGCACAGTGTGCACACAGTCTGTCTTACACCTGCACAAAGCTGTTGCTGCACAGCTGACGCACCCTGGCCTAAAATAATCAGCAGAAATTCCACTTAGATCTGGTTTTAAATTTGCATACAGATAAGATCATTTTCCTGTCAAAGTGGCTGTCTTACCATAAGTACAAGATTATGGGTGTCTGCTTCAGTCGTTTCTTAGAATGAAATTCCATCAAAGAATATTTCTTACATAAGACCACTGTCAAATCTGTCACACGAAGTCGCACTGCCCTATATTTTACAGCAGCCTACAAAAATGCCGTTACTATGGGACAGGGAAAAGTCCTCCACACCTGTGCTCTGCCACTTTTGTCTGTCTGATTCATGCTAATTAATTGCACCAAGTCCATACAGGAGCCAGCTGCGTCACTCACTAAGTGACAACGAGGTCACAACATCCACCATCTGGTATCTTTCAAGGAAAAACCAGACGACTGACAGATTTACATGTGTGATGACAACCAAGCGTCGGCAGTCGTGGCCCTGGACCCCTCAACCAGTTAACTATTTCATTGCATCTGTTCGATGGCTGACCCAGCCTTTGATAGAGATAAACCAGTTGCGAGGCAGAACGCTGGGATTGCCAAACATCATCTTCAGATTGGGGAAGCGTGGCTGATGAACGATGGAGCAACTCTAAGAGAAATAAGCTCAGGGGGCAGCGCAAACTCAGATCATCTATAGTCATGCTCGCGACACCGCTAACTTCACTGTTGCATCACGTCGATCCACACTGCATTATCTCAATAACTTGGGTTGGTTGTAAAGCGCATTTCTCCAGAGGAGGAAATTTCTCAATAACTACCAGATTTCTCCCTACACAGGAGACTCTGTTTACCCGGGAGTGACTTCCATTACTTATAAAGCTTGCATTTTATTTAGTTATTTACAACGCAGTCTTATAATCATGACCGGTCTTACCTCAGCACCGGGCTGTTGTATCTGCTCCAGCAACATAATGGCCGTGATGACTGCTGCGACAAGAACTGGAGGGGAACAGGCAGCTGCTACTCCAGCACACCCCCAGCCGGTGGCATCCCGCTGGAAAATAGGTCCAGTGCCCTGAATGTCCGGGATGTCCCTCCACTGGCTGCTGACCCCTTGCCCTCCCACGCTGTTCTCTTTGTCGCCTTGCCCCACCGCTGCAGCATTCCACACAGGCGTTTCCAAGCTGCACTTCACCGCGGCGTCACAGAGGTCCAAACACTCCTTCGTCTGGAATGGGTCCATGCTGGTTCCAGTGACACAGGCAATGCAGCCAGAGGTCCGAAACTTTAAAGCAAGATTTTAAAACGCTTGAGAGTTCCTCAAAGAGGCCGACAAACGGGTTTTCGTCTCTGGCGGCCATTTTAGCAGGGCCCCCGGTTTTTCCACACACAGCTTAAATTTGCTTGCCCAGTGCTTATGCAGTTTGTATTTAATAACTTTAACCTGTTTTTAAATTGAGTCTTTTTCAGAAACGACGATATCCACCGAACTCTCTGTGTTGTTCGCATTCAAACAAACAATGTATTTCATAAGGTTTTAAGCCATCCCTCACATCGACGACTTCGGACACTGAAGTGCAGAGACAGAATGGTATACGCAACATCTTCCCGCGCTTTTTCTGCTTCTTCTCTGTCCACTAACGACAGCCAAACAGCGGTCGAATAGTCCGCTAAAACGACCCGTAAGTATCAAAGCGGCAGCCACGTTAACAGACGGTACAGTTATCAAAGTTTTAAGAAATGGGGCTAAAATTCCCATCTTATCTCCCGTAGCGCTGGATGCACGAGACCTTCCTTTACGAAAGTTGCGGGATAATGCTGCCCCACAATTACCGCTGCATTCAACGCACTGTTGTAGTTTTAACGGCAGACCCACGAAATCCTTCGAAACCATGAATAAAGATTTCTTCTCTGACAAATCTGTCCAGTCAGGAGTAATACTGAAGAACAAGCATATTGAAATATTAGTTAACATTATCATCTTAACAAAAGACTATGTACATAAATATTGTGAAATAAAAGCATAAAAGCATTTTCTCTATTTAACAAACGTTTAAAAACAGTATTAAGTGCCCATACCAGGAAACTCTGTATACTTAGTATATATATGTATATTTTTTTTAATCAAATCTTTACTTTAATGGCAAGACAAATTGTTCTTGAGCTTTACAAATTATATACATCTGAGAGAAAAATAGGCACAGGTGCTCAGTTGTCATGATGTACACACAAGAACTGCCATAGGTTTTTTGTTTTTCTTCTGGCCACACATTTGTCTATAAAAGTTAGACGTATGAACTAGTTCCATGGGGCTTTGGGTCACGAAATACGCTTTAAATATTTCCCAAACAGCTTCCTGTAAATAAGCAGGTAGGACTTATGTGTTCGGCTCAAGGACATTTGGGATTAAGCGTTTGAAAAGCCAGCTGTGGAAATTGTACCTGTGATTTTATGCTAATGTAAAATGGTCTTTCGTGCTGTGTTTATTCTATTCCAGCCAGGCGTCAACCTTGTCATCAGGGACAGAACTTCATGGCATCCAGATGAGACAGTAAACAGACTATAAAAAATATAAGAACACAGATTCACAAGAGCGGACACCTCTTCATGTGACGCCTGTGTGTAAGGTACGTCATTTTTCCATAAACGACGTGATCTGTCCTTTCACTTTGCTGTCAGCATTATCTATTGCTCCTGTCCAACAAGACGGAGCTGCAGGTGACCGTTTCTTTCTTTCTTAGCTCTCATGTTGTTTTGAAGGTTGGACATGTGTTGTGTCGTTGTCGATGTACAAAGAGGGGATTTCTGTCCACGTTGCTGTAATATCTACAGTACCTCTCTCCTTCACTCGCACACTCTTATTCCCGGCCTTCACTCCTCCCGGCAGGTTTTTCCTTTCAACTTCTATACTTTAGGGGGAGAGTTGCATTTTAATATGCATAAATTAATAAACAGAACAAACTGGGCTAAAAATCCTTGTGGAAATAGAAATTTATCCCTGACTGTGAGATTTGCTAAATAGTACATAATGTAAATAGGTCTGAATGTGACTTTTTGCAAGATGAAAATGGTCACCCTCATTTTTCAAAGCACGACCACCAATCTACACATTTGCAAAACATTCCTTTATTATAAATAAATCTCCTTTTTGTATAAAAACTGGCATGCTTCAACCATGGCATTTACAGGTTCACAACCCAAGGCTACAACCCGGTTTAGCCAAGACAGCAGGAGGAAACACACTCATCTCATTATGCAAGGGCGATCCATCAGACAACGTGAGACAAGAATGAAAAAATCGTCACAACCACAAAAATACTTACAAGTAGAGAATAACAACAAACAGGTTTGAGTCTCATAGAATTTTCTCTTACATTTCTCTTTTTAAATATCTTTTTAAAATGTTATCTGTTAAATCTCTTTCCCGGCCCCTCCTTTGCCCTTTTAGATATAATGTCTACATGTTTTTTTCTTAATATTTTCATTTTTATGTTTTTTTTTTATTATTATCTTATTTTTGTAGGTTTTAATAGTTACTCTTTCCACCACAGTGTCCTATGGTATGTCACTTTTTTCATGTTGTCTCTTTTTTAAAACAGGTAAGTTCATGGTAGGGCCAATGAGCTGTGAGCAGCGGGGGAAGCAGGCACACCGACTGGCTGTTTATGTGGTCCCAACTCTCTGTGGTTTAATGCGGAACAATACGAAATGTCTCATGCTTGATTTCCTTTGGGCGCTCCCTCTGTCCGCCAGTTCTCCAGCCAATCGGCTTGGAACGACGGCTTCTTCTTTTGCTTTAGCCCTGCCCCAAGCCACGCCCCCTTCTCCCATCCAATCCCCTTCTCCATCTTCTGTGGTCCCTTCAAATGGCATGATTGCTGTAGCTGACATATGTTGTCTTAGTTGATGAAACTAGTTTGAGGATGGGGAGGATGTGGATAGAAAGTGCAAATGGGAGAGGTGTTGATGGAGGAGGAAGATAAAAAAAAAAGAAAGAAGAGATGGTGTGAGAAATGATGGCCGGAGTGAACAAGTTTGGAATGGAATGGATACAATGCAAGAGAAGAGACAGATTGGCGGAACAGGGAGGGGAGGGAGGAAAAAGAAACGGAGAAGAAAGCAGTTGAGAGCAGATTACGCTACAGACAGTCACGTAACAGTGTCACATCCACAGTCCACCTGAGTTGTTGGGGCTTTTTGTCAAACCCATTATGTCTTGCGCCCCCTCAAGCATTCCATGGTAAATGTCAATGTTTTTGCAGCAACCCCAGGCCTCTAACTGCGCCATTGTTATACTCCGATGCTTTCATACAACCCTTTTATTATGTTTTTTTTCTTCTCTTTTCTTTCACTTCTGTTTCGCCATTACACTGCTGGAATAATGGGAAAAGGTCCTTGATGAAAAAATATATAAATATCAAAGAGCTACGTCTTAGTGCATATGATTCTTTTCCATTTATTTCAGATGTGAAAAAAAAATTATTGATATTTTCTGAAGAGAGCTCTTAAGCAAAATGTCAGATAAAAAAAAGAGTAGCACTTTTGCATTTTGCCCATCACCACTGTACAAATAAAATGCTGCCTAGACCATATGGAAGTTGCTAATTTGCCAACCTTTTGCAAAGTGAAGAATGTAGGGTAATGACTAGGCAGTTAAACTATTGGCTAAATGAATGAACTGTGACCTGCCCCCTTCACTGATCCTAACAGATCCTAACAAAGTGCTGACAGAAAAGCATGGCTCGCCTTCGCAGGTCTGAAACCTGCACCTGCGCACAGTATCCACAGAGTGCACAGAAACCCATGTTAAGCAGGGATTAGCACAACCAATGAGAGACGCTGACACATGCACACTAAAGGCCAAGACTGAAATAGACTGATGTGGACTGATAAAAAAGACACACATGCACATACACTACCATGCCCCGCTCATAATGCGAGCACATGCAGACACACAATGCTGTCAGTTCATGTGCAGATTGCTGACGCAGGAGAACCGGCTCGGCACAAAACCAAGCTTTGAAGTGGATGTAACACAGCTTCACTGTCAGACGCAGCATGCGCTCTAAAAGCTGCCACTGCTGTGGCTGGCGTGCCGTGCGAAAACGTCAGGCGTGAAACTAGTTTTGGAATTAGAATGAAACTTTTACTAGATTATAGCAAAACAGAAATTAATGTGAATTGTCTATCCAAGTATAAATGTACACAAAGTGGAAATGTTTATTTGTTTGTTTGTATATATTCCATTTGACAAGCAATTAAAATGTCAGGAGGGTGGATAAGAGGAATTATTTAGTAGTGAGACTAATTAACCTCACAGGAACAGCTGTTAAAGTATATAATGTATCATTGCGTATTTATTTTATATATTTGTATGCATAAAAAAATGAGTGTTATTACAGTAGTTTAGACATACAGATACATAAAAAGGTCTAAAAAGTTAGTTAAGCATAGATAGCAAGTTATATCTATGATGATGATGATGACGATTATTTTATCAGTGTATTATATGTATAGTTATAAAACTTTGGTGTTCTCTTACTCACTGTTGGTCTCCATGCTCTCACACAGTTCAGTCTTCACCTCTCCGTTGGGCCGGTCTCCTCCCTTCTGGGTCAGTTTTCCTGACATGGTCGCAGCCGTCACGATTGCCTGCACGATTGTGTATTCACAACAAGGGCTCTTAGTAATCATGCAAGGCGTGTTCCTTTGATTCACGATTCCCACTACGTCGATGTCAATCGCATCAGCCAAAATACCAAATCAAACCAACAGTTTGTGGAAATTGAAAACATGAGGGAGCAGTGTTTCTCCGTGCACACTCACCTTGAAGCTGCGTTTTCGTTTGGGCACATTCTGCTCGGGGTGGAAGAGGATGATGTAGACCTTGGGCATGTAGAGCATTCCCAGAGACACAGAGGCAGACAGGCTGAGGGAGATAGTCAGGGTGGTGGTTTGGATATACATCTAGAACCAGAGAGAGAGACAGACAGACACACAGAAGGAGAGCGAGAGAGAGAGTCATTTATCACATTTCAAGTTGTCACAGATAGTCTTTGTAATCGTCTCACCACAGAATATGTCTGATGAGGGATTGAGGAGGAGGACAGATGGGGATAGGGGGATGAGAGGAAGTAAAGGAAGGTCTAACAAGAGAGGAATTAGCTGAAACCGTGTGCGGTGACAGCCACAGGGACACACAGGCAGGAAGATCCAACTGTATATGAAATGATGGCACCAATGAAGGTATTTAATTGCCCGTGCGCTGCAGTGCTCAACACTTTGTCTAAAGGACCTGAAATTGTTCTTAGCGTATTTTTGGCAGGCTGAATAACCGTATGGGTAAGGTTTATGGCACCAGATAAACTGGCTGTGGCAGGAATTACACTAAAATGGCTTTCAGACATTTTTGACGGAAAGTTTGAGTTGCCGAGGCTTGGCCTGTCCGAGACCATGCTTGGAGAGGAAACTTTATTTTTCAGAGATGCCCCCCCCAACCAAAAAAAAAACAACAAAAAAAACAACTCCCACTTCACTGTCAAACAGACAGACAAGCAGATGGATGCTGTCCTTGTGGACCTGGCGGCAGAGTACAGTATAGTAAGTTGACTGAAGGACAGACAGAATGACATGCACTGGAGGCAGATAGTCAATATTGTTATGTATACCGTACCAAATTAGACTATTTTATTAGACCACAGCAATCCTGTCAAAGTAAGTTGGAGGATAGTTAATGATGAAACCGGAAGACAGTCGGGCAGACACACACACACACACACACACACACACACACACACACACAAATACATAAATACACACTGCAGTGGACTGTGCACTACAGTCCTCAGGTCCTTAGTGAGTTTCAGAGAGCAGTTTGGAGGAGGACAGATGTAATGACAGGCTTCACCCACACCCCTGACACAGCTGACAAGCTCTCAAGACACTGGGCTTATCAGGCGAGTGCTGCCTGTGGCATATGGAGAGAGCGAGAGACTAAGGAGGGAGGGGTAAAGGGAAAGTATAAGGCAGGAGAGAGCCAGGAAGGGGGGAACAGAGAGGTATGGTAAGAGCAGGAAGGAAGAGAAGAAGCTTGCAACAAAAATCAATGTTATGGGACAGGGCAGGTGAGAGGAACGGTGGAGGAAAATGACTTGTCCAGATGCTGATCAAGTGAGGAGGAGAGTGAGAAAACAAGACAGCGGGTGACTCCACATTGTCGACATGCACACACACACACTGATTGAGGCAGTGTTGGCAAGTACAGCATGACATGAAGCAGAAAGTCGAACAGAGACTGAGAGCCGGACGGTTAACTCTGCAGTGGCTGCACACCTGGGGCAGCTTCACTTCTAGGCTTGCACCTGATTTTAATTTAGAGCAGTTTCTGTAACTCCCTGCTTATTAGAGTAATACTTAACAATCTAATCCAATCCAAATCTGTTTGTCTCACGCCAATTCATAACATACATTATCTCAAGGCACTTTACAGAGTAAGGTCAAGGCCCTACAATGTTAAAGAGATGACATAAATGATGTGAATCAGTTAATTAAATGAAAAAAACATACAGAGGATATCTATCTTCATATATACTTTTACAGGAAAAAACACCTGGATACCCGATACTGCAGAAACACCGGGCACTATGTTCTACCAAGACTGAGATATTCAGTGGAGTGATAGGGGCAGAGGATGCTCATTTCTCATATTTTAATTTGGTAATTACATTGAGAATTCATTGTGGGCTGTGAATGCAGTTAATACGCCTCAAAGAAAAGAGTTTCATTTTAAGAAGCCATTAGGCCATTTGTAAAAAAAAATTGGAGTTCAGAAATGGACATTACAATTCAAATAAAGAGGATATGACTTCAGGACACTCAAATAAATAGTAAGAGCCTTGAGCTGCCTAGTTATGACTGTGTTTAACCAGACCAAAATTGAATAGATTTATGTGCTGCAAATAAGTGAAGAAAGCAATGCCTGTAAAACCCTGTCTGCACTGACACATCCTGCAGTACAAAGTATCTAATTTCTCAGCGAAACTGGACCAGACCTCACGACTCTCGCCTCTGCACTTAATTAACTTAATTGTGCCCCCTAGTCCCTGAACTTAACTGTCAAGTCTACGTATCCAACCCAAGTCTTAACCCTCAAGCAGTTTTTTTTATGAAGAAGGAGAAGTTCCAAAAATATCCTTGGTCCCAAAGTCCCAAACTCAGATTGGTGCTTGCAAACATAGAGGAAGAGGAAAACACACACCTGCCTGAAGGTGTAAGCTGATAACACTGACACTAGCCAAAGGCAATGGGAAGCGCACAGCCAATAACTGGAGGTGTATGGATACAGCTCAGTATGTAGGCGGGTTGCATTTACAGATAAAGTTAAAGATACAGATAAACCTGAATTTAAAAAAGGATGTAATGATAGCATGGAAAATTACACACACACATCATTTATAATTTTATGGATGACATTCCTATGGCAGCATCACAGAGTGTGCTAGCCAGGGGTAAAGCATTCTGCCTGCAACTCCCCTACAGGCCCTGACAGCAGTTTACACACCGCTCCCATCTGTTGACTTCCACCTCAGCAACAAGGTAACAAACACACACACAAAGCGATAATACAGGACTGAATTTTACAGTAACGTGAGACAGATCACCAGCCACAGCAGGGAGGGAAAAAAAGCTCCTGGGAAAAATACACAAGAGGGAATTAGTGGAATCATTTGTACTTTGCCACACTGGTTCTTTTCCACATTCCCTGCCAACGAATTGCACTCAGTTGAATTGTACTGATACAGGGATCAGTAAGTGTCTATATCAGAGAGGAACAGATGGAGACACAGAAACATGTTATCAGTAGAGGAGAGGTAGCCTGGCATCAACCTCTCAGCTCATTTTCTGTTTCCCAGGGGCGTTAGCACTGGTCGCAGACCAAAACGCTTCCGTGCACCATTGGTTAGTCTTGCAATCAATCAGAGCAAGAAAACATCTGACGTGTCATATTAACAAATACGCCACATTTCAGATAAATAGTTGCTGTCTTAGGATGGATGGAAATTCATCTGCGAGAGCGAATAAACATGAGCTCGCTGATTGGTTATGTTTCCAGGCTAGAAGATGAGGGAATGAATCTGCAATCAAAAAAAAACAAACCAAAGACTGAAACAGCGTCAATGAAGAAATGAGTGAAAATACAATAACCTACAGGCAAAAAAGCAACAATAAAAGAAAAATTGAGAGGAAAATAGAGAGATTCCCCTAAGAAGGCCAAGTTCACCCTTATCAAAACGTCTGCTGATAGCCACTTCTATTATATCTAGCCTTTGGTCCAAAGCTGTAGCTTCCAGCTATTATTTACACAAAGACACAAAAACAGTAGGTGCGCGCGTGTGCGCACACACACACACACACACACACACTAACAGACTGTCGTCCTCCACCTTGTTGGCCACAGCTGATAATAGCCAAGAACGTGTGCGTCAGAAGAGCGCTCCATTATCCCAAAAGTCACACTCAGAAAGTAGACGATCAGCCACGGATGGCTGCATACGGCGTGTTCCCCAAAGGTTTAAAACATTTACAGACGCAGACTCTCTGGTCCGTGATAGAAAGAGATTCAGAGAGGAGAACAGAGGGATAGAGCGATGGCTGATGTGCTTTTAACACCCGGGGAGAGGAAAGGAAAAGATTGGAAATAAAAAAAAGGAAAGAGGGGGAGAAACATCCACTAAAGTCTGTGGGCAAATACTGGGCTTTGTGTTGCTCTTACTCGCGGTCCTCAGGTTAAAGGAAGCGATGACCGAGCTGAAGCTGAATTAGCGGTGCTGTGCTGATAACACAGGGAGGTTTCCATTGCCATTTCCAGGGGACTCATTTTATTTATTACATATTCGCAAAAAATAATGTTGCGTGGATTTGTTTTCCCTCAACACAGCCTGCTTTATCACAACGATGGCAACGATTGCCGCCCCTCCCATACCCAGTATGCCACAAATGGCTATATCTCCTCTCTCAAAGAGTGTTTGTGGAAGACACTTGCTTTTAATGTAGATTAAGATTCAGCCACAACACAAGTTACTTTTGATGATAGCACACCACTCACAAAGAGGTGGCTGTATTGGTCGGTTGCCAGGGCAACAGTACACAGAACCTGGTTTTGACCACTGTCTTAACACTTAACCTAAAGATACACTGCTATTATTAGACGATGACTATTAATTCTTAACATTTAATACATAGATACACTAGATAGGATAGGTTTCCCCACAACGATCACAACTTGCGCTATTGTTCGACATTAAACATGTAATTGAGAATGGAGTGATACGAAAAGGCAGATCAAATATCAGTCATATCACAAACACATTGTATGGACACTGGAAAGAGTGTTATCCGAACAGAGCAGGAGGAAGCAGAGAGGTCCGCAGCTGAAGCAGCAGCCGTGACATCCGGCTCATGGAGGCACTTGAAAAGCCTGAGTGCCCAATTGCTGCAATTTGCGTTAAAAAGCAGACTCATTATCTGAGTCCTAACTCCGTTATTTCTGAACACACGCTCATGATACGCATATTTGTAGAGTCAATGTGACTTACACCCTCAGAGGACATCATCATCCATCATCTGGCATCTGTCTTTTGCATATAAATGTCCATAAATCTGCTTAGAAATCACAGGATGAAGATGCTCCTTACAAGTTAAGAACTCACTTGGGACTCGTCATATTGTTTTGAGTTGAGTTTTCCTCAGTAGCAAAATTATCAGGTGATGAGTATTTGTCCACTCATGAATGCAATGCGAACAGGGACTGCATATCTCTAATTCAGCATACATTTAAGTGTGCCAATTTGCCCAAGTGTAAAAATTTAAAAAAAAAATGCAGGCTAAAAATAACAGGACATAAATTGTAGCCCAAAGCCAACCCACTGACTCTGTGGCAAAAATTGTACAGCTTGTTTATCGGATTATTTGTTCTTATTTTATTATTTATTTTTATTTATTATCTGGGTCCACAGGCCTGAAGATACACTTGAAACTACACTTTTCAAGGGTAATGTGGACATCATCCACACAATGCAGTGAACACTGCCACTGAATGTAGGTCCCAAATAATGAATAGCTGTATAACAATATCCAGGGAGCCCTGATGGTTTGAGGCTTGAAAGTCAGGCCACCCATCAATGACCGAAGTGAAGAGAGAGCCGTCTTCTTTTCACGGCACACCCCTTATGAGAGCTGAAGCATGGATGGCTATTCTGGGTGGGGTCAGCTGCACCATAAGTGACCCTCTGCACAATGTACAACTTCTAAAGACTACATCAGAAAGCAATCATCTAAATTAGGCATCTCTCCTGCACACAACACCATTTCTTCATACAAGCAATTGGCTGACACGTGTGGCACACACACATTAAGAGAGGCCCTTAAACATATGTTAGTTTTTCCCCTGCTCATGTTGTGGACTCTCCGTCTCCTTGACAACACCGCTTGTCACTCCCGATTAACCGAGACGTAAAACATGCTCAGTCATTATGCTACTTCTGTGATTGCAACCTCTTTCATATGTACCACAGAGGGAGAAAAGGGTGGTGAAATCAAAGCGTTCTAGACAGCAACATGGCCAACTTTGCCAAGAGCAGAGAGAGGGGGAGATAGAAAGATATAGAAAAAAAGAAGGGAGAAAGAGACACAGATGGTGTGAATATGAAAGACAGTATGGTTGTGTGGGGGAGAGAATAAACAAGAGGCAGTGGGGGGGGACAAATGCAAAAAGAAGCATTTGGGAGAACAATCATCAGTGGCCAGAGGTGGAAGAAGATGAAAGAGAGAAGGCGAGATTGAGAAGCAAGGAGCAAAAGTGATGAAGAGAAAGATGTGGTGACGACAAAGCTGTGCCGAAGGACAGCGACTGAACTGAGGAACAAAGAGTCCAGAGGCACTTTTAGCCACAGGCATGTTGTTTGTAATACAATGACTTTCTTTTTTTGCCCAGGGGACACTTGCATGGAAGCTCACACATGTTCCAATCAACAATGCCACAGCCCTCAACACAGCACCGGGGTTTGTGCTGTGTTGTGTTGTGTTGCCAAGCGGCCAACAAATTGCCTGTTGTCACTTGTTGGCATTGCCGTGCATAGTTTGGCATTGCTGAAAGCATAACCAACTGCAGAAGCATTTCACTGTTGATAACAGTATTGGTGTACTGTATTACAGAAATACCTGAAAATTCATAAAACCTTCATTCACACATTTTCCTTTCACCTGCAAATAGACAGGAAATGCCTTCAGCCACAGAAAAAGACTCTGGGATTGACTGGTGCAAAGTGATGGTTCTGCAGCGGCAGAACATCTGCCCCTCACTCGGGCACCGTCGCACCAAACCGCTGCTCATTTGCATAACGCTGAACTTGTGTTCAACTCTCTGTGGTCGCTGATTCACAGAAATCTCTCGCCAAATGTCGCTCCCCTTTCTTTTGTTGTCTCCCAGCGCTCATTTAAAATAAATGGCTACGGGCCGCTTTGTTTCCATGTCCCGAGTCAGCTAACGAAGAGGAAAAACGGAGGGGCGAGGAAGCACTGACATCTTTCATTCCCTAAGACATCTCTCTGTCCTCTCCTTGTCATTGGCTCACTTCTGCCAACACTATCTCTAGTGATTGGTTGGTACTCCAACTGCTGTTCATCTCCGTTGGTTGTTTTCCACTGTTCTCACCGCTTCTGTCTCTCAGTCTCTTCTTCTTCCTCATCTTTCTGTATCATCTCTCCATCTCAGCTCTGTATCCTTTACCACATAGCTATCTGTGCATGTTGATTAAGAGTTTTTCAAACCCCTGACAGGTCCAAGGGCCAGGTAACATTTCAGATTGCCTGAGGGTCCTGAACTAACTTCACCCTGCCATTTATTTTCAAAACCCTCACTCTCTGTGTGTCTAATTGACACCCCCTGTTTCTCCCCACTCACACCACAGCACTGCTCATCATTTTAATCACCCGAGCCATGGGAGGGTGAAGGGCTTTTCATGTTTATTTATTTATTTAAAAATGCAGGCAGTCGTGACCAAACCAGTGTGTACCACCTACAAACTTTGAGGATTATTGCCACTATTTATTTTCTTCTAATTTATCTGTTAATAGGCCAAGTAAACACAGTTGGAAATAAATAAATTAAATACCAATGATGTCAAATAACTTAAAAAACATTAGATCCTTAACCATGTTATCCTAACTAGGCTAGATTTAAGGGTCCATGATAATACATAAATATGTGGGGTGTTTTGTTTTTACACTTAAGGCCTGGTCACGCCAACACTGAAACAGCAAATGATTGCACAACAGCAGAAATACATTTTATAAAATGCTTGCAAAGCTATTACTTTACTTGCACTTCTCTGCTGGCCGCAGTTCAACAAGTAGCCCTGCTACAGTCACTGCCTTGTCAAACTTCTACTACATATTTTGCTGTGCCACTTTCGAGCCCGACTGTTTCTCCCAGTTTATGTCTTCAAAGTGAGCTGGGGCTGTTTGATCATATGCTCACACCAGTTCACTTAGAAGGCTTAAGAGGTTTCAAACACAGTGGCAAGTTTTTGATCTACTGCCCCTTTACTCCAAACTTAATCAAACTAAAGTTGTTGTGTTAGACGGAGGAAAGTCAGCACAAATTCTTTCCACTGCACTGAGAGGATGTAAAAAAAAAAACCTCTAAGATTTCCATCTTTTTTTATTCGCTGTCTCTGACCTGAGTTTCATTTTATGTTTCATTTACCCGATGCTCTCCTCCTGACAAAGTTTCAATGGCCAGTAAAATGTATCACCACTCATGGATCACCACAATTTGAAGCTGCTTAGCGATACGGCCATCGAGAGGACAACAAAAGACTGCCAAGAACTCACAGTCTTTGCTTTTATTCACACCAGTTTTACTACCTCATTACGTGTCAGTGATAGCTCCCCTCATATGGCAATATAGAAAAAAAGCAAATACGTCAAATGACAATATGTCAGGAGAGGAGAACTCACCATTAGGTGTGATGTAATATTAGTATTTAATTAGAACGTTTTTGCAATCCAGAGAATCAGAGTTCTACCCTCTGCAGAGAGCTAAATTAGCAATCTGTTTAAACCATATAATGCGGTGTATAGGCATAGGTTTCTTTTTACCCAATCAAGCTAGTTTAAATAGATTACATTAGATTTTTTCCAAACTATACAGAATGGTAGTGTAGTCTGTTTTAAGGTAACCTCAGAGCCATCAGATCAGAGCCATAGTGGAAAGTAACACTGAGACAGCTGTTACGCCACTTAGATACATAAGTGTTCAATTCAAACCAAGAGCCGTGGCGGCTGAGAAGCATGTCATTTAGAAACCCATTCTTTAAAAAAAAAAAAAAAAAAGGTGAGACAAGGCTTTTTTATTCTTATGTATGAAAGAGTCACTTTTGAAGCTTTGTTTTTTTTTAGATTTTTTTTCTTTCTCGAGATGCTTTTTATTCAGAGCTTGTTAAATTCCACACATTTTTCAAACAGGGTGCTGCGATGGAAAAAAAAGAAGAAAAAACCCACTGACACAGGACTCTCTGCCGTAATATTTTAACTTTGTGTCAGTGCAGCTTAATTGGGCCCAAGCGTGGTCAACGTTGTCCACAAGTGCCTCATTATCTTCTACAAAACAGCACTTATGAGACATTTTTTCCCTCCATCTAATCCATACTGGTCTAAGGTCCGTGTGCGTGTCGTGAAAGAGTGCACAGGCTATATAAAATATAGTTACATCTGTTTTCGCTCTGCCACAGCTTGTTAGAGTAGCTCTTATTGACTTGCAGATCTGTGCAAGATTTGGCCAGTAGTCTCGAGTCAAACAAATTCTGAGCTGTGCATAAAGGTTTCATTGAAATGCATAGTGAAGCCCTGTTACGAAACTCTCCCTCTCTCTCTCTCTCTCTCTCTCCAAACCGACATGATTGTGGCACCACTGTGCACAGCTTCAGCCAATTAAAATACCCAGCAAGGACTTACGTGGAGCTTGATCAGTCATCAGACAGCTGTCAAGGAATAAAAAACCAAAACGGTGTCACATTTTGTGCATTAAAACAGGAGCAAGTGTATGTCTGCTCCTCTGTCCTGGATCCAAGATGTGCCTGTTTCTGCAGCCGACTTCATGCAATCTTGACAGAAATTTTAGCGTTAAATAACACAAAAGAGTTTCACTGCAGAGTCCCAACCCTCTTTTGTAATTCTAATAGAAATGGGGAAACAGAAATCAAAGTAATAAAATTGTTGCATCCCTGTGCACGCTGTTCAGGGGAACACATTAATCCACTTCTTGTAATTATGTTTTCACTCAGGACAGTCCACAGACACCTCTAATTCAACTCTGTTTTAAAATTCCAACTCCTCATGAAGGAAATGTCACCATTGCCCCCCCCTCCACACACACACACACACACACACATACCCCCATGCTGTTTCTCTTAACATTTTAATGATGTTGTGGCCATGCTGCCTAATTATTGCTAACTCTGGAGGAAAATGTTGTCATAGTGAGAGCTGAAAAAAGTGATGGTAAAACTTAACCTTCAACCAGCTAAGAAAAGCAGGTAAACAACTATCATCCCGGCAAAGCTGGCAAGACTTAAAGTTTAGGATTGTTTTTGCTTCTCTGATTTCATTTACATGGTGAGGAAAGATTGATGGAACTGCTAAATACGATGGCTAACTGAAATGCAACAAAAATGTCCACAAACTTCCATATGTGTTTCCAAATGAATTCTGCCACGCACTCACACTTCACATACACTGCTGATCAGCAGTTCAATCAGGAACAGCAAACCAGCAGACACACACGACTCAAAGTGTGCATTACTTTCTCGTGGCCCATGCTAAAAGGTGCACAACATTTAATGAGGGGAACACACCAACTGGTATAAAAATGCCAACCTCACAGCGCTACCTCACAACACTTTGTTGACCAGAGTTTTTTCCCTGATTCAGACCCGCATGCTGCCAGAAGCTTCTGAGTCTGACAGAGCACCAAAAGACTCAAGCCAAGTATTTCCTCTGCATTGCCAGCAACGGGATGCCAGGTTACTGCATCTGCACAGCAACAGCTTGGAAGGCAACAAACTTTGTATTTCTCCTGGGATCGGCGGTACAGTACTAATTAAATTGGAGCCTTAGCAATGACTTAAATTATCAATTTTTAAATGTTTGCCCAAATTACTATCCTCATGGTTAATTAAAATGGTATGAATTACTTAAAATAGCATGTATTTATATTCACGTTTTACTGTTTGCTCTTTTAATTAAGCATAAAAAAATCTGAATTTATAACTCATAAATCTTGAAATGTTATTTACAAAAAAAATTTGCCAGGACCATGAGTGAATCAGCTACACACTGGATACTCTCCGCAGTCACTGTGTGTTGGTACAAAATAAGGACAGCTAGAGTGGAGTACAAGAATGCACCACAGCCTCTCTGTGTTTGGTATTTCAAAGTTGTTAGAGAGATGTAATGCATTGGGCTTTAAAATGGACTTTTGCTGATAAGTGTGGATTTACAGCACTCTCTGCCAGTCCAACTGCTCCCCACAGGATAGTTTCTGTGTGTGTGTGTGTGTGTGTGTGCACGTGACTGTCCTTAAATTTTTGTCTTTGTGAACGCAGAGCATGAATGTTGTATATTCATAAAGCGCAGCGTGTCTACCAGCAGCTCTGTGTGTGCCCCCTGCCACCCTTGGGCGTCCCCCACCCCATCCTTCAACATCCCACTGTTTGATGTCAGGATCTGACACTTGCTGCCTGTCTCTCCCAATTTTCGGCCAAAAGACCAAATCCCAGCAGAACACTGCAAAAGGCTGCAAAACCCATTCCTTCAAAAATGTCTGGGAGTTTGTTTTTTTTTTTCTTTTTCCCCTCCACACAGCCTGTGGAAGATAATCACCCAAAGGATTGGTAAATTCTGTCAGAATAAAGATGACATGACGTATAAATCCAGCAGAGGGGAGATACATAGCTCAGATGAGCTCTGCACTCAGTGCTTGTGCTGTTGATCCCTGTGCTCTGCGGCTGTAAGAGTTATGAGTTTACAGTACGTGTTGAACTATCAGAAAGTTTCCTGCATTGTTACCTCACCTGTATACATACAGGCTGAAAAGATGGTCTTAGGGATCAATGTAGGATAATCAGTTGCTAACACACGCTGGATATGTATTTCTCACCAGTTTTCCATGTTCAAATCTTCCCACAATCCCATCCCTCATGCAGGAATTAATAACATTTGCATTCAGCATCGTGTAATCCGCATTTCATGCAGTTTTATGACTAAGCCTTGTGGTTCGGTGCAACAATTTGCTTGATAAAAAAAAGCAACCTTACATGCCCGCTTTTCCCTCAAGCATCCCATACATACATTATGTTTCCGTTTAAAATGTTCACATTGCTTTCAATAATATATGGGGTAGATGCATTTGAAGTGCTTTTGAATGTAATGCGAGGCTTGTTACGACCCCCTCCATTTATTCACAACCTTGCGATAGCGATCATTACTGCAACGCAAATTCACCTCTGGCCATTTGTTCGGGTCTTGAAGGGATGAGACGTTTCTCCTTTTTCCTCTTCATCTCGCTTTCCGTCGCTTTGTATCTCTGCACGTCAATATTGCCCTTCTTTGATCTCTCTTTCTGCCTAATATTAGCATGGCTCTCTCCCTCTCATCTTCAGTGTGTGATGGTCGTGTAAACCCCGCCCTCCTTTGACAACCAGTCTCTGGCATTAGTTGTCAATTAGTCGTCATTCTTTCTTTTGCTGCATCCTTTTCTTATCCTTCATCCTCCACCTATCTGTTTTGCCATTGCCCCCCTGCCTCTCTCTTTTGTTCTGCCTCCCTCCCGACCTCTTCAGATTACTGCAGATTGATTACCGACGGTTACTCCTGGTAAGGATCTGGGCGGTCACCGGTTTTCCACCGGGGACCACAGTCAGGGCCATAAAACTGTCATAGGAACGTTGAGCCGCGACACTGTGGACGTGTGTGTGTGTGTGTCACGAGGGCCCAAGACAGGTTTGCGAGTCAGGTAGATAGATTGTCTGTGTTCTTTATGTACTCCCGAGGACCAAACACACTCACAGGGAAAGAGGGAAAAAAATGAGAGATGTTCCTCAAAGTGAGGGCATTCACCATTCTTTACTCATTAAAGGGGCTTTTTTGAGGCCCAGACTCTGTGGTCTTGATTTGGTCTGAGGTTAGGTGGTGTGTGGTGCGTGAATGTGTGTGTGTGTGTGTGTGTGTGTGTGTGTGTGTGTGTGTGTGTGTGTGTGTGTGTGTGTGTGTGTGTGTGTGTGTGTGTGTGTGTGTGTGTGTGGGTGGGTGGGTGGGTGCAAGAGAGAGATGGTGTGAATGGGAGGCCTTGAGAGCCATAAACGTGCATAGTTGTTGTATGAATAGCAGCTTCACTGACTGAACAAGCAGATTCATGCTGTTCAGAACATGCGGTTCTGTCTCCCTGCGACTGTAGAATTCAGGCCGATTCCGCCACGGGTTTAGGCCGTACCACGTTGTTTCGCCACACACCTGCTACTTCAAACCAAGGTGATCCAAGATTCCCATAAATCTAAATCATAAAGCCAGTCCTGGACTCGCATCATACCAGAGATTTCAACATGATCCTGCATCAATATACCAGCATTAGTAATAAAAAAACACAACTCAAATATGTCTCGCTCTCATGACACAAGAACAGACATGCCAAAAACATGCATGCTGTGGAAAAAAAAGACAAACCCGTGCACACTGAGCGAGTAAGTTTGTGGGGAGCAACGGGGTTGGTTGCTCCTTCCTTGTCGGAGGCAGGAGATAACAAGCCGACCATATTTAAGACATCTGTAGAACAGGAGAGGTGGCTCATGCAGAGAGAGAGAGGGAGGGAGGCAGAAAGAAGAGAAACAAGAAAGCAGAAAAAAAGAGGTGGTCAGACCATGGTGTCAGGTAAAGGTATGATGAGGCAGGCACGAGGAGAGAGAGCTGGAGAGAGGTTGTACCCTGTGGTTACTGCTTTACAACAAGCAGAGAGAGAGAGGCAGAAGGAAGCACACATGTACACGCACACAGACACACACACACACACACACACAACCTTTTCCATTTCTGCAGGGTGCGGCAGAAGCTGTTGGAGCCGGCAGCCTCTGCATGGTAGCATGACCTATTTCAAAACAATGCTTCCCTGGCTGGTGATGGCTAAGAATCCCTGTCTCCCTCTCTTTCTTCATTTCGGTCTCACTATCTTACTCTTTGTCTCACCGTCTCCCCTACAACTTTCCCCCTTTCGATTTATATCTCACCCTCTCTGCGCCTCCCCTCGCCTGTCTCGTTTTTCTCCCCCCTCCTCTCTCTCTCTCCCTCTCTCTCTCTCTCGCTCACTCTCTGCCTGCAGTGAGTCAGAGCCATGTTGATCATCCAAGCGGGGGAGGAGAGTGAGGGACAGAGACGCAAGCGGTGGGGGGGGATAAAAGGATGGGGGTTGTCGGGTTCGGGGGGGGCAGAACTACCTTTGGGAGACGGGGGAGCCCGTTAGGAGAAGCTGTGGTCGGAACTGAATGAAGGCTGAGTGCATGAGAGGCGCGTGACAACGAGTGGGTGAGCAGAGAGGATGAGGATTGCGGCCTAATCTGAAGTCTCCATTTGTCAGTAAATGAACCACATAAATTAATTCTCCCGGCGCACAGAAAAGACCATTAGGTGTTACATACTGTATGCAGGGCTTTTTTACTCAGCCCTGTAACTAAGAGGGGCTACTGTGTTTCTTTGGGTGGAAGGTTGTGCATTGTATCCGTCGCTGGGATGTGCACACCCTGCAACCCTCTAATGGGATCTATAGGCTTCACCATGACCATTCTGCTGATCTCAAAGTAGCGAACAGAACCAGTCAGCGCAAAAAGGAAAACCTGCCCCAGGGAGAGGAAGGCTGGTGCTCATGTAATAACTGCAAATACAGGAGAGTATTTTAAAAAATGGTCTCATGAAAATGGATACCGTGTGGCCAAAGGGCCCATCTACCAGAGCATGGACCTGGAGAAGCTTCCCCAAACATCTGCCGGGTCGAAACCGATAAACCATGACTTTGTAAACAGCAGTTTGACCTAAAAAAAAAACTTACCTGAAGGTCATCTTTTCCCAGAGCTCTCAACCGCCCACTACAAATCATTTAGACCTCTCCTGCTGCAAGGTAAAGAGCAGACCTCCCAGGAAGGAAAGGGAGCTGCATACGATGTTACAGGCTACAACAGACACTGAACAAAGACCAAGACCAGATCAGCTCTGTTGAATGCCCCTGCTCTTACTCCATCCTGCTGATCTTCATGCATTATTTCCTCTTTTACTTTGAAATACACACCTGTCTCTGCTTTTGTAATCAGGCTGACTACCTGGGAGTTTGACTGTGTCCGAGTCTTTGTTTTCACCAGTGTTGCTACAGCTGCTCTGGAGACAGGAGACAGGTGGAGCAGGATGGACATTGAGGACGTCCACAGTCTGACCTCGGAGGTCATCCTTAAATGGAGACAGGGGTTGCAATTTATCTCATGTGTCCCCACCCTACCGTGTCAGCCGTACTTCAGTGTCTTGCTCACTGACGAGGCAAAGCAGAGGAACCGCCAACCCTGCAATTAACGGAAGATACATTCAACCTGCCGAGGATCAGCGCCCTGAAGAAGGCCCCCAGCAATCTCCATGACAACTGAGCAAACTCCATCAGCTTTTAAAGGACTGTGAGAGGCGTTTAAAGAATCTGGAAGAAAAGCATGTGAGTGGACCTTGGAAGAAGCGTTTTCCTCTGTCAAGGCAAACGATTAAAATGCTTCCATGGAGATGCGTTCCACCACTGAACAGAAGCCCGAGCCCTCCAACAACACTCTTCAAATGTCTTCACACAGCTATTGCGCAAGCTGCTTTTTCAACAGGAGGCCCCTCAGCGCCATTAACAAATAGCAGTTGCTGTGAGCTTCTCAAGAAGCCTTACATATCACACATTTCAGCATTCCCCAAGAAGCCTGGGGCACGAACAGCATCCCCCCAACCCCAAACCAAACCTATGCCCTTGGTAGAGCTCTGCTCATTAAAGCCCCATCAGCCAGTCACATCATTACCTGTTTATTCCTTTCACTCCTCTCCCTCCTCCCTCTCTTCTGCTTCCTCTGTTTGCCAGCCAGCTGCCACACACTCCAGAGGATATTCCAATTAGAAACAACACACACAGACACACAAATTGCGCACTGATGGATATTCCAATTAAATAGAACACACCATGCAAACTCGCCTGCGCATACACTCTTAGCTGCCGGCGGACACTCTAATTAGCTGAATAAAAGATGGCGTGGATGCTACTCAGCGTGTCCACGGTGGCGGGAAGCTTCAGCGCGTCAGGTGACGCACACACATTGGACACACCCTATTGGTGCCATGACACATCAGCATCTACGAATCAACTCAGCGCGATGTATGTGACCTCATGGACTCGCACAACACAAGCAGTTTATCTGTCATTCAGCAGAAAGCAACTTAAAGGTTGGAGAAGCTGCCAGCCGTCATAAGGTAACATGCACCGCTGGGTTACAGCATCTGTGTGAGGAAAGAAACACACAGAAGCATTTGATAAATAAATAAAAACAGCAACAACCCGCTGTCTCACTTCAAAAATTACTGCTCCACAGCTTCCCGCCTTCTTTTGGGAGAACAACTGATGACGTGTGATCACTTCCATGTCAGCTCCTGAAAGGCAAGAGGGGCTGAGACGCAGGGAAAGTGGGACCTGAAAATGGACCGACTCAAAAACAGGCAAAGCCGCTGAGAGCTGAGTCTCTGACTGAGGGTGAGGAAGGGAAGACATGAACCTTTGGTGGACACGTAGGCACACATCATGTATGTACGACACAGGACGACGCAGGACGAAGCAGCAGGACAGGATATTGACAGATTGTGCTGGTTGCTACTCTCAGGGGTGCGTTTGGTTTTCCAGTCACACACAAACATAGTTACTGGAGCTTTAGGTTTATGAATTGCATCTTTACGGCGTATATGTGCATGCTATATTTGCCCCCTATGAAATACAAAGTCATATGTATCGGCTCACAGCCGTGCATGTATCCCTGTAAACAATAGACAAAAGTGCATGTGTTGACACACAAACCTGTTAAATCTGGCGATCCATCACCTGTCCTGAATCTCAATGAGCGTATGAAGTGTTTTACTGTTAAAACCAGAGCAGTCACGCTATCAAGAAATTAAATCAATAAACCACTGCTGCTTTGGCTCCAGCAAATGTTTTGGTTTTCAGTGGTTTTACTATGTGTATGGTGTTATGAATTAGATAAGGTCTTTATGAGTGTGTGTCCGTGCCTCCTAAACCCACTGATAAGGTGAAAGGACCCTTTTTATCAGGTGTAAAACCAATGCACAATCACCAATATTTTTGATTCCTGTCTCCCTGAGAAATACAAATAGGTTTTAATTTCTGTTACTGCCTGTGTATGTGTACGTGGGCATGTACACTCAACTTAAAACATCCAAAAAACACAATACAGATGCAAAAGATGTCCCGCACCATCCGTAATGAAATCACAGCATTACTGACATGAATACTGAATATACAGTTAAGGCTGCCCACGCATTATATAGGCACATCACACAGCCATCAATAATTGACTAAAGGTAGGAGAAATAAACTCTAAAAGCCTGGACCAAGGCCTGGATTCAGTCAATCAGCCAGACAGAAAATCCCCTTGTACTCGCAGGACATCGCGAGGAGATTTTGGACTTAAATCCAGCTACAGCTGTAAAACATACCCATCTCTCCATGCCAGGAGAGTTGCAGTTTTGATCTCCGGAAAGTTTTCAGGAAGTGAGAGAAAGCTTCTTCTTCTCTTTTTGACGCAGCAATACATGCAAATTCATGACTCCAAAGAAGAAAATGTGGTTCCAAAGTAGCGATGCTGCAAAATGGGCTCAGGAGAGTTTAGTCTTGCTCACAGAAAGCCCATAACAGCACACTATCATAGTGAATTGTTATTTTAGGTGAGATTCTCCACAAAGGTATACACAGTGTCATGCGAAAAAAAAAAAGTCATCGGAATCCATTGCCTCTCTCTGTACAGTCGAATCCTCCACACAAACACACAGAGAAATGCGCTCTGCAGTCATCCTTCCTTGATATCCCAGAGAAAATTGCTATAAATCCCAAACTGGTCATACACAGGGTAATCAAACAGACAGATGAGCAAACAAGCAGACACACACGCCACGGTCTCAGACTCTGCAGACTCAGAAATCCTAAAGATAATGGGGATGAAATACAGATATTGGCTGTATACTCACTCGCTCTGTAGACTGGTTCACAAAGAAAATAAGTTGTTAGACTATGCAGGGTAGGTGAAGTACACACTTGGCTTGACATACAAATCGCACAAACGGGTGCCCACTCACCCTCTCTGCAGACTGCGAGGTGCCAAAGAAGATGGGTATGAACGCCAGCCAGATGATACAAGTGGTGTACATGGTAAATCCGATGGGCTTGGCCTCGTTGAAGGTTTCGGGCACGCCTCGCGTCTTGATGGCGTAAACCGTGCACGTCACCATCAGCAGGATGGAGTAGCCCAGGGAGCAGATGAGCGACAGGTCCGAGATGTCGCACTTGAGGACGCCGCGCGCCGACAAGGGGTCCTGGGTGCGCTGCTCGCCGTAGTCCACAACGGTGTGCGGTGGGTCCACGGCGAACCAGACGAAGACCCCCAAGAGCTGAACCGAGATCAGGGAGAAGGTGATGACGAGCTGGGAGGCGGGAGAGATGAACCTGGATGGAGGAAGAGATGACATGTGAGGAGGTTGTGGAACAAGGGTTTCATTTCAGGTGGGGCAGCGTTTATGCACAATTTAATTTTCTTTTTTCAGTTTATGTCTTTTACAAATACATTAAAAAGAACCTAGAATGTTATCACAAGTTTTTCAACTGAAGCAGAAACATATTCTTTGACATGCAGCCAAACATAAATGTATGGATGAGACTCAAAGGCTTTAAAAAGGGAAAAAGAGGGCAGGGAGAATCAGGGGAGGTAAAATATAGCAAGCACTGGGTGGAGGGAATGTGATCATCACCTCGGACTTTAGAGAGATAAAAAGCGGAGGCAAATAACACCCGATATTAAAGGCTATGTTTTTGCTCGCACCCTTAGTGAGGAAACAACCTGCTCCTTCAAGCTCCCGGGCTCAAAATACACTCCGCGGCTGAAGACCCAGAGGCCCGACACACACGTTGAGCTGAAAACGAACCTCTGCGTCTCGGCTTACGTGAACCACTTCATTCTGTAGCTTGCCTTGGTCGAGCTGTGGTCTGTGCTCCATGTATTAACCGTTTTGTTTTAACAGTGAGAGCAACAGTGCCATGCAACTAAACAACAACTAAATAATTCATCCCCGCTTTCCTGGAAAGCAGGCGAGAAATTTGGAAATTCCTAAAAAAAAAAAATCTTTATGTGTGAGCAGTAGCGGCCCAATAACACTAACTTGTACAGGTGAATGGTGCTAAAGGAAAAACAGATGCCCATCTGGGCAGCAGGGACATGAACCTGAGAAACATTAAATCCTGCATTAACATTTTAGCCACTTAGCTGATGCTCTCCCCTGCAGTCACTCACACCGAGTACAAACAGCACAATAGGTGAGTGTGAGTTCATGACTCTCATGCATAATGCATGAAAAAATAAAAGATGAATAATGATTGCAAGCAGCTAAGGAAGGAAGGAAGTAGAGGTTAAGTCTTCATTTGAATACACGCCTCGGCACACACACCTACCACAGACACAATTACAGTGACATTAAGCGCCGCTACACCCATCGAAATGTGTGTGTAGTGAATACACATCCGCACAGAGTGCAAACACAGAGTGCGTACAATGACGGACAAGTGTTGCCTTCACCTGGGTGCTGTCACAGACTTCTTCCCTTGTTCAAAGATGCGGTGTATCCTGTTGGTCTTGGTGAGCAGGGCGGCGTAGCTGAAGCACATCCCCAGGCCCAAGAAAATCCTCCTGAACGAGCACACGCCCACATCCGGCGTCGCAATCATCAGGAACGTGATGGCGTAACACAGGAAGATTCCCGTCAGCAGCACGTAGCTCATCTCCCGGCCCGACGCCCTCACGATGGGCGTGTCGTTGTAGCGGACGAACGTGACGATGACGAAGGAGGTGGCGATGATCCCCAGCATGGAGATGAAGACGGGGACGACGGCCCAGGGGGAGTGCCACTCCAGCTTGATGATGGTGATGGCAACGCAGCCCGTGCGGTTGGCGTCGGGCCGCTTCTCATACGGGCACAGCTCGCAGGTGAACTCTGAAGCCTGGGGGAGACACAGTTTTGATCACGTACATTAAAGAACTTTTTCAAATGATAATCTATATTATGTTTAGGAAACTTTAGAGACAGACCGAATCAGCAGAAAAGGAGCCAGATAGAGCTTACAGGCAGCTATAGGCAGATCTGGCTGGACCAAGTTCAACCCCCTTTTTGCCACAATTTCCACATCCATAGTTCAGCTGAGTAAGATTACAAAGATGCTAAAAACAACTGTGGTATGTCTCTAATATGACTCCCACGTATGTGTAAATAAACCATAAATCCCCTGTGCTTTCATCCACAAACATCTCAACAGCTGATTGGTTTACCAAGCAGTCGAGGCTGTGTCATCTCCCGCTGTGACCCGACTCATTAATGAAACAAAGAGCACACGGTTTACGCATTTCTTGTTTGCTTACTTGTTTTTTAGCATGCTGCTATATTATTTTCCATCCTGCTAAAATCCCAAATCTACAGTAAATGTGCCAACATATTATTGATTGCACAGCAAATGCGTGTATCTACAAAATGAGTATTGATCGCTCACTCCGACAAGCGTCGCCTGCTGCTGTTATGGCTGATATTTTCCTTTTCCTTTATTGGCCCTTGTAGGAGGACATTTTTTTGCACATACACTGAGTTTTTTCCTAACTTAATAAGAAGGATGATGTGCTGCCAAATTGTCCCCAACTGTGATATGATTAACATGGGGGATGTATCTTTATAATGTGTGATCAGACCCTTTTCCCTCACCTGAAATTACGCACTTCAATTTACTATAATAGCAGCTGTGGGGTTCTAACGGCATATATAAATTTAAAATGGGCCACCTAAGTGGCTTTCTCTTTTTTTTGGTTTCCTGAATTGAAACAAAAAAAATCTAATCACTACACAGGGACACAGAACTCTACTGTAGAGCAAGAGGAAACAGCTGTCAGAAAGCAGTTACATGCAGAGATTATGTGTAGGTTGTGTCGGTGGCGTTACCGCAAACACTGATTTACTGTAAATATCAAATATGGTTTATTTTGGCTGTAGCTCGCAAAGCAGGTAGAGGAAGTTCAACCCTGGTGAGACACAGGGTCAAAATTTACATTTTTTTTTCTTTACACAGATGAATTTGACATATATGAAATATTTAGGCTTTGAAACACAAAGAAGGTGATTTACATATCATGGGAAATTCCTTTTTTTGTTGTGAAAACGAGGAGCTTTGATGCAAAAACTCAATTACTTTCTATATTTCTACAATATCCCCCTGCCTTTGATTGTTAGAACCCAACATCAGAATGTATTGCACCGGACAGCTTCTTGTTTGATGTCAGGCTTTGAAAAACGCAGCTTTGACAGTACAGTGCACATTCTGATAATATTCACTGAATTATCCATGACCAAGCGACAAAGGTGAATTACATCTGAGGTGGAGTTTATTGAACCATGTAATGCACCTAAGCAGACACCACAGTCAGAAGACACCAGTATCAGCGCTGGATGAAGAAAGCAAAGTAAAACAAAAGCTGCTTCCTCAGAAAAAGAAGCAAATGTTATTTCATACACGGAGATGACCCCTGAGATATGATCATCGGTTTCATGCAAACCTTTACAGAATAGCAATATGAGGAATGCTTCAACAGTGAATTTGTTGCTTATCAGTCAGAGTGTGCTGTTTTTTTGGATCAAATCCACAAGTCTTTGGCAGATTTACCTGATAGTGGTATCCCTCACAGCGCTCGCAGTGCCAGCAACAAGGCACGCCTTTCACCACTTTCTTCCTTTCGCCCGCACGGCACGGGATGCTGCATACAGACGCTGGCAGAGACGGGTCACCTGTCCGCCAACGCATGGCCTCCACCTGGACAATTGAGCAACACATATGAGAGCTGTCCACATGGCAAATGGAGAGTTTGTTTGCTTGTTTGTCTAAAGGGCAACAGAGTCAAATTAAAATCACTTGTGTGTTCACGAGGCAAAACAAAAACTTCCCACTTTCTTGTGGGATTTTATGCAGCGCAGCGAGTGGCAACCATCTGCTCAAGCTGACATTACTGTGTGTGTTAACGGTCCTTTAACACCCAGTTTTCCCTCGTACCTGCAGAAAGTGTGTCTTCAGGGCAACTGGGAGAGCAATTAGCACAAGCACATCTTCAGATCATTTTCCGGAGCGCTGCTGGGCCCAAAACTAACACCAGCTACAGTTGTAGCCAGCAGTCAGACCGTAATCAGATCTGGCACCAAAAAAAAGATCATCGGAGTGTGTACGTTTTTCCATGCCTGCATGTCGTTTCCCTGCACTTGTGTCTTGCTGGCATTAAAGTGAATCCCTGCGCTTGCCCGTATGCCCGGTACGTGTGAGATTGTGTGTGTTTTAATTTGTCGTTATGTGTACAAGTGTTTGTAATAAACTCTATCATTACGCCGAGTCCCTGAGGTTCAGCCGTTGCCGAGGGTGCAGGGGAAAATGGAACATTACCGTTTTAAGGCACGCAATGTAGCGGTCTAACGAAAACTAGTTACGGTGGAAAAACTCATCAGGGACAGAGGAAATGGACTTGATTTGATCAGTGACACACATAGAAGCAAGCGTGCACACACACACACACACACACACACACACAGTATTGGGTGACTGTGCTGCAAATATATTTGCCAGGAGAAATACGCTAATGATAAGAAAGTGTGATAAGACACTGTGTCTCTCTGTGTGTGTGTGCAGGAGTGCAACTCAGCATTGTTTGAAACTTTTCGAGCGTTTTCGCTGGGTGCTGCTTTTTCTCATATTTATTGGGTATTTTTGCTCATTATTTATTCATAGCCAAAACAGAGTCTTAACATACACACAAGGCATTTTGTAACAATAACCATGAATTATGCACTTGGCAAAACAACAGAGGCTCGGGCATGAACCTTTCTCCCATTAATTACTTAGGTGACACAGTAATAGCTGTGATAGGACTCTGCTTTAATTATAAACAATCTATAACTGTGTATATATATATGTCTAAATACTTTACATCCAATCAAACTCATATCAGAGGAAACACTGAGTTGTCCTCTCTTTAAGTTGATGAACATCCAAACAGCTTGTTGATCGTGGAAACTTCACTAAATCTGCCACTGTGCCTTCAAACCCAACTGGATGTTTAAACAAATCAAATACATCTGTTAATTTGTCAACTGTCAAAGTGTGTGTGTCTAATGATGTGTTGTCCTTTGTGTTGCTGCGGTCTGTCTCTCTCTCTCTCAGTCAGCCAGGCCGTCCATCAACCAGAAAGCATTTATTGTCTATTAGTCTTCTCATCTGTCATCTGGCCTTTCTAATGAAGTCCTGGGTGGATTTAGAACACAAGCATCCAGGCAACGCTTGAAGGAGTGTGTGTGTGCACATACATGTGTTGTGAGTGTGAGTTGGTGAGTGCTAAGCCGTGACTAACACGATGATATTCCGGTGTGCTCCTGCATAAAATAACGTGTTTTTTTGTGCCGAAGGACGTGAGGCTCAAGTACGCACTCCAGGTTCAGCGCCAGGTTCAAGCGCAGGTTGTGTATACAGGTGTTCGACCTTGTGTGCATGTGTGTAAGTGTGAGTCTGCCCCTGCCTATCTATACCGAAGTAAAAAGTCACACGATTTGTTTCTTTTTTTAACTCAGTTCCAGCAAACTTTCACTTCTGCATAACTCCAACAAATCCAGCCCCCCCAGTAAATGGGGAGTTTGAATTCATGGCAGCTGCTCACAGTGTTGCTGAACGTTCACTCTGCAGAAGAACGTGGTTTGTAATGCATCATACACTTCAACAAACTACTCAGTCAAAATACATTTTAGATCGTCGTCAACATGCAATGAGCTTGACACACATGTGCAAAAACCTGTGTTTTGTATTGAGCTTTTTTCAAGATCGGAAACATCTTAATCATTGAAATATAGGTTTTTAATTACAAATACATTTTGGCAAATTCTTTCAATAATGGGTTAATCCCCTTGATCTGAGTTTGACTTGGATTTGCTTTGCTTTTATATACAGGAGATTTTTTTTAATGATCAGTTAAGAACTGCACATAATAAAGAGACATTTTAATTCCAGGGAAATGTTAATTTTTGTTTGGGAATCTTACTTTGAGGTGTAATTTATTGGTCCAGGAGCCAATGACTCTGTACTCCGCAGTAGACCTGTTGGTAATCTGGTACTGGAAGATATCGTATCTTCCTGGAGCGTCTCCATTCTCATTGAACACCACCGGTGTACCGGCACTGCCTGGAACAGAGACAGCAGATGTGGGAGAGAGGGTCAGTTTGGTCATTTGATATGATACTGTTACATTCTGATTTATGCTCAGATGGCTCTTTTTTATTGATCACCACAGGAATTAAAAAAATGATAAAAGTGAAATATTTGGAGGCCAAACACTGACAAAATACGGGAAGATGTATCCTCTTTGAGCTACGATTCCTTGAAAGAAATTAAGACAAACAAGCTGGAATAATGATCATCTCTTGAAATGTTAATATGGTACCAAAAGACGTTACAATGCCCTCAGTGAACACTAAAAAATGCTATTGGGAGGACAAAGGTAAATCACTGCAGCATGATGACAAACACCAAGAAAAAAGAAATAATACACAGGACCCCCGTGACTGTGTTCATTATGCTATTAATATATAGTTATCAATATCATTTGAACTAACCATACAGTATTTATATAGGCTATACAACCTCATGCCTCTGCAGAAAGGCCAACATACATGAGATCTACAGTACTGCATACAAGTTTATTGAAGTAATATTTTCAGGCAGTGCGTGTCGCAGCTATGATAACAAAGTCACTGTCATCTTTACTCTTTCATCTGGGCTGTGTTGTGTTGCACCTGCACGTGTGTGTCTGTGTGTGTGTAAGCAGAAGCACGGTCTGACTGAATATGAGCATGCATGGATAAGTTTATGCGTCCTCCAAGGTTTCGTTTTCTCACCACCAATAAGGCTTAACACAAACTTTTTATCTGTCTCCCTCTCTGTCTCCCTCACCCGCTTCCTTTTATGTAGCGATGCAATCAAATCAAATTGCCGAATCTGGTGTAGCATAAAGGAAATCCAATTACAGTGTACATGTGGAGAAAGTGCTGCATTACGGAGACTCTATTGCGTACGATAAGTCATTTATACGGTGGGATGATGCTGAGCAGTTAGCGGTTCGAGGCAGAGCAGGAGAGAAACTGCGCAAAGAGGAAGATTAGAAAGAGAATGAAAACACAGAGGGACAAGGGGGAGCATCAGAAAGACAGAGGAGGAAGGATTTCACTCATGCTAGAAGGAGAACACATAAACAGAAAGAAATTCAAAGGAATAGAAAGAATGAGCACGATAAAAGCAAAAAACTCATTTTGAAAAGGAGACAAGCGTTGGGAGTAAAAAGGATTACAAGACAGAAAGAAAAGTGATTAAGACTAACAGTGAGGGGAGCATGAAGGAACGAGAGAAGTTTAGAGACAGAGATAAGCTGATTCTCTCCCTCTGACCATATGGCAAGTAACGAAACCCATACATTTAATAGATGCAAGTGAGAGAACAGGCAGGTGTGAGCATGAATCTTAATGAGAGACAGTAGGAATGATGAATGGAGGAGGACTGAACTGATGATGGAGGCAAAACTGGAGGTGTCAATCTCTCCACTGTTTCCACAAGTTAAGAATCGGGTCCATTACTGTGAGAACTGCTATATGTCCAATTAATTTACCTGCTCACATGTATGCACACTGCTTACAGATGTGCTCGTTAAGATAACTAATCCCACTGATATTGTCCAGTGCAGTTTCTTACATCTTATAGCCACATCTCCAGCTTCCCCCCATTGCCTCTCCTCCCATTCCCACTCCCACACGTGAGGTAAGGAAGTGGAAAGTGGGGAGGAGGCCGTGTGAGAGATGGGGTCAGTGGTTGGCTTACACCCACAGGTACACAGGCAGGCATCATCTTCTAATTAACCCCTTTGCCCCATCATGCCTCTCTGGAGCCAGTTACGAATGCAGTAACTTAAACAGTCGTCTGGAGCCGAGGTTTGAAATTACGGCAGGGGCGTTAAATTACGTAGAGCCAGAGCAAATGCTGAAAACCAGTGGTTACCCTGAGCAGAAAATGATTATTCAATTTGAGTGTTTGTATAATTTGCTGGAAATTTCTGAGTGAGGTGGATAAAGACGGCACACTTTTAAAAGTGGCAGCAATTACAACAAACAAAAAAATAGGCATGACAGGAGCCGACATTATCTGGCCAATGTGTTGGAAAAACAGGTAGCTGACAACCCCTCATCAGTTCTGAGTAATGTTTTGGTTTAACAGATGGATGGACAGGCTTACTTGTCTAATAAATTTCCATTTGGGTTTTGCTTTATTTATTCATTCACCACTTTTCCAGAAAAGACTCACGTTGGCTCATCGAGTATATGCAGCATGGGCATATGGAATTTTACAGAGTACAGAGAGAAAAATGCATCTCAAATTAACTAAAATGAAATAATAAGGCAGTGTTTAGCCCTTGAATATGTATGTTTGTGTTGCATTTCCCCGAAAAATAAATAATCTATCTGTTGCCCCGGCAACAAAACTCCACCTCATCTTGTTGTGACACTTGCTGCATGTTGTGTCCCATACTTTGACCTGCATTCTTGTTTAAAAGGAACTTTCTCACTTTGACAATCTATTACTCTGGAGTCACGCACAGTCTTACACAGAGCAATGCAACAGAACAACTGCATCTTCAAAACCTACAGCAAAGCTGAGAAACTCCTGAATGACACAGGAAATGCTGGAGAGGCCAGGAGGGACAGATGTTGAGTTTCTGAGTTTCTTATTTGAGGGATGTGGGGTGCTCAGACTGAGCTTCTTGACCATGACAAAGCAGCAGCAGCAAGGCCTCACATCAACACAGGCTCTAATGAAGTGTCCTCGAGCAAGACACTGATTACCTGCCTGCAGGAGACACCGCTATGCAGCCTCCCGAAAAAAGTCAGAGGTTCTCTCTTCAGGGATAAACAGCAGAACATCACAAGAAACCTACAAGTTTCCTAATTATTTGCTAGGCAAGCTCACAGGTCACGACCTTTTGCTCCAAATAATGTAGTAGAATATCTAATAACGAGTGAAAGTATTCATGCAATGAATCCAATTTGAATTTAAATTTAGCTGAAATTGCCTCGCAGCCGGAGACAAACTTACACAGGGAAGAATACGGGTGAAGTAAGAGTGAAGCAGTAATATTGGCACAAGAAAGAACTGATGTGCTTTGTCATTCGCACCCATCTGAATTGCACTAACCCAGGAGAGCGCATGAGCAGGAGACAAGAAAAAAACGCTTCAGCCTTTAGCTATCTTAATGGCCACAGAGAGGATGAAGAGGAGAAAAAGATGGACGGGAAATGAGTGACAGAGGAAGATAGACGCAAAGTAGGAAAGCGAGCAGGTCTGCAGGAGAGCATCAAGCCCCTTCTGTCTGACAGACAGACAGACGCAGAGGGCCGACTTAAAAGCTGAGGAAGGGAGGAAAAACGAGGGCGAACAAGGGGGATTATGTGAGAAAATCACATAGCAAGGCAGCTGAAAAGATGTTCTACGTTTGACAGAAAAAGGAAGAAAGTGTGTGTGGGGGGTGCTGTGTGAGAATATCAATTAGCACTGGCCTTAAAACCAGCAGACAGAGATGGAAACGGGCAGATGGAAGGAGAGGGGCGTGTCAATAACCTTACACATCTCCCGGCTACTGGGAACTCGCTGGCAGATACAGCGAGACAAAAGAAGTGAAAAAGAGGTGGATAGATGCAAAGAGAAAAGAAAGATGAGGGAGAGGCAGAAGGGATTAAAAAAGTCATCTGCCTTTTCTGGTTCACTTTAGAAACACTAAGGATGAGTAACAAGTCTTCATACCAGAGACTAAGTGCAAAAGCTACACTGCAGCAGCATGCATTAATAAAACATAGGTCTGTGTGTGTGTGTGTGAGTTTTTGCCAACACGCGACCATTTGTGTTATGTATTGATAGCGCTAATAGGGGGAGATCGACAGAAAGCAGGCACATAAAGACAGTGCACAAACAAAAGGGATTAAGACTAAGAACTAATTTCTGATTTCTGAACTGCTTTTTCCTTGTTCCTGGATTTTCTTATACTTTACAGACTGTTTTCTTGCAGTTCGCCGGCAGTTCTCTTCCAGATCGGTTTTGAGTGCCTGCCATAAAACCGTCCTCACGGCCACGCCCTCCCTCCCTCCACAGCAGCTGCTCCTCGTTCCTCCCCCTCGTCCCATTCAAAAAACGTATTTTGCCTCTCCACGATCTCGCTCCTTCTTCCTGCTTTCTCTGGCTCAGAAACTGCCCATTTTCTGCCTGCCTCGCCTTCATGCATTTGCAAAGTGCTCTAACTTTCCCTCCACCCTCATGTCTATCCATCCCTCCCTTTAACAGCATCCCGTCTCCTGTCAGCAGCTCTGTTATCATTTGGCCTCGTCTGAGCGGAAAAAGGAAAGGGGGAGGGACAGAGCAGACAATGGAACAGGCAAAAGAAACAATACATGCTTGAAATGGATCCAGATATAAATAGTCCTCAGTGTAGAGAATAGCAATAATAATAATGAATAAAGAATGAAAATAAGGATGAAACACTGGCTAAATAGTCGAGGCTGAGCAGGGGAGGGCAGTAACAAAGGAAAGCTTGTCAAGACAGGGTAAAGAGGGAGGATATTTATTCAAACGACTATGCACTCAGACACACCGACATAAGTGAAACCCACAGAAACCCACCCGCCTGCATGGCACAGAGGCTTTGTACGGCATTTTCCAGTAATCACAGAAAACTAATTTGTATTATGATCTGCATTCACTGCAGAGAAAAATGGGAAAGAGAGAGAAGTAAAAAAAAAGAAAGAAAAGCAAGACAAAAGCCAATAGTGTGCCATTATTAAGTTGATCAAAAGAGACAAAGCAGCCCGAACAGGGGGAAGAAATACGATTTAGGGAGAATGAAAGCAAGCGAGAGGAGAAATAACCAAAATGAGAAACAAGGACTTGCATTACCAAATTTGGCAGAGGAAAAGAGTGTGAAGGAGAGGAATGACATTACACTGGCTTTAGTACTTTATGTACAAACTCATGAGATGAAGTCCTGTATGATCATGAGTGAATAGTTCCTGTCTATCATCCAATTCCTCACTTCTTTACAACTGTTTCTGTGCTTCTATGTGAAACTTATCTCTGCACATTGATTAGCCTTTCAGAGGTCACGGTCATTTATATATCTATCCTGTATGCGTGCGCACACACAGCAGGAGCTAAATAAGTCAATACATGCATGAGCGCTCACTGTTCATTATCCATCACTACTAAGTCCTTCCTTACCATTCCTTTTTGTCTCTTTATCCATCCTAAACATACTGTAAGTTGGGACAAAGCATAAACACAGCTTCAGAATTAACGGAGTCACTGTGTGTTTGTGTTTACCCACACTATGCTGTCTGTCACAGGATTAGGTGTGTTAGTATTTTTCTGTCTCTACAGTTGACAGACTCGCATTGTTTTATCCGGTTAAATCTGATCTCCGTCAACAACACATTCCTGACAATATATACTTTACATTTGTTTTTTTTTTTTAAAGAAAAGTAAAGAAAGCTGCACAGATGTGAGTTTTAATGGTGTCTTAGGATATGCAATAACAAATTATTATCCCCGTCTCGCCTTTCCTCCAACTCAATTCAGCTTCAATTCTGGGTTGTTTTTTGTGTCTGTGTGGATGGATGTCTGTGTGTCTGCTGCGCTCATTTTGGCCTCCTGTCTGATTGCTTTTGTATATCTGCCTTATTCTTATTCTGTTTTCTTATCTGAAATTATGTTCCTCCACTGATCCTTTGGCAGGAATTAGCCAGCTGCAGTGGCACAAAAAGGTAATGTTGAAAACTGGGAGTAAAATTGGTAAAGAGAAATAGAAAATACTCTACAGAGGCCCTATACATTCACTGAAAAATGAGCTGTCAGTCTGCATGTCAGTATACTGACAATATATGTTCTCACTCTAAGATTATAAGGCAACTGTTGCTGGTTTGTCACCACATCCAAATGACTGAACAGTCAACAAGTACACAGCTCCAGCAGAAGTGGAAATGAATGGCTTCTTGTCAGGCAGGTGGGGAGTATGAAATTAGAGCCAGAAGACAGTTAGCTTAGCTTAGCATTAAAAGCGGGGGACGGGGACAGAGCTAGCCTGGCTCTTATTACAGGGTGGTAGATGCTACATGCTAACCAAAGCTAAGTATTATTAGTCTGAGCTGCTAAAGTGAGACCTCAGGTCATATGCCAAGTTTACACCTGTTCACTGAACACCTGCGCTGTGTGAGTGGCTCTACTGAACCCAAAACTAACTGCTAAAAAGTGAGAGATTTGGAAACAACATAAAGTGGAAGGATACTGGCCAGTTGCTCCACAACGTTTGACGGCTACATCGACTTTTAAGAGGTTGTGACATTGTAGCAGAAACACAAGACTTATTTCACTTGTCCAAATGAACTACTTCTAAATGATGCAAGCCAGAAAACTGACAAAAAAAGTTTTCAAAATGTCCTGCCTTTGCGATGTTGCCCTGACCTGGGAAAGTTTTGCATTTAGATGGGAGCTCCTATCGTTTCACCATTTATTCCTCTATTTGCCTGTCTCCTCAACTAGTTTTCTCTCGAGACGGATATGCTCTCCAATCTCTGTCTTTCTAATGTCATACACTATATAATATAAAATTCATCTGCCTCATTGTTTCTTTGTAGATTTCTTGCTTCTCAAGGTCACCGTGTTCTTGTAAAGTTTGATGTATCCCAGCCGGTGCCTCCTCTCTGTCTCTCGCCGTTTCTTCTCTTTCTTTTAAAGGTCATTTTACTCTGCTAGTCCCGACGTATTTCGTCGCTCAGTTTTTTTCACTCTTACCATGTACTGACTTTTCTCTCCATTTCACAGCCCCTGCCAAATAGATACACACTGTAGATGACTCTTTCTTCTCAAAAAGTTTCCTTCTTGCCAGCGCTGTTACTGGCCGAGCAGAGATCATCTTTCTTTTGTCTCTCTGCCCTCACACATCATTTCTCATCGTCTTTTTGCAGTCTTTTGTCTCTCCCGCCAACAAATTCTCTCTCCAAAGTCATAATGGCCAAAGAGGGCATGTCCCTAGCCTGCTGTCCATCTTTCTTTTCCATCCAGAAAAGTTCCTCTGAATCCTTCTCTCGTCCACCTGTATCGCTCCCTTGTCTCTCATCCATATGTTCATCTCTCCATCTCCCTCCAAGGTCATTATGCTCGGGTACACGCTCCGCTCCCATAACCCCTCTGTGTCTCCTTTGCGCCTCTTCCTCTCTCTGAGATCATTAATGCCTGGTCAAGTTCATCATCTCCAAGGGAGTTCCTGTCCTCTCCCTTTATCAGTGAAGTCCTTATGAGCAACTGAGCTGCATCATCCCCCAGCTGGTTCCGACCTCCCCTCTCCTGCTCTCTTCCCCACAGTCCCTCCATGCTTCTCTCCTTCTCCCCGAGGTTGCTCAGCCAGGTATGGAGTTCGTCATCTCAAATTCAAGCCGCTCTAATTAGCACAAGCTGCTTCCTATGGTGATGTCCATCTTGTCTGCTGGCAGGAGATCTTTTCTGGCGGTGATGAGATCTCGAAGAGAGTTTCCGTGCATGACAAACACTTGTGTGGAAAACAAAAACTCCTGTCACCACGTTCCTTTTTTTCCCTCTCTTTGACTTTGCTCAACAGCCATATCCAAATTTAATAGGCCTAAAACTGCTCAGTCTAAAAGAGGGCAAAATGATTACCAGCAAAATCACATTCTGTGCCTAAAACACACCCTGTGCTATTACATGAGTGTGGGTGCCCTGAGGTATGCAAGGTTTAAAGTCACCCTGTTCTCTCTGATTTAAACTTCACAGTGAAGAATGAGCAAACAAGAACAGTATGAAGTATGATGCAGTCTTCAAGTGATTTGTGCTTCTGTTTGTGTGTTTCACCTCCACAGGAGTTGTATTGCCCTTCTCAACTTGAACATATTGTCGCTGCTATATTAATAAACCAACTATCTCCTTTCAATTTGTGTGCAAATATAAGACTAAACAAATAGATTTAGTGTATTGCAATGAAAAAATGTTATGTTTTGTATGTTTTATTTTTATGTTTATGATTTGAGAATAACTTTAAACGTGAATTTGAATGAACAACAGTACCAACCAAGTGTTGTTTTTTTTCTTTTTTTGTTTGTTTGCGGCAAGGTTGTACTTCAAAAAATTTTAAATCTAAACATGGCGCCTCGGCTGAGTTCAGCCTTCAGGTGATGAGTCAGAGCCTTCAGGGGGTAGAAGTGACGGAACACAAGAGCAACCGTGAGTCTGACAGAGAACGGAGGGGACGAACAGAAGAAGAGAGAGACGGTGAAAGGGAAACAATCGAGACACAGCCAGGGAGAGAAGGTAGGAGACAAGTAAAGGCTGATGGGGAAAGAGAGAAGCAGAGAAAGGAATAGTACGGCAACAAGAGAAGGAGCGATGGAGCAAAATACATTAGCATTGTGTACATTTGAAAAGCCAGTGTCGCAGCAACAAAACCAGGAAAGTGTGTAGCGTTTCCTGGGTAGTTCTAGTAGGTGGTTTTAAGGTAAGCCACTATTTTGAATATTTGCTGTGTATGATGATTTATTTCAATTTTGCTAACAACAGAAATATGGTAAAATAACTATAAATATTTAAAAGTGATTTCAAAGCAGCACCTGTTTGCTTACATTATTTAATGCAGTGCAAGTGTATTCTATTATCTTGAGGGACTGGTATTATTATATTACAGTTGTTCGTCTTTCTAACCAGGGGGCCAACCTTGCAGTTGTGGGAAATTTTAATGATTAATCCGAGCTTTTGAGCTCAAAGGAAAACAAAGATCTACATCAATGAATATCAAGTGTGCAACATAAAGAAAAAGGAAGTCTTGGGGGACCACCATCTTATATGAGGGGGCGTTCAGCTCGAGGCCCAGCAGTAGGACACTTCCTCTTTACGTGGTTGTCTCTTACTTTGTCCTCTGATCTTGTTTTCCTCGTCCGTCACTCCTGCCTGTTAGGCTCTGCTTTGCAAGTTGCGTCGGCTCGGTTCGGACCAAACAGGAGAACAATCACTGCCTTAACAATTTGAAAAATGATCCCCTCCCTCTGACTCAGACATTCTCTCATGCTCACGATGCTCAGGGAGGTGAATTGGTATGGATCCAGACAGAACAGAGATAGAGAATCCATGCTCCAGCAACTTCAACTTATTCCCTCCCTCTCTATTTACATGCCGCAAACACACAGATATAGAGACAGAGCGACCCCCCCCATCTTTTCTCTTTTTCTTATCGGTGATATCAATGTCATGTCAAACCAAAACAGATCAATAACAAACCTACTTTTAATTGGAAAACACAAATGTAGCCGGGCATTTACACATAAACAAGCACGAAGCAACCAGCTTTAAAGCTTTAAATCTTGCAGGCTTCTGTCGATGTAAACAACCCAGCAAACCCCATCACTCTCCGTCTGCCCCCCAGACAAATCCAGCAGAGACTCAGGCCTTTGAAACATTTAACAACAAAGAAACCGATAAAGTGCCCAGGCGGAGGTTTCTCTGAAGACCCAAGGAGATATTTCATCTGAACTTTGATAACTGCCATTAGGAAAATGACAAATAGTTGCCAATAATCTGCAAGCTGCTTGATGACACAGCCTAAATTTCCCAAGCCACCAAGGTTTATTTTTATAATTTACCATAAATCACTGTGTCAAAGCTCTGCGGTGAAAAATGAAAATTATGAAGGTACTAAAGACCCCAATTTTTCCTGCTGCAACATTTGTTCCTGGGTGTAATTTCACTGATGCCTTTTATTCAAACAAATGGGCTTGGCAAATAAAGACTATCTTTTGCATGCAATCATACTGTGCATAGAAAAACTGAGGACCACAACAGTTTCTTTTTTTTTAAAGTGTTTCCAGAAATCAAAGAGAAAGTGACTGCTCTCTATCGGTAAAGACCCAGGAGGGATCCATCTTTGTGACTTCAAAAGTCACTGAAATGGGTGAACAGAGGATTCTGGGGGAAAAAAATCCAACTAATGGCTACAGATATTAGACGTTTCCTACATCTTTCTCTTCTCCTTTCCTTTATTCTGGGGGAGCACTGTGTGTAGAGTGTTCTATCATTTATTCATACCTTAGTTATTTTAAGCCTTCCACGTCTCTGATCAGTAAATTATACATCTATAGAATTCCGACATCCGCAGACATGTGATGCAAACACACAATGTATATAAAAGGCAAATCTGCTACATGTGCATTAGGACACAATTCGGGTCTTTAATCAAGAACTTTGCGTAAAGCTATCTGAGGCAGGCCCCTGCACAGTCACTTACACATTGAGATTCAGAGCGGTATTCCACTATCATTGTAGCTTTATCCAATCTAGTTTTCTATTTTCTCTCAAAAGTAGCAGCAGGGACAGGTGGAGCATTTTTTGCCTTTTTTTCCACAGGTCAACTTTGTGTAAGCAAAAAGGGTTTCAGTGAATCATCGGGGTGTAAAGTTTGAGACTGTGTGGTTCTGAGATGATTTCTTCACCCTCTAGGCCAGCGATAACAGGGAAGAAAAAAACCTGAGCACATACCAGCTGTTGCAGTATGAAAGGGTAAGCAGAGCCTGCCTGTGAATTGGTTTGACACTTCTAGAGATGACAAAAGAAAGAGACGACATGGGAACACACACGGTACTTTGCCCACATTCCCACGCAGGCACATTCGTGTCATCTTGGTCTCACCTCTGCAACTAAATCAGACAATCACTTCTGCAATCCTCACGGTGTGATTCCCTCTCCACATTTCCTGCTTTCCCACTTTCCAAACCACGGCCATTATGTATTGCACACAATACTTAGAAAGGAAATGAGAAGGCAAAGACAGAGAGCTAGGTACAGCCGCGTCAAGGGGAAAAACTGATTAACAGGAGAATATTAAAATGAGGTGTCTGATATTATTTAGGAGGAAATGAGTAAATGTTTTTGGCCCACTTAAATTTGTCCATGCTCGAGGAAGTGGTGGAATGCGGGGGTGGGGGTGGGGTGGGGTGGGGGGCACTGCAGTTTCAAAGACCAAATCACCATAAGCTCAGAATACAAACAGTTCGGATGTTTGGAGAAAGCAGTGAAGCTCAACTTAATTTGGAAGGGGAAACGCAACATAACACTTTTTTATGATCAGGATTAGACAAATTAGAAGAGGAGCCAGGCTTAGCATTGTTTAAGTATGAGCTGGATGAGTCAAGTCAGGTTGGATAAACACTACAGGATTACGCTACAGCGTCTAAGCTTTTTGTAGACTCAAATTTGTCCCTTTTTAACTTTTGTGCTGCAGGAGCAACCCAGATTGCTGACTTGAATTATTAAAATAATTTAGCAATGTAAGATAATATTCTCCATAATGAAGTAGGCGTTGATGAGACATTTTCGATAAAGGTATGACATTTTTGGGGTCTCCGGATGAACCTGTAGAGAGACACATTTGCTGTACAAATTCTAGTAATCTCACTTTGGTTAAATTACAGTGTAATTAAATTTCGGCTGCAGAAACTGAAAGAAGATACTGCTGCAAGACACTGAAAGAAGCTATGTTTGCATGCAGTATCTGAACCTGAATGCACTTTCACTTTTCAAGTTCATTGCCAAACAAAATATTCAGCATTTTTATTTGGAAAAACCTGCAGTTTTATACATCGAGTTAACTTGAACCCATGGCAGAAGAACATCAACTATGGAGTGAAGTGCAAGGTTTTGTCTTACCATTGAAGTTGACTGCACGGATGTGGCTGAGCAGCTCTTTGCCGTCGATGTTACTGGCCATGCGCGGACAGAGGCCAGGGTAGCCGTAGCAGAGTTCCCGGTGCATGCGGTGCAACGCGTGGGCCATGGCGTACACGGCGTCCATCACAAACTGGACCTTTCCCTCTTGCTCATAGCTGGAGTCACGGCCAACTTTTTCTAAACCTTGGGAGAGGAGAAAAGAAGGAGCGGTTAGAGAAGAAAAAAACAGGGAAAAAAAAAAATCAATATTCATAGGACACTATTCCCACTGAGGCCATTCTGAATTTCAAATCACAATCAATGAAGGGAACTTCATCCAGGATTGCAAACACAGCCCAGCTATGTGCTTTCACTTTGTACCATTATGCATCATGTGAAGGTCTGGCAGAAAAAAAAAAAATAAATGATAAATGAGATTCATAGAGAGGTAGAGTTTTGAGCAGGAAGAAGTGGGAAAAAAGATATAGCCAACAAGTAAAAAAGAAAACTTGAGACTGAGCAAATAAAAACTTCAAGGGGGATAAAGCGAAGGAGAGATAAAAACAACAGAAAAAGAACTCTGCAAGACAGGATGACCATCAGACAGGTAGCAGGGCACTCAGCCTGACAATGACAAATAACTCCTCTCAATCCATTCTCGCCCTCGTAGCAAAGCTGCAGAGGAAAGAACAACATGTTCCTCCTTTACATCTTCCGAAGCACTGATAATGGCATTTCCTTGTATGGGGGAAAAGGTAAGAAAGTGTTCAGAGCTGACAAATAGACTTTGTCCTCTTCCTGACTCATGTCACATGGTCGTGTGTCAAGGACTCTGTGCCTTGTGCAATTATATTCCACATGTTAATTTTATTTTACTTGTCAAAGTGAAAATGTCCCTCTTGTGTCTTTGCACCATCTCATATATAGCAATTTGTCTGTCTTCTATCTGCGGTGATACTGTAGATAATGTTTGGGTTCATCAAATGGTGATGAAACAGAAATGGTTAGTGAGGTTGCATGTGTGTAAGCACAGCTCGATATGCAACTAAAACCACGTGGACACATTAAGATGGAAATCAGCAAATCGAGGATGATGTTGATTTTTTGTTTTTTTCATCAGAAAGTGAAACATAAGAAGATCTTAAAAGCATTACCTTTCCTTCTACTTCCAGTATTCCTGTCACTATCCCCTTCCTTTTCTAATATATTTGATGTCATTGAGCTGTCCCTGTCTTCCAGGATATGTCCCCTCTTGTTCACCGCCTCATCTCCACTCTACTTCTTCCCTTCATCCCTCTGTTCTCTCACATCCCCTCTTTCCATCCTCGCTTCTGTTTCATCCCCCTCCCTAGGCTTAATTCACTCATTTCTCACAAGTAACAGTCACCTTCAGGCAACGCAAACTGAATCAAAACCCATCTGGGCTGAGTTGAATTAACAAGACCAGAGCCCCCACCCCCACCCCCCAATCAATATAAGCATCCATAAGGAATTAATGGGGTCCTGAGAATGAAACCCAATCCGGTAATAAAAGGCTCTTAGGTGCTTTGCATGCATGTGTGTATTTGTGTGCTTGTTGGGTGGGAGTGTGCGTGTACGTGTGCATGAGAGAGAGAGCCCCAGTGGGACACGAGTCAGCACTGTCTCCACGCCATGCGGTCCAACCAAACAGCTGATCACCATGTCCCAATAATAATAATCAAACTCTGATGATGCAGCTATGCGAAATTTAAAAAAAAAACAATGTACCAGGAGCACAAGGGTCTGTTAGTGCCTGTGCTCGGTTCAGACGGGCGGCCTACATCCATTTCTATGCTGTTATGTTTTACCTGAATAGTTTTACCAAGTTATTTCAGCATGAAGGCCAGCTAGCTTGTCTGATGAGTGCTATATTTCAAGCTATATTAAATATTTCTCACTGTGTTGTATTGAAATACTTGTGGCTTCACATGGGTCTCCCTTACTGCAAACTGCCCGCAAAAAGCTGAAATGCAACCTGCATCTTTGAACATACTCACCCGTGAGTTGTGTGACTTTGTCTGTGCATAGTGTACACATTCCCAAAGGAATGAGCCAAGACCTTCAACCATGGTAAATGAGTTCAAGTGTGCCTAACAGCTCTCTAACCTCGCTCTCAGGGATGCTGCAGGAGCATCCAGGGGTTTGGTTCTGCATGTCCAGGTCCATCATCCTTTTTATCGGGTTTTTGAGGACACAATGATCTCTGGGGTCTCCTGTCACCATGTTCATCAGCTGCTCAGTGTCATCAAGACAACTGAGCTTTTTACATCTTGATCCTTTGCTGTTCTGTCAAATGCAAATTCCTCTGGCGTCTTGAACTTCAAGCACGGGTTCATGTGTCTCTGTCTCTTAAAATAAAATGGTGCGTTACAGTCACACTGTCTCTGTCTGTCAGAGGCAACACCCAGTATGGTTGGGATAACTGGCTTTCTCCATGCCTCTGTGTTTTGATCCTAACACGGCACCCATTCTCTGCTCCCAGTGTGCATCTCCATCCTGTTTGCACACTGTCCCTCCCGCTGATGCCCAGCAAAAGCCACAATCCTCTGCAGCAAAGGGCAGCTCCTCCCTGCCCATGCAAAGACACAAGCCTGTGATGATTCATTTTGTGACTGCACATTACTTCCGTGGCTAACTGCATGGAAGCATTACAGTATTGATTTCATGAGCACTGGCAGGGTGGTGACCCAGCAGGCCATGGTGTGTGCAATATGTATATTGGAAATACTACCTGCTTGCCAAGGTAACTGAGTGAGGTTCAAAAACTTTTGAGTTTCCAAGCAACAGGCATGAAAACAACAACGTGCCGCTCATCGTTGGCAAACACGGTGTATCACTGCCGTTAATTTGACATTTCATTAGAAAAAGCAGGTGCACGAACGACGGTAACCTTTATTTACCCAGAGAGACGCACACCTTTTGGCCAACAACCTGCTCAACAGTCCTAATTACACACATTCACACCTGAGCAGTTGCTGAGAGAGGAGAGCGCTTTTCTCATTAGCATCTGAAATGCCGGCCACAAGCCCAGTTTTCCACCCTCACTGCCAAACCTATATTTGGTTTCCTTTTTTTCCTGCCAGAGGAATTATACAGTACAAAATAACCTTCACATTTTTTAGGGGATTGTTTTTTTTCCTCTGATTTTGAGATTCAGTGTACTGCTATTTTTCTTCTCTGTAAAACATGTTTTAAACAACAGCATTTGAATGTGGACTAAGACAGGTCTAACAATACTACAGGACCTAAACAGTATTTTTTTAAAGGCTTAAAAGTGCTGCTGCACCCTGGGGTTACTTTGGCATCAGCCAAAAGTGACCGACGCTGCTAAGCCTCATCAAAACCCTGTGTGCAGCAGGGTTAGGCGAACGCACTCCCTGAGCAACCGCTGTGTCGGGTGCACACAAAAAACAAATTCAGAAGTGCAGCAAGGTGAAGTTAATGCAGCTAACTGGCTAACTGCCTTAAATTGATCCGATTGGGAGTCAATGCACTGCACTTGTCACTAATCTCCAGGCAACCAACACCTGACACAATGAATGTAGATTTCACATTAAATGAAGAGTTCATGGAAGTCAATGCTTGGATGTGCTCCAGCAACTTAATCTATATGGGGCACCAATTAAAATAGTATAGGCTGAATAACTGAGTTGTTCTTTATGTGGATTTAAGTGTTTAAACATACTTCTATTCCCTTTGCTGTAAAATTCCTTTATTCACCACCAGCAAGTTGTTAGAAGAAAGTATTTGTGTGAAAGTAACAGTAGCCTCTTTTGTCTTATAATCTTTTTAGGGATGTCTGATCTCTGTGGCACATTATGTTGCTTTTTCAGTTTTCAAAATGTATCTCTTAATATACAGAGGCTTTAGCTCAGAGCTTTAATTTTTGTTTGTCTGCACAGTTTAAAGCAACAAAAAGAGGCCTATCTTTAGTGATGGAGTGCTTGTTGCATAACCTCCACTATCTCTACTGGAGCAACTTCACATGACCCGCTCTGGGGTTAGGTGCCTTGCTTAAGGGCACCTCAGTGCTCGTCCTTTAAAAGTGAGACTGCAGCATGCAAACTTTCATCACTGATCTAACTATGCTGGACAGATTTATAATGTTTCTATTTATCTTCATCTTTGCATAATCCTTGTTCTGTCTGTATCATGTACAATTTCAATAACTTGGCAAATCTTCTGACTTCATGACATCACTGCTGGGTGTGGCTACAGGTGCAGCAAATCACGGTTGAAACAGGATTGAAAGCAGTTGAACTCAGGCCATTTGTAAGTTTCTCTTTAAAAAAGTAACATATATCCATGGATATGGATACAGTACAAGTTATTTCTGTATGTATGGATCAACAAAACATAATAGTAGTTTTGCCAGCCAGAGGATTTGTGGCCTCTTTTCTCTACCGGGAATCTTTAGTCACACAGGAACGCCAACTGACTCTACTGTGAATACGGCCATATGGCTTACAGTCATAACCCACCCACCCACACACAACACATCTATATCTATGCATGCACTCTCACTCACATCTGCACTGGCTGATTAAGTGTATCATCCACTGCATTGTTCCCAGTGCATCAGAGGGCAATGCAGCCTCTACATAAGGCCTGTAAATCTCTAAAACTACTTAAATGACACTATAGTGTGCTTCTATAGCAGTGCATCACAGGAATGTACCAGAGCAAAATGAAAAATATGAATTTAAGCACCGGGGAATTGGTCATTTGTACCACATAAACTGGAAAATGATACATATTAGTGTCTGAGAACAGAGGATTCTGAAATATCTCTATACAGTCCCACTAATCAACAAAAGGCCCTCGAGCTGACTGCCTAATGTCCTACCATAATCACACACTTAATTATGCTAATAGTCCATAAATAATGCTAAACCAGACATTAATTACAGAATGCTTGCGCAGCAACGTACCTTAACACAACACATGGGTGGCATTAATGTGGCACTCCATCCAAAATAAATCTTTTTGGCATCAAAAACCGTACCTCACAGGCTTCATTGCTAGAAAATTCTTAATTGCAGATGGAGGGAAAAGTAATACCCCCTCCTCACCCACCCTACCCCCACCCCAGAAATCTACAAAATTACCTCTGCAGGAAATTCCACTTCTCTACTATCCATCATATGCACCACAGTCATACTTTCAACAAAATGTGGTTCAGTGCACTGTTTCAATTTGTCACTTTGCAGCTTATGCAGTCAGCTGCTTACAGCTGATCTCCACAACAACATTTGCATACATATATTGCAATAAACAGCATTAGACTCATACCAAATGTGGTGCATTTAGCCTTATTGTGGAAAAAAGAAGTGAGTGTTTGGCACATTGATTTATTTTACTATGGCAATTTCATGGAAAATTATTTCTCTTTGATATCTGCAATAATGCAATCTAATATTTCCATAAAGATGAAAACCAGTGTAACTGCAGCTGTTCTTGTGATATATGGTACTCCTCAACACCTCGCCGGTGAAGTGTTGCTTAACAATGGTACTTAAATGAGCTAGAAAATGTTGGGTTAATGAAGGTGACAAGCTGCCCTCAGAGTGCTCAACTTGCAAACACATCTTAGAGAAACAAACAACCAGGATGCTCGATTAAGGGGAAACGTGAAGAGAGCAGAGATGCAGGATATCAGCAGAAGAGTATTGGCAGAAGGATTTGTCTTGACCTTTAAGAACTGACCCGTAAATATCAGCTTCCTGATTGCAGTCATTATCTGTGACCAGATTTGTGATTAGACAGAGCCAGAGTGCACTGCGTGTGTTTCAAACAAGCCGTCATTGTGTTTTCCGGGCGTACGAGTGTGCGCGCACACTTGTCTGCATTCAGCACGAGTGCACATTTCCATTCAGAAATAAAAGCGCAGCATAGCTTCGCACTTTGAGCCATGGATCAACGTGCCATGATATAATGAGAATTTCTCTCTGCCGCTCTTACGAGATGTGAGACGACACGATGCATCATTAATCAGCGTATTGCAAGAAAACGCAATCCTGCCAAGAGACAGTTAAACGACTGGTGCTCTTATGAGTGGTGCTAAGCGGGAAAACACTACTGTCTCTGTTTCCTGGGATTGCATCAGGTGGTGTAACTGGAGCGAGGGGTGTTTGGTGTGGGTGTGTGAGTGTGTGGGGGTGTCTGAGTGTGTGAAGAGTACAATACAATAAAGCTTTTATTGAATCTGTCTGCTCGTTGTCTGCAGCCAGTAACAGCTTGTCACATCAATGAAGCGACCACAAATCCATCCATTTCACCTCTGCACATAATGTGTGTGCAGGTGCAAAATAAAAAGATGAGTTGTTAATACCAGAAGATAATACCCGCTATTCATTACAACGCAGTCTTGCTTTTTATGTGAAAATGAGAGAAAAGTGGAAATGATAAAAAGATTAAGACGGAGGCAGATGAACATGAACATATTAACATGCACCATGTTTGTCTTAAACGCATTGCACTTTATTCCATTTTCCAGCCAGCAGCCCCTAAATTAAACTCAGCCTTTCTGCACATCGGTAATGACACTGCAGACCACAGGCAGCTGGGTCGGCCGGGTTCTTGGTAAGGGACGATTTGCATTGAAAAACATTCGAGAAACTCTGAGAGGCAGGAGTACAGATGAAAAGTAACTTTCATGTCTCAAAAGATCTGCAAACCAAAAACTGCAGGAGGATGCAATCGTCTCCCTATCTGCCCCCGAGTCATTTTCATATTTTTGTGGGATGATTATTTGCTCTTGTTGCATACGCATGCAGGCCGGGTGCCGTGATCCGTTTCAAGATCTGCGTTCCTCATCTCAATTCTGTGTAATGAAAGCCACGGGCGAGCAGAAACTTTGTTCAAAAAATGATTTCATGATGAAAGTTTCGCTTGCAATTGGGGTCATCTGCTGTTTGTAGATCTTGACACTTGCTACTACAAACTTAACGCTGGCAGAAAATGTCAACTTTAAAGTCTTTGGTGAACAAAAGGTAAGGGTGTTACAGCTGGGACCCAGAACTTAAAAGCAGCCTTTGAAGATGAAGGCTCGTTGGTATTTTTCATCATTATCATTACGCAAAATTGTTACTGCATTTTGAGACAGACCTTTTCAAATACATCTTGAACAACACGGCGTGCCCCTCGAGACATCTTAGATGGCACTTCAGCATCAGTGCATAGGTGGGAGGCACAGTGTTGTGACTCACACCGGTTGGAACATCAGGATTAAGTGGAGTTACGAACAATCCCAATATAACCTCAAGAGTAGAAGTGAAGAGCCGAAATCAAAATTGGTGTAACAAGATGCCCTAAATAATATCATATAATAATATAAACTTCTATTGCAATCAGTCTGCTGACCCACTTTAAGTTAAATGCCTTGCTCAAGGGTAGCAGCCTCAAAAAACAGACTTAATTGTATATGCCACATGTACAGTGAGTAGGTTTTTGTTTACTATGACTGAGAAAAGGATGAGAACCACAATATATACCTCCCTTGCAGGAGGTTGTGTCTTCGAGGTCAAACAAACACTTGTTAAGCCACAGCACTCAAAGTCATACCCCGTATCTCGTGGACCATTTACCGGGAGGCGCCGCGATGAGATTAATGCCGGAGAAACCACTAAAATATCTGCTTCACTGCCTCGCAAGCAAAGCCAGCGCTGTGTCTAATACAAACACAAAGCAATACACTGACGCAGTGAGGTGAGGCTAATGCGGGAACGCTGACTGGCTAAGTGCCTTGATGGATTCCTTCATGGACCAGTGTGCCAGCCAGGTTCTACACACAGAGTGATTGATGGCAGCATGGATGACAGACAGACTAATGATTTGGACAAGCTCCTTAATTAAACATCAATTAGGGACACGCATTCAGCTCCCTCTTTCTCCACACCAGTCTCAGAAAAGAAGACACCCCCCCCCACACACACACACACACACACTTCTCGGTTTTCTCAGGTGGACTCACATAAATATATACAGTGCATACATTCATTCTACCCTTTTAAAATGCAGATTGGATAAATTTGAGAATAATTAAGTGAGAAAATGTATAAATCTCACAATGATGCAAACTCAGTTCAAACGGTGATGAGCATGTTTCCATGAAGTTTGCTTAATCAGCTTCTAATGAGCTTATTTTTTTTTATCTATTCATAAAAATGTCAGGGAGATGAAGGGACAGGGAGATGCTACCCACATATACAACACAATTCAATTTGAGTCATAAAAATGCAAACATATGCACCTGCTTTAATCAAATATGTTTTTTGCTTTCTGTGTTGTAACATGAAGCAACAGAAAAAGTGACCCACCCATCCACAAAAACCCACGCACACACAGATCTCTTGTAATCGCCATACTTCTCTGGCTCTCTGTGCTAGCTTCAGGGCTAATCTGCCAAGAAAGAAATGAATAATCAATACTGGTGGAATAGGAAATGAGCGTCAGACACAGATTCCGCTCTGCATGATTTGACAAGAGAGCACTGAAGCCACGGGTGATGCCAATATTCTGTTGCACAAATACTGGCCATAAGAATCGTGTGTGTGTGTGTGTGTGTGTGTGTGTCCGCGTTTGTAACAATATGCACCTGAATGTGTGTGTGTGTGTGCGTGCGTGCAAGGAATCAGAGATCAATGTCAAATATCATTTTAATATCGCTCACCTGAAGAGTATGTTTGTGTGTGTAGAGCCAACAGCCGGGTCAATAAAATAAAATAAAATAAAATAAAAATCTGTCAAGAACTCAAGCATCAATTCTCAGAAAAATGTTGCTGTAATAAATCAGTTTTAGTTTTTAGTTGCATTTCCATTGCTGTGCTCTGGGCCACTAGTGTCAGTACAAGGATTCTTTGTTTAGCTTGGTGTTGAACAATTCAAATAGATTACATAACTCCAAAAATTGTGTATACCTGCAATATGTCAAATAGTCTTTCCTTGCAAAAGAAAGCAGTGGGTGTACATAAACAGTATGAATAAGTATGGTAGGTTGAAAATGAACTGCGGAGTCAGAAATAGAGCTACAAAAGAGTCAACGCTGGATTTAAATGTGTGTGGGCAAGAGTTAAAAAAAAGATTGAAATAAAATGAAATTTTCTAAGAGATAGTGAGGTGAAGTCACTCTTTAAAACCTTTGTGATTGTCTGATCGATTGCGTCTTGTCAGACTGTTTCTCACGTATGCTGCAGCATTCCCAGATCTCACTGATCAACCAGCCTAATGCAAATGTTACTATGAATAAAGCAGAATGGTCCTTTTAATGGCAGGCGCTCCGTCTACCTCTCGCTGACATCCTGACGGAGTGATTCATTGAACAGATCACTCCTGCCTTCTTATCCTCCTCTTTCATCTGCTTTCCCTCCTCTCCTCAGACCTCCAATCAAGACTGCGGCGAGAATGTTTTCTGCTTTATAAAGAGCAATTCACCGCAGATCGCCACGTTTCATGAATAATGCGACACCGCTGACATATGTGGCTTATATATATTACAGCTCTACAGTTTTACTGGTATATATTTCTACTGATAGTGCAGCTAATATAAATTATTCATTAGTCATTATTCATATTATGCTGAATCACTGTCCTGGCACAACTTGGCTATGCTTGCTAGCTCTCTTTCTTTCTCTCGCCTTTTTTAATTTCCTTTTGTCAGTCCGTTTGTCGCGTAATCTCTCCCCCTGCACAGCTTTCATGTGAATAAATAAACAAGAAATCTCATTTGTGTCACCACAGGAATGTGTGTTTTATGTCAGCGGGCCTCCCGTCTTCCCACTCTTGGAGAAGCACATATGCCTCCATGCACATTAAAGGAGGGGAGGGAACATAAGGAGAAACAAGTGACGTGAGAGAAAAGCTCAGGATCGCAAGAGTCACAGGAGAGGAAATCGCATCGCCCAAAACAGAGGTGTGGGAAAAGAGAAATCTAAACAGAGGCAGGAGTGAGAGATGATAAACAGAAGGTAGGGTGACGGGAGGAAGGTTGAGAGAAACAAGAGAAAGAAAAAATAAAAGAAGAGAATGGGGGGGGGGCACCTGAGGAACAGGTATTGTTGGAGAGGGGATGGACCGTGAAATCGCATTAGTAGAGCGACACTTGTTCTTGCTAACCTGCGACGACCCCTCACAGATGTGTGCGCATTTGCACGTCTGCTCAGAGACGCAAGCAGCGAAGGAAATGCACAAATATGCACACACACACACACACACACACACACACACACACACACAAAGGCGCCTGCTGTTAGGCTACACACTTTTTTGTTTAAATATTCATAAGTTTTCATAGGTCTTACAGTGTGGTGGTGGAAGTCATCTTGCCTTCAGTCACCTTTAGCACTGCATGGTAAATAATGATCAACATAAAAGTAAGATATAAGTTGTGAAATTTAACAGCCATATGACTAAAATACCGATAATGAATACTGCCTCGTCATAAACACTTTGTAACTAATAAAAGGATTTTACTACCAAAGTGATTTAATTAAAAGCCACACTAATCAATAGTTTTGATTAGCAATGAGCTCACATGACACTGTCTCAGGAAACACCAGGCAGATGTTTCCATAAAAAAACTGCACACGATGTGCCCTGCCCCAAGCCACAGTCAGACAGCGTTAACAACTAGCTGCTGATCATGGTGGAGCATTTGTCAAACTAAAAGAGAGCTGCTGGTGGAGACCAAAACAGAGCTAAGAACACTAATGTTGCTCAGTGTTGACTGCCAACAGTTTGCTAACACAGTCAGTGTTGTGTTGAAACACTTTTTCTTCTGCTTTCTCTTCAATGTGTGCTGACTTAGCTTAGTTTATATCTTTTTGATGTTGTAGAGTTGTAACTCAAGCTGATGTTAATGCGTCATAGATTAATAACACACAATATTAATGTGTACATTTGTACCATTGCTCTGTCCGACTCTGCCTCTTTACGCGTGGATGTTTTTTTTCGGTGGGACGTGGTGAAAAGAGCGCCTGGTCCCCCAGACCAGCTCGAGATGGATTACTCTGTGCATGTGGGTCGGGGAGTTTACAGTGACTGATGGGCAGCGAGATGCATTCACTACGCAGGACAACCTACAACGGCAACAAGCAGTTTCACATTGCATACCCGCACGCAGAGTGCTTCTCTGTGTAAGAACCCAGGTACAGGTGTTCGAATGACGCTTCGTATGACCGTAACTCACCCATCAGTCATGCACAGACGCACACACCTTTGGCAGCAATTAGATAACCAAGTCCTGTGCAAGATGACAAAAAGGATTATTTCTCTGCAGCTAAATGACACATCATTTCACCTAATGCTGCACAGTCATAAAACAATCTCTCTCTGTGTCTCACAGCCTGCAATCCGTCTGTCCACGACTGTCTGTCTCTAATTGTCCATCAAGCTCCCCATCTGTGGTCGCCTTCGTCTTGTAGTCTGTTCGGCCCTGAGGCCTTTTTCGCAGGGGAGCGAACAGTTTACTCAGCCTGCAAAGCCTAATAACTCTTCTTCCCCATCGACCTCGTTAGGATATGGTCTATTTGCAGCGAGCGAACATGTGTTTGTGCACGTGGGTGAATGTGTGCATGTGAGGCTGAGTCGGGATTTAATTAGCTCCTGGAATGATAGCGAGCAACTTGCACAGACGGCTAGCGTTGGATGAAGACTTTGCATCTTCAAAAACATTTTTTTCTGAAGCAAGAAAGTCATCTTTGTGTCCAGACAGCAAGGGCATCAAACTATTGCCTGTTACCCTTTAGAAGATAATTTTCCCATTAATAACACTGTAAGGTATCAATTATTTATGTTGAACTTGGGAAATGTAAAGGTGCACGCATAAGCGTGTGCGTAAGCATTTGATAATTTTCTGTGTTTGCCCATTAAGCAGGCAGGACGTTACGGCGCAGTCTTCAGAAGGCAGCTGCTAAAGGAACTAAACCCGCTAATCAGGGGAAAGTCGACCGAAGAACTGAAACTATTATGAGAGGATATTTCTCTCGCAGAGCTCTCCGCACACATCCTTTACAGTCTCATTGTAACCTCGATGATGGCTTCAGAGTCCCTCAGTGATTGGTAAAGTATGCCTCATACATAGGTGTTACTCTGACTTAAAAATGCATGGTCAGAGTCAGAGCAAGTGTTCGTGACTTGATATCAGTTTTGACTTTGACCTGAGTAGATATTGTGGTACCAGAAACATTGATTGTTGTATAATGCAGTGTATACCATATATCTGCACCAACAAACCAGATTCAGCATGAAAACTTTCACTCCCCACATCTTCACCATGTGCCCCACCCCTGTTTAGTAGGGTGGAAAGGCCTCAGAACAAGTGTTATTGGACCCATTAAACTCAGCATGCAATGCAAGATTCATCCATATTAAGCGACGCAAGTGCAAACTATACAGCTGCACAAAATTTACATTATTACGAATGGCTCTACAAATAGCTTTGCAAATAGCTGTTCTAAGAGAGCTAGCCCATCATAACTATTTAAACGTAAGCACTGATGTAAAAGCGTACCTCCTTTATGGACCTATCCGACTTTTATTTGTCACATTTATGGAGAAATATATCAAAATGTTACGGCAGATTAGTTCCTGGGACCACGTGAACCAGCTAAGCCTTGAACACCAATGGGAGCAAGAACAAGTAACTGCAAGAATGTGACTGAGACAGTGGGAGGGAGACGGGAGAGAGGAGAGGTTAAGAGGGGGACACACTGAAGACTACGTTTTGATGGTTTATTAAATTTTACCTCACTAACTACAGAAGTATTTGTGAGAAGAGTAATTACCTGAAATCACTTAAAAATCCATGTACGACAGGAGGAGAAATTTTAGAAAAGGTTGGTTTGATTTCAACCTGCTTTTCAATTCAATAACAGTATTTTACCTTTTACCTCTTCTGTCTGTTAACTGTTCAATGTTTACAGTGTCTGTTACGTTCTTTCATGTTAACGTGCTGCAGGTTTATGTCAATATTCACCCACTGAAGAGAAGACAGGTGAAGAGTTGTGAGACCAGGTGAGAAAAAGTCGGGCAGAGAGAAAGCTGACAGTCAACAACGGAAAGCTAGAAAGATCAGCATAGCCAAGAAAAAGGGAGATAAAACAGTGGTATCATTCCCACGAGAGCGACACAGGTCGCAACCCACACACGAGGAAAGACGAAGAAAAGAACAACAGCCAACAGTGTAACAACCTTGTTTCCTGCTCGCGCCGCACTCTAATTCCTCTGAGTGTACCTGAGGCTTATAGCTGCTGTCACCGCTGATGTTGTTCACCGCTGAAATGGATCCACTGATGAGCCCACGTGTGGACAGGAAGTGTGTTTGTGTGTGTGGACGCGCTTTGGTGTCCGTTCTGCCCCTTGTTTGTTAGCATAAGTTAGCATATTTGCATTGTGTAAGTATTATTGTATTTTCTATACCTTTGTTTTGTAGTGTTTGTTTCATACAATGAAATACTGCATCAACAATTCGGAAATGAGTGGTGGTAACTATTAAACTTTTTATCCACATTCTAATTTTTGGAGATGCACTCATACGTGTGTGCGTGTGTGTGAGAGAGAGAGACAGGTCTGTCATGCATTTAATGGAGACTGATTTATGTTTCAGTAAACCATTGTACTGCATCAGTGAAACTCCTCTTCACAGTCTTCACTTATGGTCCTAATATAAAATGAATATTTAATTTCAGTGAAAAACCTGTGTCGTAGTTCAGGTTAGTGGGTCTATTAAAAAAACAGGTGTATAAATGTGTATGAGAAAGAGCTTGTGAGGAATATATAAAACTCAAAGCTAGTGAGACTCAAGGATCTGGTGTCAAAGTACTACATTAATTAATACGCAACTTGCGCACTCATTCATGATTATTATCTGTGGCCGCTGCAGGGCTCGCCGGTGTTTGCGAGCATCCTGCGTGGACTTATCTGTGATCTGCTCGGGTCAGCTTTTACTCCCGGCGTTGGTTTTACCTGACTGCACACTTTGAGCAGAGGAGAGTTTTCTCCCAGTATCTGGGTGATGCTCCTATGAGCCTATCAGCCATGCCTGAGAAAGTCTGAGTTTCTTTTGTGCTTGGTTATTCTCTTGATGAGAGATGAAGTGATGAGAGATGAAGGTGGTGGTAATGTGCTCATTAAATGAACTTACTGGACTGGAGAGCAGATGTCTGGCACTCGTGGTAGTCGCTGTTCTACCCATACAAAAAAATAACAAATAGATCACTGAAAGATATCACGCCACAACTACAATATTGTATGTGAATACTGGGTATTTTTCTGTGACTTATTTTCTGTTGGTTTTGCAGTTCACCCAGGAATCAATGTAAAAGAACTGGCAGGTGGGAATGAAACGTGGAAGCAAAACGTTTCTTTGAGAACATGATGCATGAGTCGTGGTGAGAGAAAGCCATCAGACTGGCTGATGAAACACCGAGGGCGCTCACTCAGCATCAGAGGGGAACCTGCTCCGAAACGACAAGACAGGATTCAAAACAAGTCTGACGTCTGCCTTGACATTTGGGAATTCATTTTCTTTATCTTTTAATGGCCGCCTAGTGTTAAGTAGAGTTAATCTAATTCCAGTCACGCGTTTTCGCACCGGCAGTAAGGTGTGCCACTGACAGTGCACTAACCTGTCTGGGAGTAGAAATACAATGTGTTCAGGGTCTGATGAAAATATAGTGTCACACAATTAAAAGTAAAATAAAAGCTCATATGGTATCGTGATATTTTTTATTCATATATCAAAGATTACTTTCTTTTCAAACTTGCCATTTCTCAAACATGTTTGACAATAACTGTTAACAAACTTCACCTCAATTTCACATTTGCAATGAGAGCAGTCAAGGTGCTGTTTTGTACTTTACTCAAATCATGCAAAACTTTACTTGAGTAGTTCTGCATCATGGTAGTTTACACTTCTTTTATACTAGAGCTAAGTACAACAGTAAACTGCTGTATGTCAACACTAACATTATTTTAAAAAATATTATAATGATATAATTTCCAATAATGTAACACTGACATTTTTCTATATTTTGCTGATAATACTTACTTCTTTACATGTAACTATTTTAACATTGCAGTATTTATGATTTTAATGAAATAAATGGTCTGAATACTTTCTCAATTACTGTCTAGGGAAGTTGTGCATCGTTTGGATTATTCTTTTTTCTCAAGGGGCTTTTTCACTGCTCTGACATCCATTACAGACTGCTGCTGTTTCTATTTGTTGTTGGTAATGATGGGTTTAAAGATGGCAGTGAGTGGCGCACTCAACAAACATGGCAAAGAGATTGGGCTTAGGTCATGTTTGTCCAAAACCATTCAGCATTCATTCTACTAATATAACGCTGCATCTTGTTGGTTCGTTCTCTCTCATTTAGTTTTTCTCCCAATATTTGTGTATTTTATTATTAATTGTTGTCTCTCTGTTTCTACTTTCTGCACGTGCACTTTATTTTGCAATCCGTCTTCCTCTTAATGTTCTTATTTGCACTTGTTGACACCATCCTGCCATCTATTTGTCTCTGCCTCTCAGCCCAATCACATGCAATAATCACCCCCATTTCTACATCCTCCCATCAGCTGTGTCGCCACAGTGACCTTGAGCAGCAGGCTGCTGATTGGCTTCTGTGTTGATGATTTAGAGGTCGCGAACCTCGGCACTCGGAATTAATGGACTCTGTCGCGCAACCACGGGCCCTCGACATATACAGTACCCGCCCACATACACAGATGCCATGGCCAGTAATAGACGGTCAATGGGAGTCACAGCCTTACAAACCTAATTATGTGAACTAATGACAGACATTAGCCAGGGAATACTCACAGCAGCACGCGCGCACATACACAACACAACCGCTGCAGCACTGGGTCACACAGAACCCACATTGGAAAGTCTTTATGTTTGTAATGTCCACTGTTATCACTACCTCTGCTGTGAGTGCAACACACTTTGCATGGCCGGTGACAAGCATAGGTGCTGTGAAAGCACACAGGCACAGGACACAGGTTACACGTCGGTTGCAATGCTCAGTCTTGTGTAAAAATAACAAGCTGTGTTTTCTGATAGGACAGCAAAATGAGGGTCAAACCAAATATCATACACACACACCCACAAATGACAACAAGAGGTGCCTATTACCGGACAAATACACACATACAGTATATTCTACACACACACACACACACAGGCAGGAGGCTAAATTACCCTACTGACTCCAGCATTATTATGACAACATTATCCCACATTATTTTAGCTTTTAGTACACAAACAATTGTTCTTGTTGAGTTGCATCGCTCCTTTGAGCCTAACAGCCAGTGTGATCTGCGCTCTAAGGGTACTTATTAGAGGCAGCAGTGCACTCTACAATATATACACTAATTAAACCCTGTGCGTTTCCCCGTTGACAAATTTTCCAAGCCAGGATGCTCCGCCGAAGCCGCAGACAATCCACAGCGATGTGGCGAATCTGCTGAGACCTGTATGGACCAGACTAATTGGAAAAGCCCAGAAACACAGGTGGCTTTCAGGGTGAAATACTTGTTTCTGTGGTGACTGTAATTGTGGGAAAAGTTGAGGCTGAGTGATGCAAAGAAATCACCCAGGCAGTTCTTGGATTTCTTAAGCTGGAGTCTGGGCAGTGATGACACTTTAGCTAGTCCTTGTTTTGCATCAAACAAAACAGATGAATGACACTGAGCAAGAAGCAGGCATTTGTAGGATGAGAGAAGACCAATTATAACTGACAACTTGCCAGAATTTGTTAGAGGGTAAACCTTATAGCCCCCTGCAGAACATCTGTAGACTTAAATCACATCCCCTGAAATTTGAAATTTACAACCTCAAGTGTAAACTACCCCTCCAACCAGGAGCATTCCTCTCTCTTCTTGTGTCTGTGCTTGCGAGCAATCCAAACAAAATCCACATATTTGCAGACTGTGAGTTGTTTGCCAAACTGAGAGGGAAAACGCAGCCTATTTTGGCTTACATCCATTCAAAGTCTTCACGGTCGACGGAGACTCATCATGTAAGAAATCACTTTGCAAGGTCTCACCTGTGCATTTTTTCAGGCTGCCGGGTCGTTTGCCGTGCATCCCCAGCTTACAGTTGAAGTTTTCCTCCCAGAACTCAGCAAACCACACGTTTCTTCTGTTGTTGGACAATGAGCGGCTCCGGAAATACCGGTCAAATGCTGTAAAAAAAGAAAAAAATTAGATGAAGAGGGGGTTCTATTTTTCCTTTTTGAAACTTTACTGAAAACATATTCCTGTTCATGCACAAAACTGAACCAGCATCATTCTGATTAAAAGAGTTGCTTTCAACACTGGCCCAGATCTGGCTTAATGGTGTAATGTCAGGAGGATGCTACAGGAGCCCTGCAGAAGTTAAGGGCCCCCTTTTCACAGAGGCTGCCCACACTAAAAAAAATGAGCCGATATATTATGAATAGCCTGAGGATCTATAAAGTAACCTATAACTTCTTGTGTGGAGCCATCCTGTATCGGAGCTCCTATCAAATACTACAGCCAAGAGCAAGGAGAGCAAACATTTTAAACACAGCTTTCACAAAAAGTCAGCCACTTGTCTTATTTAATAAGTAAAGGGGAGAAGTGAAACAGGGAGGACCTCATCCCTCTACTCATTAAGTGCCTGTCAGAAACTGACAGGCTGCAGTGAAGAGATACAAAGCAGAAGAGAAAGGAGGGAGACAAAAACACACCTTGCACTTGTACAACTTTGTTTTTTATTAGAATTAATTGGGAAACTGTTTTGCAAGGTTGTGGGGGAAAAAATGGCAAAAACTTTTACAAGAGTTCTGCGATGGCCACAATGTTTTATTTCCTGCCTTAAGATTATCGGTGGGGAGAATTATTTATTGTTCCTGCGGACCTCAGCTTTGCCCTGAGATGAGTGCAGGGGAAGCATTTTCACTTCACTAATAAAAAATAAGGTGTCATTCCCAACACCGTTGGGACCAGAGTTCAGGGGAGCGCAGCGCATGTGAAACAACCAACGGAGGGTGGGGAGATCATCGGGGACGATCGGACCGACTTGGACAGTCTGTGCCGTGCCTGACTCGCCGTTAAAGCTGACAAGAGCTGCCTTGATTAATCTCCGCGGCTGTCGGGTTAAGCGGGGGCCGCGTGCACCTGTGCAGCTCGACTGATAGTTCGACTGCTGGGAACAGTGGGTTTATTCCCCGTGTGGCTCAACAGGTGGCACGTGTCATCTGAGATCACACGCCTCCCATTGTGATCAAAGATGCGGTGCTCCGTTAGAATGAAAAATCCTCTCCACCAAGTGGGCCATTATTTGGGGACACTGGACCCTCGGGAGCACCATCGTTCCTTCAGTTAAAGGAATACCTTGATATTTTTGGTAAATTTGCTCATTTGCTTTCTGTATGAGAGTTACATGAGAAGATTTGGACACTATATACTAAATATGAGGCTGGAGGATAGTTAACTTAGCTTAGCACACAGAAGCAGGGATAAACAGTTAGCCTGGCTCTATACAAAAGGTAGTGACGAGGAAGTGTGAAAATGAGAAGATGTGATTTCTTCCCTGGGAGCAAGGAAGACGGCCGAGCGAGCTGTTTTAGGTTTTGTCCTAAGGTAATCTAGTCCAGTATTTACCAAAAACTGCTCCCTTTAAATAAAAAAAGCATTTGTGGAATATGCAATGTTTTAAGCTCAATATAAACTGAAGTGATAGTAGGGGAAAGTAAATAGGGGCCTTGGTAATTTTAAACTGTAGTAAAGAATAAATAATAAAATGGAAAAATTGGACAGGAATGAAAAATGTTCAACCTCTCATTAAAATGGAGCACTAGATATTGCCTTGAGAATGAACTTAGAGTTGAATTAATACCATTTCAACATTTCAGCTTCACAAAGGCAGCGTTGCTGTGTTATGTTGCATCAGACCTGAAGGTGCAGCTAATAAATTGGTAAGTTGGTGCATGTGCTCTTTAATCATTAATCCTCTGCTGGCTCACAAACTCCTCTGGCTTTTCTGAAGACCCCATAGCATGTTCCCTCATATCAACCAACCAAAGCTGGCTTTGATTTATTTGAACTTCCACACAAGCGCTCTCTCTCTTTCTCTCTCTCCCTCTCAGTTTATCTTGTCACCTTTGTGTCCCTCCAGGAGTCAATTATCTAATAGGGAGCTCTGACAGGGAGCAAATGAGCATATCCTCCCCAGTCTAATGGCAAAAACATGTTGCCCGCTGGGATCAAGAGCGAGGGAACATGAGTGTATTTCATTTCTGTTTCTCGTCTTTCACTCTTTCCCCATAATGTGATCGGGAGCCTTCAAAGACACACACACATTTAGCTTCACCCTCCTTTCATTCATCCAGGAAGAAGTTACAGTGCAGATAAAAACCAATTATTCCTACTTTACTGACCATTATTGGCCATAGTCATAGTGAAATCCTCACACGAGATCTGAGGGTTACTCACCGTCCACAGAGGCCCGTTTGGGGAGAATGGTGATGGCGCCCTCGGCCACTCTCTCCTGGCCAATCACAGGAGAGATTTTGGAGCCCCAGCTGTCTGAGCCCACCCACAGGAAGTGACCAGTCTGGTTGTTTCTCTTCGCTGCATCCAGAACTCGTCTGTTTGAGTGAAAAAAAAAAGAGAATGAAAACATTTCTGCAGCCCAGGGATGTCAACTAAAAGAGTTGATGGGTGTTGGAGGACTCAGTGGACCCCCCCCTTCGTCCTGAGTCAGAGCGGCATGGGCTCATGGACTCGGTAGCTAAAGAACAATTGGACAGAAGTCTTTTTTTCTCCTTTACAACTTTATACACCTGTGCTTTGCACACCTACCTCATTATTATCGTGTGTAATCACTTGGTCATTATTGCTTTCGTAGAGTAAAGTGGGGCACTTGTTTAGGTGCACAGCATGTACCGTATGTCATCTTCATTAGCGAACATGATGATGGCCCTGGCATTGGAGGTCTCCAGCAGGCGTCTGATGATCTTGTCAAACTCCCCCTGCCTGGGCTCCCTGGGGATCTTCAAGGACTGGGCAATACACACACCACCTGAACCAGAAAAAGAAACAGGGGCAGAATTTATTATCGGTTTTCTTTTTTTTTTGAAGTCGCTGATTTACATTTTTTTCATTTTGTATTCAGTGCACGCATCCAGTTGCTCTCACTTGATTCCGCCTAAAACTGTTCTAAACTGGCGTAAATGCATAATGTCCAGGCACATGCATGGAAGGGATGTGGATTTCCGCTTCCAGCAGACTGGGTCCTTTTAGATGAATGAAGGGGTAAACGGAGGGTCGGTGCAAGCACATCCAACATCCAAGAAAAATCCAGGAGAGAGAAGATGAAACAGAGCGAGACAAAGTGATTTGGGGGAACGCCAAACCACCACAGCAGTGAGCAATAGTCTTCAAAAGCAATATTTTAAATATATGAGGATCAGAGATGGCCACATTAAACATTCATGGCAGAAAAAAGACAGATTATGATACAAAGAGTCGGATGAGGGGAGAAAAGGTATGAAGGAGGTCGAGAAAAATAAGGCATAAAACTAGAGCAGGGGAATAAAAGAAGTGGTGGAGGGAGACGGAGCAGCGATGATGTCACAAGTCGTCGAAAAGGAAGGGAGGGGAGGAAAGAAGAGCCAGGAGGAGACATTTCGAGGCTGTGGTGAAAAGAAATGTTGGTAAAGGTGTGTGTGTGTGTGTGCGACAGAGAAAGCAGCGACAAACAAAGGGGGAAGATGATTCAAAAATCACATCACTGCGCTCGGTGTGAGAGCCAGCAGATATCCCCTGCACCCACTTCACACTCCCTCATTTCCTGTTGTGCAGGGTGAGTGGAAGAGTGGTCACAGCGATATTGGTTATTTCACTCACAATATGTGATGATGAGGAAGATTTGCGTTACCTTGTTTTCTCTCTCTCTCTCTTTCACTTCCTCTTACACACACATACACACACAAACAATGACTCCAACATCCCACTGCTCTGCACCAATCCAGACTTTTATATTTTATATGTGCACTGGTAATTAGCTCTTTATTATATCATCAGCTTAAATGAAGGTGCAAAATGTTGCATGTGTAAGTGTGTAGGATTACTGTGCGTCGCTGTGACACGTGACATCTTCAACCACGGCTGCATGTTGCCCACGTCTTCCTTTTTTGTGCGTGTCTGTGTGTTCATTTAGTCTTTTTTCAGGACACAGTTGTGTGTGCGTGTGCATGTAAAGTGCGTGTGAGTGATGTCGCCTTTCCTCCCTGCCTGTTCCAGCCCATTTATTGAACATCTGTACAGTCTGTCGCTTTCACTATATCACACCCCTTAATCACACACACACACACACACACACACCCACATGCGTGTGTGCCCACGCAGACACACGCACGCCAGCGTGCATGACTGCTAAAACAAATAGTCATTAGCCTCAAATTAAAAGCCTCTCAAGGATAATCACTAAAGTGACAAAATCTGCGTAGGCACCCCAGTCTACCCCTCACACACACACTCACACTCACACACACACACACACACACACACAGGGGGAGAATACTTGGAAGTTCAGCATACTTTCTCAAGGATAATCACCATCTCAACGTGCACGTTTGCGTACATGCACACACAAATTATCAGGGGAATCAACAGTTTGTGCACACACACACACACACACACACACACACACACACACACACTCAGATGCACACGTACAAGTGCTGATGTTTGCACTCTCTCGCTCTATTGTCCTTGGATGCAGTATAAAAGTGATTAAATCATTGTTGCTTCCATCGCCTCGCGTTGATCGTCAATAACTGTCCTTGCGGAAAACAGGCTTCCCAGATACGGTAAAAACAGTATCAAATTATGTCATCTTGTGCATCATGTGCATCTATGGTGAAGTGTTTATGTACACACACACCCACACACACACGCACGCACCTGACTGTCAGCGTCTCAGCCAAAGTCACTGCTGCTCCTAAAAGACTTCTCGCCTTTGATGGTGCCAAAATAGCAGCTTGTTAAAAGCGAACGTGGGTCATTGGTTTGGCCCTTGCTGCTCTTTGGAGGCAAAGGCTGTGAGGTTAGGTAGGGAGAAACGGCAACATGTTTTTCTTTTTTTTTTAAATCTCTGAGAGAGCGTCTAGTCCAAAGCAGCAGGTGCTGAATAAAGAGGGGACATTTCACATGCAATAACCTGAACATCGAAGCATTCCAGGCAGAGGATTGGCTTCATCTTCTTCATCAAGTTAGAGAGAAAAGAAAACGTATAGGAAATGGTTGTTGACAATAAACAAGTGCTTCTGTGTTGTCTGCTGAGGCTGAAACTCCTAGTATGATAGAAAAAAAGTGAAGATTTGAGTTAAAACCTTTCTTTCTTTTTGACCGACGACCCTGCTGCCATCTCTTCTCCAAGAGAAGAGAGCCAGCCGTGCATGATGACATCAGATTCTCCTGATCCTATGCATGAGCGGCGCAGTGAACACGTGATCTGCCAGCCAACATGTTAACGATTCAGAGGACTCATAAGTGCAGAAGGTCGGTGGATCGTTTTCAACTTTCACAGTCTGACTGTGCAAAACTGGATAATTAGTGACTGAGAGAGGTCACGTCGCGCGCCAGGCATGCTAATGTGAGACCAGTAACAAATTCTCTTTACGCCTTTCAGATAAAAGAGTGGCCTCAGCCATTATGGAGCGCAGTAATAGCCGGCTTATTACATAATTCACCATCTGCAGCACGTTCAGCTATAACTGAATTATGGCGCCTTCACCCAGTGAGCAGCAACACGCTGAGCTCTCAGTTTATCTCTAATAACCTGATGATTGAGGCTTCAGTGTGGAATAGAGTGTGACTGAACACTAACTCCTTCGTGTCTGTTTGCGTGTTCGCAGCATGATTGTTTACCTCCCCGTGTGTAGTTGTGCGCCAAATTTTGGTGAAACCAAATGTTGATGTTTTGTGTGTACATACAAGTGCAGTATGTGTGTGTTTGTGCGTGTGCATGAGTGTGTGTTTGCATCTGACAATCTGTCACTGCAGCTGTTTAAATAAATTTAAAAAAAAGATTGTTATTGTGAAGAAAGAAAGTTGTGATGATCACTTTGGTGTTTAGTGCGTCCAGGGCCTCTCCGAATGAAACCCTCACAGTCGCAATTAATGCCATCCTTCTTTTGAGATTAAATTCGCTCCGTTTCAGGACGGGAAACACCCTCGTCTCAACGTTTGATTAACAATCTGCTTCCCCTCCCACGCTCTCCTCTCTCGCGGCGCCGTTTTCATCGATTGACAAAAAGAGACGGGAGAAAAAGGAGGCATTACTCTCACTGAGCGGATCTCACCTCCGGTCGTTTTTTCCTCACCTTCAGCTTGTCAAACTTGTCAAACTTCTAGAGTACATCTCCAAAACAATGTGAGAAGAGACGAGCACATTTAACACGTGCAACTATCAGAGTACATTCATGAGAACTTTGCACGATTACAGAAAGATACTCTCACTCACAAACTGTGTAGAAAGTACAGCTGATATACACACAACTGACTTTGGAGAGACTTCTACCTATTGGCAGTGTCATCAGTCGCCCCTCCTTCTCACGTCCGCCTCTCTTCTCCGCATCCATTCTCACCTGTCGCTCAGTGTCACCCTTTACATCATCTCCTCTTCATCGCTTCCCTTCTCCTCTTTATTTCCCTCCTTCACCTCCGATTTGCACACTTGTCTCTTTTTTACCATTTGGCTGCAGCGAACCGTTAAGAGCTGCCTCCAACAGTAGCCGCTTGCCTTGGCTCTCCCATACCTCACGCTCACGCATCTTGTAATGTATTTATACTGGTGTTATGGCCTGGACACACACACACACACACTGAACATTAATGTGGTCTCTCACTGAGCGGTGATGAGTAATGAGTGCGAACCTAACATACGTTTCTGTGCCGGCATGCGTATTTCTGTGTTGCGTGTGAGGTTGTGTAATAGGAAGAATAGAAGGTAGTGGAATGAAAGACTTCGCCTTCACCGATTCTTCCATTAAGATATAACTGTGTCATCCTCAATGTCTTTCTCTGCACGCCTTGTCATTTGTTACTAATAGTGCAACATTCAATATCCTTGGACCAAATATTAGGTTCTTTGTGCCCAGCAAACCCACACAGGAAGAAAGTCCATTTCCACCACAAGCGGCGCACAAACGCTGATTCTGACACACTTTCTTTCCCTCCAAACCTCATTAGCACTGCTGTAAAATTAAAAAGTTGCCCTCTGCTTCTCGATGCTTTGTTCATAGCTCGGGGCACTGCGGCGTGGGCCGTTTTACTTTGAAGTCACTGGTTTGTGTGCGAATGTGCGTGCAGCTCCTCACACATGCATTTGTCTGCGCTTGCCTTTGCATGTATTTGCGTGCACTCCTGTAACTACACACACAACACGTATGTTGGATTTTTTCCCTCTTTCTTCCTTTCCTCTGCTGTGGATTAAGTCATGTGGTAAATATTGGTGTTCTGCATTTTTTTTGCTCCGAGTTAAAACTTCTCCCCGGGCTCACTAATGAATCATTGACGACACCCACGGAACCGCTGTCCCAGGAAATTTACATCCTCCCATTAAAATATGCCTCTGAGGACACGGGGCCTTAGAGCCTCAAACGGGCTTGAAAATTTAAGAGCGACCAAGCCCGAACCCAGAAAGGAGCCGCTCAGACCCCGGACCGGGCCCGAGGTGGAGAAGCTTTTGTGAAGCTCCAAAGCCTGAAATTGCTCATAATTTGCTGATAGTGAAACACCGATGTGCAGGAAAAATGGTTTCAGTTTACAGAAATTGAATTACTTTCGGTAAATATTTGCTCGATTAGCGCAGCGTGAACACAATTATGAGCGATGGCTCCACGGCGTTATCAAAGTATAAATTAGGGCGGCAGCGAATGGATATTGAATGTTTGTAATGATCTACTGTGCACACAATAAAATATTTCAAGTGGTGCCCAGACAAAATACAATAATTTGTGGTGTCTCCCTAAAAAGCTAATTCACAGTCTAGCCTTCAGTATATTACAGCAGACTTTAATAAAACAGGGACAGCCGCTGGAGTTGTCCCTCAGGCTGCAGCTCTGTGCTGAATTTATTATGAATCCAGACATCGCAGAATTCATCTTTTTCCTGGATTATATATTAGCACTGCAGTGGCACCTGCTGCGCGGGTGCAAATGTTCCAGAGTTAGATTCAAGATGCTCAGGCAAAGAGGGGGCAGATCACACAGGATAAGACGGGTGCCAGTAACCACTTTTTTTATATTTAGCCTATTTCAACATTTCTAAAGTTTCCCAGTTGGGCAAAAGTGTTTAACATTTACTGAATGGACTGCAACACGTCGTGATGTAGTTGTTTTGTGTTACGACAGCTTGTCACTAATTCTCACTGTTGTTGCAGGTCAGTGTCTGGGTTCGTCGGTGGTGTAACGAGCTAAGGTAGTGTAGGGAGACAGAACAAAAAAAAACAAGGGAGAAGAAGAGTAAGTGAGCAAGAGAGAAAAAGTGACAGAAGAGCTTGGCCTTTTAACATCTCACTCCCCCTGCCATCCCATACGGAGTGTGTGTGTTGGTGTGCGCGCGCGTGTGTGTGTGGGCGCATGTGCGTGTGATGAAGCAGGGACTACGGTGGGGTGGAGCAGCAGGTCTGTCTTCACCACAGGAGTCGAGCAGTCTAGCTGAAGTCAGCATTTGCTCAGGTTGAAGGGAGACAGGTGGACACCTACTGCATGGAGCAGTGTTTGTTTTTGTGTGTGTGTGTGTGTGTGTGTGTGTGTGTGTGTGCAGTCCTCTAGAAACCAGCCTCTTCTGTGGTCCAACCACTCCAGCATACAATGCCTGGGATTTTGGAAGAGGGGGCACAGAATGAAGGACAGAAGGAGCGAGAGGTGGGAAAGGTGGAGATAGTTAAAAGTGGGAGGAGGAATCAGGAAGGTGGTGAGGAAAGAATGGGAAGGGATAGGCCAATGGAAAGATGTTGGGAATGAGGTGAGGGAGGAGGGAGATAAGCGAGGGATGATTGGATGTCAGACCACAGATAAGAAGCACAAGGTCAACGTTAAGCTCAGAGATCACCGAGCAAGGACATGTCCACTCCTCTGTCTTATATGCTCTACCCCCCACCCCCATGAGTGTCCTATTCTCTTTCTTCTCCTCTACTGTTGCCAACATTCACTCTCTCCTTCCCTGAGAGAAGAATTTCTTTCATTTTTCAGGCATTTTCTCACCCCCTCCTTCTCTGTCTGTCCTGCACACACTATCTGACAGTAATCAGACATCCAATTACAGCAGTGCCCCCAGACTTGGGCTATGTGTGTTTGTGTGTCTGTGTGTGTGTGTGTGTGTGTGTGTGTGTGTGCGTGTGCGTGTGCTGTTTCTTTCTTTTTTCTGAACACACACACACACACCAACAGAGCTTCAGATCCCTGGTACTCCCCGAGCTGGGATGCCCTGCTGTCCTCCAGCCCATGTTTTATCTGGGGATGATGGATCCCACACACACACACACACACACACAGACAGATATACTGCAAACATACAAGAAGAAACTACACACTGCATATGTCATCAAACAGGAAAAAAACCTTGCAAAAAGACATACACACATGCAGGCTCAAACACATGCATATACAGAGAGCGAGAGAGAGGAAGAACAAGGATGCTAGTGAGGATATGTTGTTCCATCTCTTCTGCTGCCTGAGTGTTACTATGGCATTCTGCTCTGACTTTGTGATTTGCCTTTCTGACCACCTCACATGCCAAGACTGGAAAAGACTGCTCTTCCAGATTCTCTTCTTTCACTTTTTGAACTACACATACGATAAATATGATCAGTTCACACTTGAAGCCAGGCATGAATTCACTTACTTAAGATTTAGCAGATGATAAACTAAATATAACAAAAGTCCAACAACAGTTCAGGATGTCTGAATGTCTGAATTGATGTTGCAGACAAGCAACTAGGTGGGATTACAGGTTCTGATTCAAAATCAATTGGATGTGTGTTTTTTCATTTGTTGCTCATCACCAGTTGTGGAGGAAAAAAAGGAGGCTTTGATTTTCATTCGAATAGTTCCCACACACACACACACACACACACCGGACAGTCATTCTCATCAGCACAGATCCACCAATCATTCAGCCAGGCAAGAACACATGAAAAAAGCAGCCTGAAACAGCAGTTGTGAGTAAACAATCAACGCGTACACTTTGTTTAACGGTTTATCAGCGTTCATCTCTGCCAAATCAACACAATCATTCACCCAGGCAGTGCACAAAGAGCCGGCTGCGAAATGAAAACTGCGTGTCAGCAAGTTAATGTAGTCGTTCGTAAAGTGACAGACCCAGTGATGAACTCCACATGCGCACTCACGCAGTCATTAAATATTCAATTGGGACTTCATCGATAAGTCAACATGGCGCGCGCAGCCGGCCCATAGAAACTTCAGCCGGTAATTTGTTCCTATTAGGATCTGCCAATGAACAGAATATATGGGAGACATTATGGTTTTTGAATAGCAATGACCACACAGGCTTATTGCTGCTGATAGCATCTGTGTGGGCAAACATGACGCCTGAATGGCAATGAAAAGAAAAACCTTGGCTCCCTCTCAATGCATCACATGTGTGTGTGTGTGCGCCTGCATACGTGTGTGTTCACTGCAACAGGCCATCACACCTGACTCTGGCGCAGGCTTTTGTGTTCTATGCTATTCAACCGCCACAGTCAGATCGACGGGGCGGCGACAACGTGGGAGCTTTTCCAACACTGGCAACGTCTTTCCACTTCCTCTCCTTTTTTCCAGCAACGATGGATGTGCGGCTGTGACGCAGGGGCGGGCACACGTAATCGACCCATGAGCTGAATCCTACACATTATGCTTTTTGTCAGCCTGCCTGCTCCCCACTAAAACAGTGCGCAAGAAACCCAATGATTTTTCTGGCAAATTCTTCTCAGGTTGGAGCAACAGAATCCCATTAAAAATGTGGCTGACATTTACGACCCAAATGTCAAAATGCTTCCGACAAGTTTATCACAATGGAAAATTTCAAAAAGACCAGAAAGCACTGAGTGGGTTGTGACCACGCAGCACAGATTATACAGAGAGATATTGCTCATGGAAAATTACTTGGGGTGAATCAATATTTCGCCAAATTGAATTGAATTGAATTGAACCGACAGGTTTGAATGTGGGACAAACCTGTCTGTTGGGCAATAACAACGAATCGCATGAATTTCGTTCGTAACCCTAACCCTAACCCAAACCTTGAACCCTAACCCTAACCCTAACTGACGATGCGACAACCCGTTTTTTTGTTGTTTTTTTAAAAATCATATTAAGAACATTTAAAAAAAACAACTACCTGCCCCAGGAGACTTCTGTGCTTTTCAGTGAAAGGGGTCCAGTTCAATACAGTGTGCTGTTTTCTTCACACTGGATGTGAAGAACGTCTTATTCTCTGGCCAGGTGCTGTGAATGCACTATTGCCTTGGCCAACGCTGCCTCATGCATAGATTTTGCCCAATCAATACGTCTTGCACATGAAGTATTCTGCGGGTATTGACGTGCACTCTGTTGGCCTAGGGCTCTCCCTCCTCGCAGCATCAATAGACACAGCGCCTGCTGCCAGAAGCTTAGACGGCGGGACGGGGAAAAAAAAACAGCCAAGGCAGCGCTGCGTGGACGATCGTGGGTCAGAGGGCTCTATTTCATGACAGAGCACGGAGGGGCTTTCGCACTGGTGCGCTGACATTTTCGACGGACGCACAAAGGTTGTTCTTTTCATCTGCAGGGGCGTTTGATATTTCGGTGACTCGCCCCGAACTTGACTGCGCTTAAGCAGGTGGAGCAGCGGCACGTCAGGGGCCATAACGCGGCAGAACGATCTCGGCGTCGGGGATTGCGGTGGTTCGAGCTCTGGCCGCATTGAGCAAAACGCACTGGGAGGAGAAGAGGCGACACTCGTGTTTGGTGCCAGGCCCCTTCAAACCCGCCGCCAGCGACACCACAGCTGTGTGTGCCCACTGGATTAGTCTAGTCCCCCAGATTTGCTCCACACAGGCCGAATATATACAGTTTCAGCCAGCAGACATAAATCACCAGGTCCTACTGTGTGGAGATGTCTCAAGCCTCTCACTTGTTTTCTCTCTGACCCCCCTTCCCCATGGTACACAGCATCAGCCTATCAACCATCCATAAAGCTTCTGACATTCCTATCAGTACGATGAAGGCAGCTAATGGTGGTCAAACACACCTATCTCTTTCCACCGCCCCTTTGATTGTCTCTCTTTCTATACCCAACCAGCATCTGGGGATGGTACAGAACAGGTCCGACCCACCCCAGCTTGTGCCTCCCTTCAAATGAGTCATCCCGCTGCCCCCTCCACCGCATGATGTGTGTCTGTCCATCTGCGCTCTGACTCTGTCTGTCTGCTCTTTACTCACGGCAGCAGCAGCTTTGTTGTGTGGCTCTTCTTCTCTGTTTTGGCCTCATCCCCTTCCATCCCTCCCTCTGTGCTCTCAATTACACTTCCCACAACAAAACAGCGAGTGTGTGTGTGCGTGTGAGAGAGAGAAGAAAACACTTGACTGTGGAACCAACTGTCAGCACATGCACTGGAAAACATGTTGTCCTTTAAGGTAAGACTGGGCATTTTTGAGGAGCCAGGTAACTAATGCACGATGGTGTTTTATGACTAGAAAGACAGGTAGAGAGACAGAAGGATAGACTGAAAGGTAAAGAAGAAAAACACATGAATGCAAACCTACATGACAGAGAGGCAGAGTGGAGTCTACTGGCATTTACTAAGTACTTAATGTCTCAATGATGACAGAAATATACTCTGGATGAACAACCACATGCAAAGGGGGAAAAGGAAATGGCTTGTGCCCAACACAAAGCATGAGATGTGCACAGGCATCCATAAACAAACACACACACACTCACGCATGCATTCGCATTTTCAACTGTAGGCAGCAGGGCTGAGCAAGAGAAAAGGGTCAGTGGTGATGATTTTACAGTTGAGACAGGTAAGAAATTAAAACAGTCTGACCGAACCCTGAGTAGAGATTATTGAGCGATCACTGAATGGAAGACAGGAGAGGAGAGGAGAGGAGGGGAGAGGAGAGGAGGGGAGGGGAGAGGAGAGGAGAGGAGGGGAGAGGACGGGAGAGGAGAGGAGGGGAGAGGAGAGGAGAGGAGATTGTTCATCCTCCAGAGACAGACTCACGACTTCTTTTCACAATCTGAATAATGTCGTCATGGAAGTGAACGCCGCAATTATGTGGCTGTAAAACTTACAATTGTTATTTGAGGATATTGAACCAACATTTATGAAACGTTTCACCAGCTGGTGGAAGCTGAGAAAAAAAAATATTAATCTCTAAAAACATTACTACTGTTCCTGCAGATTTCAAACACACACACACACACCTGCACACAAAGACACACACACACACACATACACACACACACACACAATATCAGATTCCCTAGTTGAGAGAGAAACAGCAGATCAATCTGGCTTCTCCCCTTGGCTACCAGAAATCTCTGGGGCCGCTCCATCTATCGCTCCATCTGACTCACAGCACCTATAACATGCAGACAAACTGCATTTATACACACAAAAACATAACAGGCATGCGCATGTGTCGGGAATAGGGTGAGGCGTCTGCTTTGTGCCGTGTCAACTACAGTTAAGTACATTATGAGTGACTGCTCCTGGTCCTAGCCAATGAGAGGGCAGAGGAGAAAGAAGAGTCAGAGTGCAGCGTTGTTGCTGTCAATCAAAACCTTCCCGGCCACGCTTTAATAATCTCTCTCAAGCTGTTTGATGACAGAGCAGTCAAACGTGGGCAGCATCCCTGATCTGAGGTCAGCAGACAAAGCCAGGGGCGGTCACCTTGGGGTCACAAGAAAGTGTTTAAGTAAAAGATAGGGAATGAAATTCATCTCTAACCCCTTGGAGCCGATTATGATTCTACATGAGGAGCATTTGTTTCAGTTTCTCCTTGAAAAAGACTGAAACGATTAATCGATTATGCAAATATCGTGCACTGCTCTCATTACGTGTGCGTGTTTAACCAGTTTTATGAGTTGTGTGTGTGGTTCTTACTCTCCCTGCCTTTCACTCTGTGAGAGTCTGTACATACTATGAGTGCTGTGTATGAGATGATCCAAAGTGATCTGTCTCTCTGCTGGACGCCCTCTGACCCTGTAATCCAGGAAGTGTGAGAGCGCTCTGCTCCTCTGCTGGGGCCTCCACGCTGCTCGGGGCCAATCAAGTGGCCACATAACACCATTATTTCAGCCTTCCCCTCAGCGGGGGGCGTCAGTGCCCGTCCATCGATCGCCTCCCTTCTTTAATCCTGCTCTCTATATTCATCTTTTCTCTCTCTCGCTCTCTCCCGTTTTCCGTCTACCCCCTGTCTCTTTGCTGGCTTGTCCGTCCCTCTCAGCTTTACCCATCCCATTCTCTCTCTACCTCCATCCTGTCCTCCTTCCGTCCTCATCCCACCACCCCTACTTTTTTTTTTATTTGAAACTCCACATCCATCTACCCCTTCCTCACAGGCCCTTGCGGGGCCGAGGCTCTATAATGAAATCTCAGCAAGCCTTATTGTGTTGATTAAAGCTGTCAGAAAGGAACTAAGAGAGGAAAAATACAGCCAGCAACAGGGGAGAACAAGGGCTCAATGGTGTGTTGCCGGTGCCCTTCTTTCGGCTACTTTTTCACCTTCCCTCCCTTCCATGTTTCTCTCTTTCTCTCCTCCTCCCTCTTCCTCTGTTTCTTTCCATTTGCACACACACAAACACACACCCTACCTCTCTGCCCTTCTCTCCCTCTCTCCCCCCTCCTCCATGCCTTGGCCTCGCTCCCTCCATCCATATCAGGGTGAAGCAGCAACTCTCGAGGTATGCGCAGCAACCTCCTGACCTCAACTTAATGTAGTTCTGTCAAACCGCATCTGCCTCTCAAAGCCGAACCCTCTCTCACACGCCTCACCACAGAACATTGTTCTATGGTTACAGCTACATACGCGCTAGCCGGTTCTCCTGCCCTGAAACGAGGAGAATGTGAACCGCACTGCAAATAACGTGCTTCGCATTGTCCTCCCTCAGCTTATCAGTATGTACCTTCTGCTGCTATTCTGCATCAGACTAAAGACAAAAAAGAACAGCCATGTGAGTCAAAAGTGAGTTTTCACACCTAAAAAGTGAATTACAATACCTGACTGAGAGAATGAATAAACCAGTCTCTTTTGCCTGCAGACTTAACCACACTGAGAGCCCGGACTTAGTATGGCAGATGATTTTTACAAGGTTAGATGTTTTTGAAACTCATCCAACTCAAGTGACAGAGTGTGTTTTATTGAATTTATGCTCCACACAAGCCAGATTAAATCATCGAGCAGTTAGTTGGCCCGACTCCTGATCCATTGCTCAGTGGTCTGGCAGCAGCCAGTGGCCTATGCGCCGACACTGTCATTAGTTCTTACATTTAGCAATTCACTTGAGTGACTAATAGCAGCAGGGTTTCTTGCAGCAACTGTAAAAAAGGAGGCAATCCACCTCAATGAAGAGAGCTAACAGCATCAGAATGTCTGACACTTTAATGAAATCTAATTTTATGCTTATTGAGCTTCAGCGACAATAAGGAAAAGGCAGACAGCAAAGGTTGTGCATTTGATGAGGCGAACAGTTATAATAACTAAACCAGTAACAACAACAAGCCACATTGCTTCCATTTTATTTAGAGCAGGGTGCGGCAATGTCTGGGGAGAAGGAAACAATAACTCTGTTTTTGCAAGTTGAGGAAAGCAGAGACAAGCAGCTCCGTCAGTCACAATCAGAGGCTGATGTGTGAGGAGGAAAAAAACCCCGCAGCTAACCCATTTCCTGGGGGAGACACTGCAATAGACGCACCAGGAATTATGCCTCTCATCGCCAATACAGGAAGGAATAAGTCCTGCGATAGCTCTCAAAAAATGATTATGATCCCAAATAGGGGTAAGAAAATTTCGAGGGAAAGACAAAATGGAAACTAAACCAAGGGGGTGGGGGGTGGGGGGTGGGCAGGAAGTAATTTCCAACTTGAAGATAACGGCATAAACCGAGCGGAGGAGGACGACACAGAAGGGAATCAATTCTGAGGGGAGAGCAAGTTGCCCTTCTTTTTGCTCAGCCGTGCACTTTCAAATAAATAAGCTGGCTAACACAATTCCTTTCGTTTTGCTGCTTTGATGTATCGAATGTGTGCGCGACACACGGAGGAATGCTGACACGCTCAATTGTTTACAAATTGGGGGATCTGCACCGTATGTCAACACGTCGTCGACAAATCGAGTTACTGAAATATCATAAAGATATTTAGTATTGACCCAGGGCATCCATCTCCCAGCAATGCGGCAAGCACCGAACAAACAGGGGCAGAAGCATGATGCATGTATACACAATGAAAGGTAAAAACACACACACAGACATTCATAACACACACGCTGCACAACCAGCAAAGTGAAAGGAGCAAGCACTGTCATTACCGGACGGACCTGGAAGGCATTTCCTCCAGAGGCAAACCTTCTATTAGCATTACATTAACAGAGAGGCGGGCGTGTGACAGCTTGACACGGCTGCACATCAACTGTTTCTCTTTCAATTACACAGATGACAGAGAGACCTCAGGCAATCGAGCCGGACGTCCGCGAGGGGGTCCTTTGAGGAGGCGCTGGAAGCTGTACGCCCCGTGACAGACCAGCAAGCAATCGTCCAGCTGGATGCAAAAATGAGCTGGAAACGGCCCAGGACGCTTAATGAGGACGGCGCTAAATGGTCACTGATTCTGTCACTTTGTCGTAGATTAGGAAGTGCAGGAGAGGTTGAAAGTTGGGCGATGATGGCGTTATTAAACGCCCTCAAATGAGAAACATACAGGCTGCTGCCAATGACCATTTCATTGGAATATAAAGAGGACAAGATGACAACTTTTTATGTTTGACAACTAATTCTGACTATAGATGAAATTTGCAAATAAACACACAAATTGGAGCCTCTTCCAGACATAACAGCCGCTGGACAGAGACAGATGAATAAATCACCGCATGGGCAAAATATGAAGAAAGAAAATTCTGATTCCAAGCTGCGGCAGCGGCGGCGAATTCAGAAGCAGGCTGAAATTGATGAGGACAGGATCTGAATAACTGGAGATGAAAAAAAACGCAGTGTTCCACTTTCTGATCCTGCTTTCACTGACATTCACAGAGTAGAGGCTTAGAAGTTCCTCTGATGACCGAAACCGTAGCAGACAGCACACTTCAGCTTCCGCCTCACTTCTGTTGTTCTGATGGAGCAGTTTAACATTTCTAACAGAAGGGCGAGTTGAACACACACTTACAAAAGAAAATAAAAACTAACAGTTATTGATCTGGTGTTTGGCTATAGGTAAGGCCCTGCCTGATAAAAGTATTCTGAACAAGGTGTTTAAGGAATGAATCAACTGAGCGTAATCGGAGAAGAGTGATTATTTCAAAGAGACTTCATCACTGAAATTGTTTGGGAAGGTCCTTTCCAATTAATTATTTAGTCTATTTTGTCTAATGTCCAATAAGATTGTTGGAAATGCTTGTTTTATTCAGCCAACATTCCAAAATTCATACTGACTCATAACGAATGGATCAGGTATTACTGCGAGAAAATGGTTGATATCAAAAAAGTGACTGCTGTTTCAAATGATTCAGTGATTCTGACTTTATGCAGTTGCATCAGGCAACCAATAGTTGGAGGTTAGATATCTGAGGCCTGCACCTCCGAGTCATTACACGAAGGTGGTCCGGCCATTCGCCCGAACGATTCTGCCACAAAATGAATCGATAACTTGATCAGAAAGTCATTTTGAGGGTTATTGGTGGTCTGGGTAAAAAGATTGTTTATCAGAGGAGCCAGGTACAGGAAAACACATGACCCAGCCATTTCTGCAACGGCCCGAATCAATGGGAGGATGATCAGGGGAGATATTGGCAACATGAGAGCAGGATGAGCAGTACTCTCCTCAGCACAAAACAATTGATAGGCAATCTATCTGGGCTACAGCCAGGAGACGCACACAGACTCTCAGACACCCACAAAAAAATAGAAAAACAAAAAAAAAGAATCAGATTGACACTTAAACAGTCAGAAGATCAGGTGCACACGGAGGGTGACCGCAGTGGAATTAAAACTAATCAGCTGGCATGTAAAGCACTGCATGCTGAGGTTTATAAAGGGTTCAGAAATAAAGAAGGAACAACCCACACACACACACACAAGCATCTCTCTGGTGTCCCTTGGGCAGCTCTTATTCCTTGTAACGAGCTGAATGGCTCCTGGCTAGTAAATAAAGGAAAAGAGAGGAGGTGAAAGAGTGGAAGTCAGGTAAGAGGAGTGGTGGAGGGACAGACGAGGGAGAGAGGGGGAGAGGACGGAGGTGGATGAGGGCAGAGGATTGTAAAAGACATAAGATTCATTAGTCATTCACACCGTGCACTGGAGAGCCCTGATGCCTCACAGTAAAAGAGAGAGAGGGGATTAGAGTTTGGGGGGGGGGTCGCAGAGAAAAGGAGGAGGCAGGAGGGAGAGGCAAATAATGTGGGGGAGGAATAGAAAGCCGAGGGAGTGAAAGTGAGCGAGAAGAGGAGCAAAGATGGTGGAGAGGCTGCATGAGATGAGAGGAGAATTTGGGACGGGGAAAGACAGACGGGGGGGGGGGGCATACAGATAGAGCCAGATCCTGTGAGACATCAAAAGGGGGATCGGGGGCGATGGGGCGGGGGGGTGGGGGCGCAGGAGAAGAACACAATGGATGAAAGCTGTGACGCAGGGTGTTGAAGGGAAGAAGGGGTGAAAGAGTGAAATGGCAAAAAGAGAGAGAGAGAGAGAGATACAGAGAGAGAGGCAGGCGGCCAGGACGAGTGTCGCGGTGCCATAAAATGCCAGCTGTACGCCGCTGCAGTCTCTCCCCTCTCATCACTGTGCTGTTTGAGTTATCACTGTGTCTGCTACCTGAGACAGACACACACACACACACACACACACTCCTCGCAGTTTACAGCATGTTCGCTGATTACTTGGATCTCCTCTCCAGCTCTTTATGAGCTGAGCGGCTGCTACCGGCAATGACATTTACTAGCCACTTGTGTGTGTGTGAGCAGCGTGCGTTTGTGTGCGCGCTCAAACCAGCACAGTGCCTATTTTGCCGTATGTCGTGTGTGAGCCAGAATGTGTGCATGCTAAACAGTCTTGCCAGGTTTCCCTCATGAAGCAGTTCAACAATAAAGTTGTTTCTTGCACCCCCCCCCCCAGCCTGATCATATCCCCCACCTGGAAAGACCGATACTCAGACACGAACATGATGTCATATCTCCATGGAAACGTAATGTCACAGGGTGGCATCAGGCCAATGTCACACATGAAAAGCTCTATTATGGTGCAAATGAAAGTTAAAAACAAAATCCCGCAGGAGACGGTGTAACCCACGCAGAGCACTGAAGAATTACAGGGCCGCACCATTAGTTTTGCATGAAATATAAAATATGTACACTTTTCAAATTAACGCCAACCATTTCCCCCAAACTTTTTAGATTGAATTCCTGTCTTCCAGGCAGCCACGGTTCCAGTTCATTTCGGTGCGCTACGGAAATCAACCCACAGAGACTTAAATCTTGCTTGAAATAGGTAATCCATCACAGTGAACAGTTCATTGCCTTTATTTCTGTTGTCCGAGTTACATTGTCACTGTGCAGTAATGCAGCTGGGAGCGGATTTGAAAAGCCGGTGCATTCAGGGACACTCTCGCATCTGAGTCTCAGATTGTGTAAAGAGACATTATCAGTTATTAATTATTGTCAACCAGATGTTTCTGTCTCCTTGGGGGAGAATGGAGAGAAATTTCTTTGAGATGCTGGTGTGGTTCTTTGACCTGCATAACCCATTTCAAGATCATTTGCTTATATAAAAACAACTCCATTCTTTTTTTTTTTTTTTTTAACGTCCGTGGACTTCGCCTTCCTGTATCTGATCTCAGAAGTTATTTCTTATGCTCTTCCTTCCTGGAGAGCACAGTTATAAATGAGGTTTAATTTGGCTCTGACAAAACCCGAATTTCCCTACAGACTCTTAGCTCAGTACATCATTTCTCCACGAAACCTTTCTTCAGAAACGAAAAGCTTTAATCTTTCCGCACCAGGACAGTGTTTTTTTTTAAAGCACGTACTTGAGCTTTGGCCCCACGGACTAGTGAGAAACCTCACAAGGAAGATCCTGAGCCCGCTTAGTCACTAATCACTGCTTTTCTTCGTACCGGCAGAGCAGGTGATGTAAGGACTGGTCGAGTGTTTTAATACATGCGCCGACACGCCTCGCCGCTGCGCAAACACACACACACGCCGACCGACACTGTTCTGTCTTATCAGCCGTTCCCACAGGCTTCGGGTTCTGTCTCATTCTCTCTTATCTTAATAAGGTCGGTCTTAACTCTAATGTGATGGACTGCACCTCTTCTGGTAATGGACTCACAGCCACACACACTAACATATGCACGCGCTAACTACCCTTTGCACTTGTTCGTACACCTACATGCACACAAACTCCGTGTAATGGTCGCAGACAACACGCTCTCTCTTGCACAAGCGTCCCATCTCATCTTAAAGTGGCTGTCGGTGCTGTCAAACAGAGTCTTGTACAATCTCACCGCCCGCGCCACAGTCCAGGTGTTGAATTACGAGGCGAAGTCGAGACTCATGCAGCTCTCCGACAGCAAAGCACGACCGCAGCCCGATCCAAACTGCAGCTGTTAATTTCATCATCGAACAATCTGGGGTTTTTTTCCTCTCCAGATTGATCTATTTAGTCTATAAAACATTCGAAAAAGCTGAAAGTGGCCATTAAAGTTCCCACATTCCTGAATCCAAAGCTGCTGCTGGTTTAACAGCCTTGGTCCTACTTTTAAATTACATTTCAATTTCAGTTTCATGCAAATAAAACTGGTTTCAAAAAGTTTCTGTTGCATCACACACACGATAATCACCTTGATTCTAATGGAAGCATCCAGCGCACTTAGATTTTGATGAGTGAGGTCCAAGAGTGATTGATGTGCTGTTAGAAAGTTGCGAATCTTTGGCCGTACGTTTTTTTCACAGGGATAATTCTGAAGTGCTAAGTGAGCAGAGTGGAATAGTCATGAGGAGAAATGCCTCGTTCGATTTGTCTCCATCACTGTCTCTGGGGGTGATCTGACTGAATTCTGCAGGCCCTTCAAATCAATTTATGGCTCTGCCCCCACACACACACACACACACACACACACACTTGTCTCCCCATTAAACACGCTCGCTCTCCTCCTTTTCAATCCCTGGACCACCATCTGTTCACTTCCATCCTTCCATCCTTCGTTTTTTTGCTTTCCCTTTTCCTATCTCTCTCCCACCATTTAGCCTCTTCCAATTCATCCATCAATCACTCTTCCCTCTGTCATTCACTTTTTTTTTTTATCTACCTCCTTTCTCCACCCTCTTCCTCCATTACTCCACCGAAGCCGCTTCTTTCTTTTCCTCTGAATGATATCTTCCTCCCTCCCCCGCTCCCTCCTCCTCTCAGTCTGCCGGCCTTCCTCCCCTTATTCTCTGGGTGAAGTGAATTGCGATTGGTTCCTCCCAATCACTTCACAGGTCCAGAGACGAAAACGGCTCCAGTAAAAGATTATGAGGCAGATCCATAACAGCTATCAAAGCTAACAAGGGGGACCTGCTGGATTACACACACACAGACACAGACACACACACATACACACGTACGCTGATATTCATGTACACAGACACAGAGACGCACACAAATACTGTATATCGCACATATCACGGTGCACAATGTGCAGAGCTCCGGCATTACACAGACACACACATACACACACACTTCATTCATTCTAACTCAATTATGGCCTGCTCTTAAATATCAGATAATTAAAACAGTGTCAGCGTTAACGACGTACGCCAGGACACCAGGAGCAGCTCAGCTGGAAGAGAGGAGAGGAGAAAAACAGGGGAGGGAAATTATAAAGGAGAAGATGAAATGCCGAGCGGAGGTCGGAGAGATGGATGGATAATTAGCAGTGCGGAGAGAGAGAGAGCACAGTTCAAATTAGTGTGAAGGGAAAAACCTTGCGATCGGAATTTTAAACATGAAATTATTTGTTTAGTTTGTTTCCACTTCTGCTCACACCGCTGGTGGAGAACATCAGTTCACCTGTCCATGTAACGCTGGTTGTTTTACATGTTTCTGTGGCCGATGGCGTTCTGTGTCGTGATGGATCGTAACGTTGAGTTGTATTGTTATGCACTGGCTGTGAAGAGTCTTGCTCTCTGATTGGCTCAAACTAGTTGAACTTGACATCTCGAATGAAGGGACAGAAAAACCCCCCACACAGTTTTACTGGACGGCTGGTGCAGTGCTGTTTTAGAAGAGAACGGCACAAAACCCTCTCCCCCATTCCTCCATCTTTTCTCTCTGACCTCCGTGTACCTTTGTTTTTCTGCTCCCCTCTGCTACATCACATTTCCCTCTCTGCCTTTCATGTGACCAGAGAAAGAATACAAATCAGCGCTGAGCTCAGCCAAAGTCAAAGAAAGACGGGGAGGACGGGAGGAAGCAGGAGATTTGAAAACATTAGGATGAATACTGAGAGAAAGAGGTGGAGAGAGATGGGGGGGTTCACATGACTGTCAGTAACGTGGCCGCTTCAGTGACTATGAATATGAATATGACTTCAACTGACAGGGGAATATACTGTAGAAAAGTGCTCTGAATAATTTCTATCACATGACATCCACGTCTCCCTCTCCCTCTCCCTATTAGTGATTCAATCTCTCTCTCTCTCTCTCTCTCTCTCTCTCTCTCCCTCTCCCTCCTTCCCTTGTCATTCTCGTTCAACCCTCCCCTCCACCGTGGCAAAAAACGCAGAGAGGTCTCAGCCCCTCGCCCGCTGGGGATTTTCCCTCCCTCGGGATTCTGTGATCTCACTCCCTCACTTTCGATTTCAATTTCAATGCCCGCCATTGGCAACACAGCTGAACAATATTGGCAGACCGACATTGGCAGAGCATCAAAAGCCTCTCTCTCCTTCTATCCCTCTCTTTCTCTCTGCCCTTCAACCTCTTCCCTGAATATCTTTAACTTTCCACTTTTGAAGTTTGCAGTTGCAGTTTCAGTGAGCTTAACTGGCATCAGAGCTGGACATCTGTCTCTCTCTCTCTCTCTCTCACACTGACCCATCCTCGCTTCCAGTTTTTGCAGTTAAAAGTTTCCGCTGAAGTTTCTGTGGTTCGTTACCTCTCCCCTCCTCTCACTTTCTGTCTTGCCTTAGCTAAATCCTCTTTCTCTCGTGGCCTGTTGCGTTCTCACTCCGTCGACGCCTCACTCTTCCATCTCAATACACGTCCCAGTCGGTGAATCCGATGTGCAGCGGGGCGACAGGCTTTTTTTTTGCAGTGTGCTGCCCTCCCAGGCCAACAGAAGGTAATTAGCATTGCCTCAGTCCAAAATCGTCCAACACTTATAATTTTTATTACTCATTCCTCAATTCATAGTCTGGATCCGCCATCCTCCCAGAATACATCGTCATCATCATCACCTGAATTGGCAACATCACCCCACAGTGCTCCCCACCAATCACAGGGGCTCCGGCTTGCCTAACTCATTAGTGTCTCCTCAGTCACGAGCCTTAGTCAGTGAATTAGTCAGCAATTTGTTCCGTGCCTGGGACACAAGGCACTGTGATACGAGTGAAAGGATATCATCTGTTATGTAACTAATTATCTCACGGTGACTCACGCCTGTTTTTCCCTGCTGACAATGTACATTTAAGTCCTGTAACCTGCATCTTGTTTCGGTGCAGCTCTCAGTTGATGCATGCAGCATTAATCACTGCTGCGGCAAAGCTAACTCTGGATATATGGCGATGCAATGCCATGTACCGTCATTTATTTATTTACTAGTTATAAATTGAGGTCTAATCAGTGTCCTCAATCCCACAGACTGGATTAGCGTCTTCAGAAGAGGCCAAGTCAAATTGATGTGTAGCTGCAAAAACATAAAAAGAGGGGGGGGGGCTTCATTTGTGAATAATTGGATCATGACAAGAATCTGAAATTGCTTCATGAATTACATTTCTGGAAGAATTCACTAGAGTGGGCCCAAGCACGTTTTTTTTCTACTCCCGAGAATAAAGCCCTTGGAAAACATTACTTACCTGCATTTATCATCTATGCATAAAATATGCATGAACTGTGCGGAATGAATGGGCGTCATTTTCTCAGGTGTAAGAACTGAGCACACAGAAGGAGAGCGAACCAGGGTGTGTTACATGAGGACACCACTTTTAGAATATTTTGTTTGTTTACAGTTTCACACCGCTTGCTTGAATAAAATTACGACACGTAAAATGAATTTAAAAGGAGTATAGATGGTAAAGTGGTGTGTGAGGTGTCAGAGTCATTTAACCTATGAAAGAGTGTGAACACGAGTCCCTTGACCTCTCTGATGAGCGGTGAGCACATCAAATAAAGTTCGCAGGTCTTCAAGAGCTTCAATTAGCCCAGGCAGCAAAACCTCAGCCTCAAATTAACTCCATCTCTCTTTCTCTCCTCCTGTCCTTCTTTTTCAAAGCCTGGTTAGCGCTATCTGAGCTTCAAATTAATCACTCTTTCATCTCTATCTCTTTTATGCCAACTCTCATCCTTGCACTGTCTCTTATGCTTCCCTCTGCAGCAGCCGCCTAAATGAGTTGTTCTCTCTCATCTTCATCACCTGTCCCTCCCTGCCGCTCAAACTCTCCGTCTCTCTGTCCCCCCGTCGTTCTCCAAAGGCCACCATCGCCGTTCGACCTGTTCAGCATCTCGCTTCCTCATTTGTGTGTCTCTGGCCTCGTTTTTTCCAAAAGCCGACTGATCCCCCCCCACCTTCTCCCCTGTCTATTTTCCACAGGCCATCAACCTCGGTCTCTCACCCTCCTCTCCAAATCTCTCTGTCTCGTTTTACATTTCACTGAATCAGAGGAAACAGAGAGGTGTTTCGACCTTGCGTTTGTGTTTGTCCTTCTCTAAAATGACCAGGGTGGCGACAAAGTGGCATGACAACAAGAGGCTGTAATCATTTCATATCAGGAGCAACAACCTGGTCCTGAATCAAGATGAAGGAAACGCCAAAGCCCCAGAAGATTAAAGGTCCGTTTCAGGAGGAGCACGTCATTCTTACCAAAATAAGAGGTATGTGGGCATCCACAAGGGTGGAAATCAATTCACTGTAATCAGCAAACAACCGCATTTTGAGAATGACTGAACAAATCAGAGCAAATGAAAACACTTTCAGCTTTATGACAGGATGATAAATTTCTTTTTGGAGACACACAAGCATTTAACCAAATGTCTCAATTAAACCTCTTCTCGCGGCTTAATCGGTGCGTACAAACACACTACTCCTATGTTGTACCTCTTCATTATCCACTGGCATGATTCCACTAAACTGCAGCTGATGAGTTGTAATCAGTGATGATTTGGGCATGAGGAGCGACTGATCGGACCGAGATGAGTAACGTTTTGGTCTGGACCTGATGGGGAGGGATTAAAATTCATTTACAAGCCCTCGATACAGCAGGTTAGTCAGAGAGTTGGGTTGTTCAGGTAACCAAAGAACACATTCACATGACACTGTCATACATAGTATGAATAGTATGTAAATGTATACTTTGGTGTATCATACAAAGTACACACTAAAGTACACATAGAACAGTATAATCATAAATATACACTTTAAAGATGTGACCTGTGATGCACTGCAGTCTGAAAAGGCATAATCTCATGGGAGAAGCCGTATACACAAACACACACACACACACACACTCACACATATCCACACTAAACAGTGATTCCCATACAACATACAGTTACTACAGACACACACACACACACAGGGCCCAGAGGGCGTTGTTGCTCTTTCTATGGTAATTGCGTGATCAGGTATTCTGGTTAAGCACTCTCAGGAGAACTGCCTGACGCTATGTTAAACAGTCCATTCTGTTATAGCTGTCACCGTGGCTCTGCTTCTGTGTTTGTTTGTGTATGCGTGTGTGTGTGTGTGTGTGTGTGTGTGCGCACGCTGTAATAATCTATTCTTCCCTGCAGGTATGTCTTCCCTCCTGCATCGCTTGCCATTCTCTCTATCCGTTCACAAAGAAAGAAAAAAGGATGTCACCACCTGCCATGTTTGCATGTGTGTGTGTGTGTGTGTGTGTGTGCATGTGTGCAACATCTGCACATAAGGATCGGTGTTAGCCATCTTTAATTTGGCAGCAGATTTGTACCTATTTGCACTGGCATTGACAAAAAGTCGGGCATATAAGTAGTATTTTAACACCGTAACTGTCCCCAGTACACACACACACACACACACACACAAGTGCAAGTGCAACCCACACAGTTTCTTGGTTGTTAATTAAAGCTATGAAAGGCCAATGTGAGCTGTGACTGGCTGAAAGAGAAGCAGACTAGATGAACCGTACAATGGGCTTTAACTGGCAATACAAGCAGGCTGTTTATTAATGAGAGCGCACACACAAACACACACACAGCAAACGGGCAAATGGACACACGTACAGAACACTAACGCACACATGCACGAGGAAGTATTTAACACGAATAAGCGCCCCCACGTACGCACACACACCGACATGCCCTTCACACACACACACATTCAGACAGAACCACAGCAAAAGGGTTGCGAATGGCTGGGATCCATTTGGAGCAACACACAAACACACAATTTTCACACTGCGAGCCAATTACAGAGGCAGGAACTCGAGTAAACAGTACAAGTCTTGAGGCAATTAGATATTTATCAACAGGCACACCCTGAGGTTTCAAAAGATGAAACTGTACTGTATTTACACAGTCTCAGCAATGGGAGAATGAAAAAAAAACTACACAATCTAAATATCTCTTTCGACATATCTTTGACTCTGTCGTCCGTCTTAGTTTTTAGCGCGGCAGCTCGAGACAGGTGGCGCAACTCAGCATGAAGGACTAACTCCCACAACCTCCTGGGGCTGCAAGAGGAAACCTACAGCTGGGGAGACCAAAGTATGTTTAAAAACAAAACCCACCCACCCTAATGTCAGTTCCAGCAGTGATACATTTTCACAGCAGAAGTCTTAACCCACTCCTCGGTTATGCTCGTTTGTCTAGCCACTGGCGTCCACTGAAATGGTCGTGAATGTGGCCGGACAATGGCTGCCGTTGTCTTTCAAGCAGCAAACTTTCCAGCGTGATTTTAAGTGGAATTTCAACTTTAAAAGCCAGCGACGTGGTTTAACCAAAGCCATTTTTCACCGCAGAGGAGGAAGACACACATTGAAACCGCTCAAAGGCGCCGCTTCACCTTGAGTGTTGATCGCGCAGTCAGCGCAATCACGGGCATAATCTCCTCTTGTTATCGTCATTCAAATGAAAACACAATTTCAGAATTAATGCACACTCATACCTTCTTAATCATTCACTGCAATGCCATCGGAAGGATGCTCTCATTCAAAGCATCCGGCGGTGCATGTGGCATGAAGTGCCTTCAGTGGAAATCAAAGCACAGGAGTATGAGCAACTATGCATATCCACGTGCAAAAAGAAAAGCATTTACAATGTCAGACCACATCAGCAGCCGAGCTGAAATCATGTCATGTTATCAAATATCCAACTATGTTGAGAGGAATAAAATGCGATGGTGAAGCCTGAGCGACAGAAAGGTCGCACGCTCAGTGGCAGCTGTCGGCCTTTCCTGCGCGTGTACAGCACATCCTGTGGAGCTGGGAGAAGTGACGCACGTTACGTTTCGGCCCAGTGCACAGTGGGGGCCTGCGGGCACGGGACCGGTGTTGCGACTGTTTATGTAGCCTGTCAAATCGAATGTCCCGTGGTCGCACGATTGTTTATGTAGCCTGTCAAAACTGGAGAAGCGTGGAATCACATTCACCTCGCAATAAACGCAGAGACCTCGACGCGACCCAACACGCCGCCCCGAGGGGACCGACTTCTCTCCGTCGCTCAGATAAACACTTCCTCCTACCTGATGATTCCTTTATCAGCGGCGCTCTACAACCATCTGCCTCGTGTTTTAACTGTCTCTTCGCTTCAGCGTCGCCCCATCAGCATCCCTTCTGAGACCAAAAGCGCAGGCAACAAAAGACACAGCGTGACCACCTTTCTATTTGAAAACTCCAGAGACTGATTAAATTCAGCTGATGATGCGACGGGTTGCCATTGGGCTCGGCATTTTCGCACAAAACCAGGAGCGGCGTTTGTAACGAATGGCCAATCGCAACGCGGACAGATGTGGAGCAGCCTATTTGAGAAGAGATGATGCTTTATCGATTTGAAGAAATGGGGTCATTGCAGTGGAAGAGGGCGTACAGTGTGAAACGTACTAGCACATAAGCAAACGACTAGCATTTAAAGTGCAAAAAAAAACATATCAAGTTGGAGTGGTGAAAGTGTATTTGTTGGCGACGGCTTCAAGGACAGAAAGCTGCAGACAACATTGTGTAAAAAAAATACAGGTAAACAGTTTTTATCAGCGCCCCGTCACGAAGCCGCAGTGGGCATCACTTCTCTCTGATGCGTTACTGTCGTCACGCCGAGTCTGTGAAATGATTTTCTGTTCACAAAGAGTGTGCGTCACGCTCCCCCCACAGCTGCCGCTTTGAGGCGTATGGGGACGTCCCCCTCTCTCGGGAATGCATTGAAGGATTTCAAAGCACTGAATATGCCACTGTACATGTTATCCCTTATTCATAAGGTGCTCTTCTTATTATTTATTATCCTATTGTCTGTACTCGCTCTTTAAATTGCAGCTCTTACATATATTGTAGGTGTTTTACATCTTACTTCTGTCTTACAATGTGAACTTTTCCATTTCACTTCCATAAAAGCTTGGATGACGAGCGTGTCACTGCAGTGACGTACAGCGACGGTGCTGCACAGAACCACTGAACAACTTACCCACATCAACCACACAATGAATTAACTTGTACTTGGCAAAATGCTGGTTTTGAATTCATATTACTATAATCCAAGGCTGACACAAAGGGAAAACACCTGCAGTGTGTGACGACAAAACACCTGCACACTTCACTCCCTGGTTGGGCACATTGCAGCTGCCACACGTGCATCAACAGGAGGAGAGGAAACCTAATGTTTCCATGACAACCTCACCTCGAAGGTGGATCAACCATGAAGTCCTTGGACTTTGTTAAAACCTTCAGAATTCTGCGGTGCCTCACAGTCGCGTGCGGCACACAGTGCATTTCTTCTTTACTTGTGCATTTTTTAGAATGCCGTCACGTACAGGGTTTTAGCCCATTTGTTAAACTGTTAAACTTATTTATTGCCGATAAGACCCGCTTTCTCCTCTCCGGTGACCTCATCAGTAAATATACAGGCCACGAGAAGTGGCGGTGTTATGACTCCACACAGCCCGGCATACCTGCTGACCCGCAGAGACATAGCGGCATTTTAATAAAGCGAACGACCCGGCACTTGACTAGCTGGAGGTCAGGTGTGCCGTCGCGGGTTCAGCATCGCGCTGCTGCCACGAGTTAGGGTGGCAAATTTCATGAAGGTCACTGAGGTGGAGAAGAGCACAAGGCGAGAGGAGGAGGAAAAATGGCAAAGAGAAAGTCAGACAGAGCGTAAAAAAAAAGACACATCAGAGCGGGTCTCCAGGATGAACACTGCTGAGCGAGTGCGGCCGTCATTATATCATGTTATGTTTTCCCTTTGTTGACGGCAACAGCAGGTTTGCACTGATAACCACTTCTAGACCAGTTCACACCTGGAGGATGGTGACAATGAGTCATAACACTCCTCAGGGATCATGAAAGGATTTTTTAATGGATCAGATTCTTCTTCATCTGGGGACATCTTCCTTGCATTAGGCTGAGAAAAACCTTTTGTGGAACTCGCATCTCAGCTGTCACAAAACTAGAAATCCCTCTTTAGCTTTTGTGCTTCCCCTGTCTCCCGTCTTTTGCCAAAATTCAATAAGTGATATCAATCAGGGGATAATTGCTTTCACCGAGATTCATCCCTGTGAGCGTGCTTTAAGTGTCCACAAGTGTTTAGGAGATTCAGTATATCATAGAGCAGGTCCGACCACCGGCAGTTAAAGTGTAAATCAGCGAGGAAAGGCTGCAGCACTGCAGATCAATAGGACAAAGCTAATCTGGCTGTCAGTCAAGGACAAAGCGAATTCCACTGACAGGCCACGGTGAACACCTAATTTCACCTTAACACAACGAGAAAGGTCGACGGCTAAGCACAAACGACAGAAATGAAAGACCTGTTTCTGTCCACCTCTGAGATCTGAGATCAGAGATTTTGAAAATGAACACAAAATTTAAAAAAACATAATCAGTCTGGTCCAAAAGGTTGTGTTGGGTGAAAACAGAAAGCTTGACACGTAGCAATAATTAAGGTGGGGTGGGGGTCTTAGCCAGGTGTCCTTTGAAAAACACTTTCACACCACTGAGGATGGAAATGAATTAAGTTTAAACAGTAATCCAATTTTCTGCTGAAGTTAGTGGCTCAGAACTCATTAATTAGAAACTATGCGTGGCAAGTGATTCTATTTCCTGTAAAAGGTGCTCTTCAGTTTTAGGTCAAAAGTCGGTGTCGATTTAGGTTGACGGCGTTTCTGTCTGAAAGGGAGAACACCTGGTCCATTAGGGATCCACGAGATGAGCCCGGTCTTGGTCAGACACGAGTCGAGTCTGGAAGAAAACTTAGGTATTTGTGGCGTCCTCGACATATTAATGAAATTGAACTTCATTGGTATTCTCCAGGAGGGGGAACATTACATCCTTGCTCCATTTATTGTCTGACTAGCTCCTGCAATTGACTGCAAGGCCAGTCTGCCTCGACTGCTGGTAAAAAAAAAAAAAAAAAACAGAGAAAGTGAGAAGTTGAAGGCCTGATGAGATTCCTAGTCCCTCCACCAATCAATCATCTTTCTCCCTCTGAATCTGTCTTTCTTTCCTCCACTCATGTCCATTTCTCCTTTTGTTTTTTTTTACCCAGGTTTTTGCAGGTGTGGGTTCAGTGAGACAAAACGCAGCAGCAGCAGGAAAATCATAGGTGTCTGAAAACCCAGTGTACCACATCCCACTGCTCCTGGTAATAGATCAGACCGGCTCTGTTTGTATGCCAGAGCTGCTCCAGTGATTAATTGGAACGGGTGTGCAGACCATGTGCTCACCATATTGTAGACCCGAGCCGTTATATTTACGATAAGATGACTACAAGAGGAAGTGGGTCATTACGGCAGAAAAGCACGCAGCACATTGTTTGATATCACCGCGTCTGCTATTTACATTGTGATATTGGACTGCTCTGCACCTTTCCTGGGCAGTCACACCAGAATAAGGGCAGAATATGTATGACAGGAGGATGCACAAGGCAGAACCACTCCAGCACAGCCAGAGTAAGTCATCTGAACTGATGAATCACGGTTCAAGCATAAAAACATCTTCCTGCTTTAAATCAAACTTGGAGAATCACCATACGGCACTGGAAACAAAATAACTCCGGCCTTGCTATATAAATGACACTGAAACCCCTCGATGCCGGGAAGGACATGGTGGGATTTAAAGGTATGACTGTGCTCGACTAATATTCATCCTTTCAAAAAAATAAGCTTCAAAACATAACGCTAGTGGTTTAGTTGTCAGTGAAGCAGACTCAGGAAGTTTTGACTTTGTAAGGCAATCTGTTGCTTTGTTCCGTTATAAAAAATTAAAAATAAACTACAGAAAATTGAGAGCCTTCTGTGCGAGTCTGCCGAACAGTAATGTACTGGAGTGGGATAATGATCCTCTTGCTTTACATCCCTGTGGCTTCCAGTCAGAGTGATTATCTAGTTTCGTGTGCCTGGCAGTTGGACAGACAGCTGTGCTACCAATTAAGCTTATTCAAAAGCAGGCAGTTTAATTAGTTGAAGGATAGTTGGTGAAGGGACTCGTTCGGAAACAAACGTTGCAAAAAGCAATAATTACCTGCAGCACTGTTAATGGCTCGATATTTCTCTGATTACTTCCTATAAACGTGTGATATTTTGTAAACCTAAATTATGTTAAAGAGTTTCCACGTTAACAAGTCATCACATGCCTCTGCAGTGTAAATTGATAAATCGATAGTCGGAGTTATATTAACGCTGGACTTCATTTTGAAGGGACAGCTGTCACAGTTTTTCAGCAGCAGATATTTTATTTTGAAAAAGCTCCCGAGCGAAAGTATGTTTCACTAGAACGTCTATGGTTTACTACAATCCTTGTCCCCACAGCCTGGCAGCAACCTCCCTCCCTGCTTGAACAGACACATGCGTGCACACTGGGAAATAACACGTCGCAAACTGACACTGATGCACAACACCCGCGAGTGTGGCCACATGAAGACATATGGTCGAGCCCACCGTAGGGGAGGACGTGTAATACAATAAGCCAGAAAAGCTTTGGCAGGGTCTACATGTTATTCATGCATATGTGTGCCTGTGTGTGTGTGTGTGTGTGTGTGTGTGTGTGTGTTAGCGCTCACTGTGGTACTTCCAAAATCATCGACCCTTCCATTCCATGAGGAGGCCATTTTGCTTTTACGCCTCAGTGAAATTATGACTGCAGACCAGCGAAACAGACAGAAGAGGAAGTGTGTGTGAGACATGAGGAGAGGAGGCAAGCGGAGAGGACAGCAGAGGAGAGGAGAGGAGGCGAGGGGAGAGGGGGGAGAGAGGAGTTGAGAGGAGAGGAGGCGGGGGGAGGAGAGGAGAGGAGAAGAGGGGAGAGGAGGCGAGAGGAGAGGAAGCTGCTGCATAGACCCAGGTGTGTAAGATGCAGCAAAGGAGAAAGTGACATAAAAGATATGGGAGTATGAAAGTGTGTCTGTGTGTGTGTGTGTGCACGCACGCGTATGTGTGAGTGTGAGTCGACAGGTGTAAGTGTGTGTCATTTGCCTAAGCCTCTGGATTTGTCTCTTTGGAGCGACTCAGAGTGAACACAGGGCTTAAGGGCATCGCACTGCGGGGATTTATTACACAAATGCAGTGTGTGCGCACATGCGGGGATGGTGTGCGGCGCCGGCGCTCGCACAGTTTGACACACAGTAACAGAGAAAGCCACAGAAAAAAGGGAAGACTGACACACGGACAAAGAGGCGAGCACACCCATCAGGAGATAAAGCCATCAGCAGAGCGAGGCTCTCACGAGGTCACATCCCAAACAAACACCAAAAAATAGGAAACAACACAAACCTCATGTGTTAACATTAGACAGCGTGTACTGAGACATATAAACAGAAGAAGAGCAGGAGTTGTTTCATCAGTCTGAACTACGCTGGAGTCCCTCTGCTGGCTCTCTCTTTTTTTTCACAGTGTTTTTGCATTCCTTCGAAAATCCTTTAAATTCCACCTAAAGTCAAATGTTGTTCATTTCCTCTGGGCTACAGTAACCCTGTGTGTGTCTGCGGTCAGTCTGCTTTCTTTTTCAATTACAGAACGATATGAAAATTATCCACCCCGATTACACCAGATATCTGCTTGATAGCAAGAACGTATCCGCAAGTGTGCTCTTATGATCTCAAGAGCTTACAATCTGCAAAATCATCTGCTGGGGAATAGCAAATTAGTAGGAAGTGTGCATTTCAAATTGAGTATGCAAAACAAATCAGCGGTGGACATGCAAAACGTGTTCCAGGCTTATGAATTTGTACTTGTGCGTTTGCCTCCATTACTCCCCAAATTAGTTTGGTGCTCGCCCTGTCGTTTTGTCGTCACTGAGCAGCTCTGTTGTACGTTTCACCCGCCTTCATCGCCCGACTCCTCTTCAGCACCCTCTCCTTCACTCTGTCCTAAAGCTGATGAGTAGGACGAGGGGACGACTTTGCGCGTCTGTGTGTGTGTGTGTGTGTCTGTCGGAGCCTTGGGGAACGCAGACTTTGAGTGCATTAATACGATCTAAATATAAACACTGCTAATCAGGACATCAAAAAATAAGCACAGGGAAGCACAGATATATGCACACTGGAGACACCCTTTCATGTGCGCCTCACACGCACCCACCCACAGACACACACACAAACACGCACACTCGAACTTTTTTTGTGCACGCTGTCGCCCTGCATCTGTCTCATTTTGTCGTCTTCACCTCTCGGGGCTCAGAAGGAGAAATTAAAGTAGGGAAAAGAGTCAAGGGGTTTGAAAAGGAGCAAGGAATACATATCCTGCGGTTGGTGTGTAACAGGATTACAAGTTTATTCCAGAGCCATGCCCATACAAACTGTAGGTGTGATCTTGAAATGAAAGCAACACTAACTCGGTTTCAAGCTCATTAAAACACACGATACCTCAGTCGGGGGGAGGATAATCAGCATGATCTGCAGTGCAGCTGGCGTTTACACACGTACAAACACATATGCATATGTATCGCAGAGCCACATGCGCACAGTCACAGTTCAAAAACACACACACACACACACACACACACACACACACGCACACATGTAAAATGCCCGAGGTGCTCCACAGAAGAGAGTTAATAATGTGACCTGCTGAGAGGAGATCTCGTTGTCTCTCATAACAGCCTACCAACACATCAATAGATTAAGATGCACAAATTTGTGTGTGTGTGTGTGTGTATGCAAAGCTCAAGAGACAGACGGACCAACTGCTGACTTCCTGCAGGGGAGAGAGAGAGAGAGAGGGAGAGAGACAGAGAGAACCACTTGCAGAAAAAGGCACAGGTGAGACTGCAGAGAGGAGAATAAAAAAGAGGCATATATTTTTCTCTTTCATTGAAAGCTTCCTGCATTCTGCTATGCTGTAAGAACAGCCGGAGGCGTGTGTGCTGTGCGTCCGGCACTGGCCTTCACAAACAAAACACGTGCACACATGCACACTCGGAGGCAGCACGAGCACGAGCGGCAAAACACGGCTTGTTGCGCAGCACATTTTCTTGTATTTCCTAGCTCATGAATTTAGAGCGAGGCTGGAGCCTCCTGAAGGAACAGGTGCGCGCCATTTTTAGTTTTCTATATTTGATGCTTGTGAGGACACTTTTTTTCCTCTTTCAAACAGAATGTAGTTATTTTTGGGAGGCATGACCACATCAAATATTAGCTCTAACTCACACTGAACAAAACTTGCATTTGCCAGAGTGTCTTGACTCCGGGGGCCGAACATTGAGAGAGTGCACTCAGACGCACAGACCACACCGGCTGGCGAGATTCTCGGTGCATGGCAAGTAAAATGTAGAAGAAACCTCCCCCGGGACCTGCGAGGAATGACCTGCCCTGCTGGAGACCATATTTGACACCATAAACTTTCGCCTCCACGAGCGGGGACTCCGCCCCCTCTCTGCTCCCCTGCCTGCACTCCTCCACCTCTCTGTCTCGGCTGCCATAGCAACACAGCAGCCAAATCAAAGAAAGAAAAAAAAACCCACACACATTCAAGTAATGAATGCTAAATAAATAATTTGTCAGGAATGGATTTTTTTTAAATCAATGCATGAGTAATGCTCACCTCTTTCATTCTAACTAAATATTTTACTGGATGTCTGCCTGTGTTTAGGTACTTTGGTCGCCCGTCTGTTCAATAAATAAAACCAGATGTACGGCAGAAAATAAATTTATCCGCCGTTTAAAATGAGAAGGCCCCGCAGTCTCGGCATGCACACCACCCCTTGCGCATAAAATTACACAGAACGAATACAAAAAACATGAATTGTGCATTTCTTTAATTACACAGCGGCATAAATTAAAATATTAACCTCAAAATCTCACATCAAAGCATCGCAATTTTGCATGTGTGTGAATGAGAGGTTCACGCATAAATAGGAAATGAAAAGTTCCATACAAAGCAGATGAAGGGAAAGAGAAAAACGATAATGCCCACATCCTCTCTCAGCATATAGAATATCCAGGACACGCGTGCTCGCCGGCCCGCCATCATTTTTCACTACAGCCACCACTGCTTTTGCCTCTCCCCACAAACAAATGGTAAAGTGGAGTTTGCTGCAGAGACTAGCTTGATGTCCCACAATGTCAATGCGTGTCTCCCTGTGACCCTCCGCTCACTCTGCTGCATCTGCTGCAGCATCAGTAAGCTAAGCTAGCAGTTGAAACAGTGCCGTGCTTGTCGTCAGTAAAGGGAGCGCTTCAGGGGCCTGAGCTGCTGTCGCTGCATTAAATGTTGGCCAGTAAAAAAAAACAAACAAACAGCTGTTAAAGGTAGTTATATAAGGAATGTTTTTTTCTAAGAATCCTGGATGGCAGCTAGATGTAATATCATATCATTAAAATGACACGTTAGCGGAGTAGTAAGAGCGTTCTATTCGGTTCAAATACATTTTTAGTATTTTCCACAGCAGAGAAGCTTAACTACATTTTACAGCCACTTTTCCAGTGGACAGAAGGCATGTGCATCAAAAAGCTTTTCAGCAGAATATTGCTTTAAATGGCTTAAAGCTACAGGATGCCCAGCGTTTGTTTATCATATGTCTCCCAGGTTTGGCATCCAGTGTGGAAGTCCCAGATGTTTGGAGCTTCCCACCAGCTTGAGAACACAAAGACAGGAAGTGACTGGACCGGTTTAATTGGGATTAGGCTGCTAGGAGATAATTTAGTTCCAAGTTTCGCTTCCTGTAAGCTGTTAAGAAATACCTGGTCCCATTTACAATGTTAATGACTTTCAAATTGCTCTTTCCTTTAAACACCATTGTTATATCGCAGTCAGTTTGTTTCAAATCTTGTTACACATTTCTCGACACTTGTCTGGGAGTGAAGGAACACATGCCCACTGCAGAAGGAAGCTGTGAAGGTTTAATATGATGAAGAACGAAGAGGCATGATTAACATACGGGTGTGCAATATTTATGCCAACCTCTGCTTCACCTCTGTTTGAATTTTAAAAAGCATTTCAATAGTTAATGTGGGCCTACTGTACATGTGAGGTGGTGAGAGAGGTGCAGTGGTGAAACTTCCATGACCTGCGATGTTTAAAGGGTCGCTCCAGTTTACTGCCCATTGTGGCTCCATGTGTTGTGCTAACGTTGCGCTCATCATCCCTGTAGTTGAAATTCGGGGAAACAAGGATTCACGCGACATGTTGAGGCAACCAGCACGAGCATCCTGCAGCTTTCTCAAATAAATGTTTCATATTTGTGTGTGCTGCAAGGAAAAGCCATTGAGGCAAACTTATGGGATTCAGCGTTTTACAATATTTCATAGTATTTTTTTTATCAGACGCATCGCTCTGAAATACGCCTTTAATCGTTACTCTGACAAGCAAACTGTTCAAGCGCTTTGCATGAAAATACTCATTAATAAACTGTGACTGGAAATCCGTTCTTTGTTTCTGTCTCGGCCCTGGTCACGCTGCAGTGTGAAGTGTCAGTGACAATAACCAAAGAAAACCTCACATGCGTCATTCTGAGGAGCAGTTCCTGCCGTTTTTCACGCTTCCCCTTTGCTATCTCCATTCATTGATCTGATCTCCTCTTCTCTCTAATTCTTCCCTGTTCTTCCCCCTTCTTCCACTTTTTCCCTCTTGTTCTCACCCCCCCCTTCATCATCTCTCGCTCTCTCTCGTCACATAAAAAAAGCAACAGTCTTGGATGTCTGCAGCGACAGATTTATCACTGACGCGTTCCCACTCAAATCACGTGTTAACAGCGTTAAAGCTCCAGTTTTACAAGTGTGTGTGCGCACGCCACATATGTGTTCATGGATAGGGTGTTGCTTTTTTTTTTTTTTTACAGCAACTGGCTGTTAAAGCTCAACACCCTTCCTAAGCCTATGCGGCGGAAAAAGTCACTGAGTGGGAAAAAACGCTCTAAAAGAAGATGTGGGGATAACGCTGCATATGCTTACATATGTCAGCTGTACTCACATATGAATGATTTGACAACCACATAAGGAACGTGATCCTCCCATCAAAGAGAGGGCGGCAGATAATTTTAGATGAGTGTGTGTGTGTGTGTGTGTGTGTGTGTGTGAATGCAGGCATCCACTCAGTTGGACAGCAAGTGATTCTCAAGGCAGAAAATGTTACTTAAGAAATATATGTACACGATCAACTGAACCGGTCTCCCCACTTGAAGCCAAAATGTGCATGAACACAATGTCAGGTCCGATCGCCTCAGATGAAAGATCAATACTGATTTGTGCCACGTTCACAGTACCCGGACCTTTGGTGAAGAGAGGCTGAAAGAAAAGGTTTTGCGCTCCATCCGAGATAAATGAATCTTGTGCGTTACAGAGCCATTAAGGACGTGCGCATGATGGAAAACACAAAACCATCCAACGGGAGAAAAAAAACTGCAAACAGAGGAAAAGAAGAAAAACGATGAGAAGATGTTACGACCACGTTTAAGCCTGCATAAATTCCCATTTCTCTTTTGAATAATAACAGTTTCATTCAGGAGTGAAAAATGGGGAGGGCCTGGGTAAGTGGTTAAACTTTTAAATCCGCGGTTCCGTGCCGGCAGAGTGGGAATGAATTACTCTGTCAGCGCCAACCTATGGGGACGCGGTGGCGTTTGTTAAAGCAGGGAGCGTCAGAAATGTCTCCGAACCTTCATTTGTCAGGTTCCACCATTGTGTCACCGGGTCTGTTGCCGTCGACAGCCATTCAGATGTAAATATGAGGGAAGGTGATGTAAGGGAGGCACGGGCCTTTCACAGGTGCGACCTCTTCTTTTCAACACCCAAGGTTGTGTTGAGAGCTGGAGCAGCTGAACATTGTGTGGGTCCACACAAGTGGACTGCATCAGAAAAGAGAGCCAAGTTTACTCTGAGGAAACTGCCGTATGGCAGCACAGTTCACTGCACTGTCTCTGCGTCAACTTTCAGATTTGTTCAGATTTCTTTTTTTAATACTATTACAGTCAATATAAATCTACGTCTCGCTGCATTAATTATTCCATCTGGGTGAGGCATCAACATCCTCACACTGAATTCTTGAAGGCAACTGAAGAGGAAACCCAAGTTGAACTTTGAGGAGCGAAAGAAGTTTTGCTGACATAGAATACTGTCTGCTTTTGCTCATACGTCTGATCTTATTTGTGCACTGTAAGAAAGCAAATATTGTTAAGAGACAATGCAATTAACATCAATGCAAAACATCAAATCCTGTGTCAGTTTACATGAGCTGTGCGAAAACCCTTAAAAGGTTGGTTTCTGTGATTTTGCTCTGTTTTCGGGGGGTTTTGGTGCGTTCAAAAGAAATATCGTAGATCGCTGGAATTCAATTTGTAATCTTTGTCATTTTTGTGAGAATTTGTGCCTTTTACGTCTGACAACAGACACGGAAAGATGAGTCATGCTGGGATAGAGGGCGAAACAGAGAGGGTGAACGGTGACAGACAAGGAGGAAAAGGGAAATTTGGGGGAAGAAGCACAGAGGCATGTCTGGAACATTTTCACTCTGATTAAGGTAAAAAAAAAAGAAAAGATGAAAAGGCTACCTGCGCCATCCCCCAGAAAAGGATAGCGAAAAGGACAGAGGACGGCAGGGCAATGAGGGAGACAGAGAGCCAGTAAGGAGACAAGATAACACCGAAACAAAAAGGGAAGGAATGAGAGAGACAGAGAGACGGAGGATGGAGAGCAGCGATTACTCTTCCAGCATCCCGGCATTCGAGCGATGCGACATTGATCGCTGTCAAAGCAACAATGCAATCGCAGAGCCGGCGGAGTTGTAATTCTGCCCCCTCCGTTCACCGCCGGCTAATCAGCCTCTGCCAGCTCACGGGCCATCAGCCTGTTGGGCGACGTGTGTGTGTATAGTGTGTGCGTGGTTGCATGGAGGAATGTGTATTTGTGGCTGACGGTAGGAGCGGATGCACGTGCACGTGTGCGTGAAGTGGTTTCCAAGACTGACTTATTCACACATCCACGGAGTTCATCAGCCAGCACTCAGCTGTCAGTCCTGCCAGGTGGAACATCTCAAAGTCTCTCACACACACAGAGGGAGGAGGGAGCCACCTGGTCCAGGTCCAGCCCACCAGGTTCTGGTTTTTCCAGCCTCCACACACAGCCAGCCTCTGGGTATTGAGTTTCTGTGCAACATGCTCCTGTTCAAATTTGGATTAAGGATTACACCTTCTTGTGGTACATTTATCCAAGACCGGTTTCCACTTGGGTTTCAGAACAACGGCACCAGCAGCAGCACGCCCAGCATCCCAGTGTGTTTCAGAAGTAATCCAATGGTCAACGTGGCGGTATCCCACTTTCCCCTATTTGTAATGTTTCCGACGTTCATTACTACTTGTGGTTCTGTGGCTTGTGTTCATCCACCTCCCCCCGTTTGCCGAACACAAACAAGGAGTCTCATTCTCTTTGCAGTTTTGCATCAGCATACAATGTTGTGGATGTGATCATGAGAGGCTGACAACATCAAAGTTAAATTCCGCTTTGATCGTTGACTGTAAATCTAATTTCCCGCAAACGACACTGCAAGCTTAAAGCCACTAAGCTACACTAAGCCTTTTCCTAAAATCAGCCAAGTGACAGTTTGTATAATGGTGAATGTGTTTTTTTTCTTTCTCTCCACAGCAGATCTAATGAAACAGGATGAGAGAAATGAAGTTCACTCAAACTGATACGACATAAGCTTTAATTAGAGTCTCTGTTTGAATAAAACCTTGCCCCGTGTGTGTATATATATATGTAAAGTACTGCAGGTATGTGTTTGTGTTGACGCTGTTTTCACTGCAAACCGTTCGTTCCACTTTCTGCCTGCGATCCCTTCCTGGTAAAATATCAGGGGAAGTCTACTTTCTACAGTGGGAAAGCACTTCACAACACCAGACTGCTTTATTCCTTCAGTTTTTTTACGCCGACTTTGGGTGCAAATGCCTGTGGTTGTGTGTGTGCAGTATAGTTTGTGCTCATGAATGATAAATCATTTAACCCCTTATCGAGTTCACCGCCCTATTTAAGAGGCGGATGTACTGGTGCAGGATAAAACGTTAGAATATTGTGCTACTGAAGAATTGCCGATGCAGTAATTCATGGTAAAAGAGCCCAAACCAAGTAATGAGTGTATAAATGAACACACTTTTCAGAAGTTGTACATTTCTGTGTTGTAAAACCTTTTTTGACCTATCTTAGGAAATACATGACTTAAAATATTTCACTTTACATGTGATCAATAAAATAAATATGAATTAAATTACAAAAAAAAATTAACTTTTCCATGATATTCATTTTTTTTAAGTGGTAATTCTCAAACTACCCTGATGTTTCAAAGACAAACAAGTCATAGGTTTTTTTTTTTGCTGTGTGGCAACCAGCGTTGCTTTGAGTCATCTATTTTAACCGTGACCCCAGAGCCCTTCAGCAGACATGGAGGAAAATTTACAGAAAAAAATGAGGAAGGAAAGGGAAAAAAAAAACAACTCTAAGTTACTGGAGCAGAACAGTGATGGGACTTGAAAGTGCTTTTAGGTCGTGCAGGCAGGTTCCTCCTATCAGAAACACACAAAACACGCAACGACACGCAATCCTTATCACGTAAACACACAACAAAAAAGTCGATTGTGTACACACGTACACACACACACACACGAGCAAACATGCATCCATAAAATCGCAGCGAGAACACACCTTTGCCGACATGAGCTGCACCAACACAAACACACACCGCCAGACATGAGCACACATGCGCAAACACACACCTATGTGTACCAACTGGTGCAGCAATATTGCTGAAATTACTTCTGGGGCTTAGCAGCAACTGGCTGAGTTTTTTCTTCTTTTTTCTCTCTCCTCAATCTCTTGGTGGACTCACAGTGACAGAGAATGGAGGGCACACACACACACACACACACACACACACTGCCCAGCGTCCTCTCGTGCTCCGTCATAGGGGGAATATAAGTAGTTCTCACCACCTCTGTCAAGAAAACCTGTGGAGCTGAAGTGGACACTATAAAGCTAACATCACAGGTACGGGAGCACATCTCTGCACCATGCAGAGGCACATGCGCTCTGTAGTATGCGTCGCCACAAGGTTTGACAGATTTGTTTTTCTAGGCTTAAAAACTTGCTGTGAAATAACGCACGTCTCGGCTGAACCGCTTTATAAGAGGCAAATCTAATTATTCCTTCATTTCCCAGCCATTAGTAATCACTGAGTCAGGGCTGAAAATACTGAGGTGATTTTGAAAAAAAAGGCATCGCAGAAGAGCCCAGAGTTCTGTTGGACTGGATATTGGGGCGGATGAGGAAATTGCTGAAAATGTCCATTTCAGCTTGGTGAGCTGCTCAGGTAATAATTACCATCCCAGAGGTCCTCTGGCCAGAGCTGCTAATGCCATCCACAGAGAGCTGTTAACTCTTAATAGGTACTGTCAATTAAACCCAGGTGAGAGATAACCAAAGTAAGGCCAACATCAGAGGGATTACTTTTCAATCTGGACAGTGAGACAGATGTTTATAAGCTCTTCCAGATAATTCATGTTTTAGAGGAAAAGCACACAACGCAGGCCTGCAGACACGTAGGCACGTACGAGCGCACACAGAAAGGTTTCACAAACGTCAGAGCTCAGTTTTAAAAGGGATGAGCAGAACCACAAATCAACAGCATAAACAAGGCTACGAGTGGTCGAGAGTTTGGGGGCCTTTCATGAAGACAACAAAGACAGCGTCACCTTGAGATGAAAACCAAGGCTGTGTAATTAGTTACAAATGAATGGGTTGATGTTTGCGCTCCCTGTGTGTGTAATCAAGGACGAGAAGCAGAGAGCCAAATCGACCCGAGGGACACACAGACAGACTGAGTTAGAGAGAGCGGGCTTGTGCGCTTTCTGCTTCTTCTTCTTCTTCTTCTCCTTCTTGAGCATTTATCAGTGTTTTTGTTGTGTATTAGAAAAGTTTTGAGCACAATATAATCACTGTAATCACTGAGCAACACATTTGAGAATTGTAGAATATATCAATCTCTTTGCACACAGTGAGTTACTCAAGTATGACTTTGTTATATATCATGTTTTAATGCATGCTGTAATGCAGTATAATCTAATTCATTTCCTCTGATCATTATATTGTAAAAAATGCGCTCCAACCGTGTTGAAGACTTACTAATTCATTCCAGTGCGCTCATGAATAAAAAGATCATTTCAATAACGCAAGCTAAGTGATTTATCTGCACAAGTTTGGTTCTAAAAATACTGAGATCATGCTTATAAATAGACATACTGCCCATGTAATATGAAACGTAATACATTTCAATTAAAGTGTGATTCCTCCCACCCAGAATAAAACAACATAAGCCAGTAACAAGGTTTGGATAATGGCAAGAGCTGCCTCCATTGTGGAGGGCACTGGTGGACCGAAGGCGAACTAAAGAGGCAAAGCTAAGCAAAAAGGCGGGAGATTAGTTTAGAGCCAGAGAACTAATTAAATGAATCTGGAGATAACCGTTTAATTATTTTCTCTCGGCCCCGTCTCCCCCCCGCTCACTTTCTCCCCTTCTTCATTACCGCCTCGCAGAGCTTCTGTGGAGCAGCCGGTGTCAGAGCGAGGTGACTGCTCCAAGCCGACAAATTCACACACACACACACACACACACACAGATCCACCCACAGCCTTCTCGCATTGACACTAATTCCCTTTCAGTCTCTCACACACAAACACACACACACACACACACACACACACACACACACACACACACACACACACATGCACACACACATCCTCTTTCGCTCCGTCTGCAGTGCGTCTGAATGCAGATGTGGTACTTTTTAATCCCAGATGGATTCCAGCGGGGAGGTGAGGAAGGGTACGGGAAGGAGAAGGCGCCGTGACTTGATTTCAAAGAGGTCTTCTGTCTTTCCCTAAGTACGCCGCCACATCTTCTTTTATAGCATGCCGATCCATATGCTCCGCACGCAGCTCCATATAGGGTGGGGGGTGGGGGGGAGGCGTGACGAGATTCGGAGCCATATGCTGCCATTTCCACAGCGAGCGTCGACAGTGGGGTGGCACAGCGCATCGAGAGAGAGAGCGAGAAAAAGAGAGCCCGTCGAGCACCTGTTTCATTCAGCTTCCACTAACTGAGCAATAAAATTTAAACACCTCCAGGTCTAGACACACTGGTCTGCTGCTGGTTTTGGCTCCTCTGCGAGAAAAGAGAAAAATTGAAAAACATCCTCCTCAGGGAAGCAACAGGGTGTCAGAGAAAAAGTTCTCATTGCTCTGTCTCTTTGATGCACATTTTGGACCACGACTTTCCTGTACGCCCTTTGAAACTGCTCCCTCACAAATCCCCCCTCCCCCATCCACAGTATCATTTGTTCATTAACCCTTGATCACTGGGCTGCATGGGCTCAGTGTGTAAGGCCAAAAAAAAAAAAAAAAAAGCATGTGCACCGCGCGCTCAGTCCATGAGCAGTAACTAATGATGAGTAAACACGTTTGGCCCGTGCTCACTGAGCCGCGTCTGCTACTAGTTCTGCATGAGTGGAAAGCCACTGCTGGAGGTGACAACACTCAGGGTGCATACGCTGGAAAAGTCATGGCAAATGAAATTCAGGACAAGAGTGAGCAAACCGCACAAAAAAACAACAACTTTTACTATTGTAAGGTTGATTATATGCAGACTGTGTGGATTTCACTTTACAACTGCTTTTGGCCAGGAATCATTTTCAGGATATCCTGTAGGACCTGCTATATGTTATTAATATTATCGTGAAAATATGTATTCATCTAAGTGTGTAAACAAGACAAATAATCTTTATAAAAACAGTTTCACACATTTTAATGCTTAAAGGAAAGTAAAGGAGTAGATCAATGACTCAAATTTCTTAACTTCAGCCAGCAAATTAGCCATGCATTAAATGCAAAGCAGGTTTGGACAAAACAAGTCACTATCATTTACATTTTTCTTCAAGGCATTTGTCGCAATCAATGTCGGGCTAATGTTTTGACAGCAACGTCCACATTTACTGTACATCGGCCAGACACGCCAGAGTTTGACAGAGCCGCTCATGATGAATGCCAATATCTGACAAAGAAGGGTGCAGTCAAGTGTAGGTGAGCGTCTCCAGCAGCAGCATCTGCAATTTAAATCCATTCACCGCCGTAGCCACGAATATAAAGTTATTTCAAGCTTTCCCTGAAGCAGTCCTGTTGAGACGAAAGAGATTTCGCTGATGCCGCGTGGGCTCGGCTGGCTGAAAAATTAAGTTTTCCCACACAGCTCCTCCTGGGAGAGGAGCGGCAGAGCATCTGTGGAGCCGCAAACAAAAGTGGGACATGTTCTGTTTCAGAGGCTTTTATCGGGGAGGTAAATATTTTGCTTCCTCAGCGTATTAGATGAGAAAAAGTGACGAGCGTGGGGACCGGCATGACTGGGCAGAATTACTCAGGTTCTGTAACGAGCCAACGCACCGTAGCGCGTGCCCTCCCTGCAAAAAACTTTTGGCGCTTTAATAAGCGTGCATGCGACTCACCAAGAATCACCAGAGGACAATCACACGCACCACTTAATGTGGATGTTTGGTATCAGTATGCAGAGTGACCTGTGAGCTGCGATCATTACACTGCAATCACAAAACAATCACCTAGAAATTCTCCTGTGGCTTTGTGCTGTTTGTGTGGGTCTTTACAGATGTCCACCTGTGTCACAGTCTGTGTGTGAGTGCACGTGTGTATACAGTGGCTGTGTGTGTGTTTGTGTTTGCAGTGGCAGGAAGCATTGTGCATCTATATTAGGACCCCTATCATTATTCTGTCACTGTTCCCGCTTCCTTGTCCCATTCTCCTGCTATCCTACATCTCTCCCTGCCTCTCTTCTTCCACTCTGTGGCTTGATTCGTGACAATAGCACACACACACACACACACACACAGACAGACTCACACACGCGTGCACACACACACTTTTACCTCAGCCCTCTTCTTCACCAACCTCTTTTTTTCTCCTCTCCCATCCCCTCATCTTCTCGGTTCTGTTCACATCTGCAGAGCCGCAGAGTAAACAACTGACTGACTGCTGTCACAGCATGTAGCCCTCCTCCTATACACACACGCACACACCACACACACACACACACACACACACAGATCTGAAAGCACGGTAAACATCTAGGTGCTGACTGCCACAGCGTATACAGCCCTGGGCGAGCCGGCTCCAAAAGCACGCACAGAGGTGGAGATGGACGGATAGACAGCGGCACAAACACAGACAGAACTGTCATCTCTGACAACGCAGGAAGTTTAAAAAAAAAAAAGCAAGAGGGGAAAGACTGGAGTAAAGGATCAACAGAGAGCAATAAAAATAGATCTGCACTGATACTCTCTCAAACAGATTCTTTACTGTCAGTCTGTAAATATTTGTCAACATCCAACGTGACGCGTCGGCAACCAACATTTGAAACACAAACAGGGAGACTGACGGCATTTTTCATCTGTCAACATCACTTGGAAGACTTCACGAGATGATTTGAGGCTGCATTTACCCGTGCTGGCTGCTCCCAGGACCACAGGGACCACGCTTTAAAGTCTGACATCAAAAACAGACGAGCGAGCCGCCTCTGGGGCGTTTTGCTCCTTGCCTTCCCGACGCTCTCATTTCCTCCAGTGTAATTCAGCGCTCGTGTCTCCTGCTCCTAATCTAACCTCTCCTAATGATGAGGTGGTCGCCGGACGTTTGCTCTGTGTCATGTTGTCCTGCCACTCATCCGTCCCCCGCGTCCTGTCTCCTCATAACCAGCTGACAAGTGAAAGGAAAACATCATCTGCGTAAATGTGATAAATGACATGCTGTGACCTTCACAGTTTGGCTGCTGCGTTTTTGCAGAACCGGGTCGGTCCACTTTGATCTTGCATCTCATAGTTCAGTTTAGCCTTTCATTTCTATGTGCGGCTGATTTTCAGCTGTATGACAAGCCTGTTAAGTTACTGCTGATGCAAACTCCACACGTCTGGCTGCATCAAGTGGTGCTTGGAGACTGGTGGAGTCTGTGCCACAGTGCAGTCCACTCATACTGGCTCAACACTTTACACAGTTATTACTTCAGCTCATCTGTAAACCTATGATCTATAAGTACCAGCAGTCCCTGATGCCTCTTTGACCTCGGTGAAGAGCATTCACTGCCAATTCTCAAGCGCGACACAGGCGGCAGGAAAACAAAATGCTGACGTCGACGTGGCGCCTGTATGGGAGCCTGTGCCAATCGTCAGAAAAAGACAAACATATAGGGCTAAGAGAGAAAGAGGAGAAGTCTGATAACTCAGAGCGTACTCGCCACAGTCTGCAATCTGCAGCCTGCAATTTACCCAACGAGTGATTCTTCCCCAGTCCCTCTGGAGATTTAAACAACAGGTATGCCCTCTGTTCTCGCTGTAGCTCTCAAATAACAGGCCAAAGCCGATCATCATGTGTCATACCCCAAAGTGCACTGTGAACATCATATAATAGTTATTTCATCCTATCTTCTGCTTTTTTTAATGGTAGCGTGGGCCTCGGCTCCGCTCTTGCCTAGATCAATGGAGCCATTCTTGAAACAGGCAAAAATGGTGAAAAGTCAACATCATACACACAAGTGACATTTAAGTAGTTCTTGTTTTACTGAGGGCTTCCAAGTAGCCCCTCCTTGGCTCCCTCAGTCCATCCTTTGAGAAACACCTGCCTACATTTAAAGTGCAAACTACCCAACGTTCATTTATCGTCTGAGAGACCTCACCTCACTGTCACTGCAGCGAAGAGACAAGTGCTCAAACACTAAGAAAAGAGAAGGCAGCGCCTACCAGTTTCTCTGGAGATCTGTATGAAGGCCTCCACGCCGCTCTCGCCGTAGTTGCCCTCCGAGGCGAGCGTGGACACGTAGTTCCACTCCATCGCCGTGACGATGTCCATCATGGCCTGGGCCTGGTAGGAGTCTGGCGGCACCACGCGGGAGAAGAAGTCGTAGCGGGTGTTGTCGCTCAGCTCCGGGGCCGTGGAGGCGTAGCTGATCTGGGGGATCTGGACGGGAAGAGGGGCAGAGCAAAGAGAAGACGTTGAGGACACAGTGAAAGGGGAGACGGGGGTGGCTAAAATGCAGCATGTTGGTTAAACGCTCGGAAACTGGAGTTTGTCTGAGTGCTGTCATTTTCATGATGATGTCTTTCTACAAGGGGAGACGTGTGAGATGCTTTCAGTCATTTCATTTCAACGTCACACTCAATTTCTTCACCTACGGGAAGAAAAAAATGCACTCGGTGAAAAAACAGGGGGTTCTTGCGGGGATAACTCTCTCATCTATATTACACTTCCATGCATAATTGAATGTATATGTGATAAAGAGCTTCCTCTCACTCCCTGCAGGATCACTGATTAATAATTCTCGGGGATGTGAGGGGAAGCCATTGTCACCGATCCTGAAATTTAACTGTGGGCTCATTGTTGGCTCAGAGATGTGAAAGAGGCAGAACGAACAGTTCGAGGGTGAGAAACAAAGGGGGGGGCAACTGGGAGACTGGTGGTGGTGGTGGTGGTGGTGGGGGGATAACTAAAAGGTAAACCGGTGACGCAAAGAGCAATTCATCACTCCAACGCTGATGTCTCGGCTGACAGATTAAGGGTAGAGAGAGGGAGATTTGAGGGAGGCGGACAAGATGCAGGAGAGACACAGCAGGGGCCTGACAGGAGGACAGACGGACAAAAAGAGCAGCAGGGCAGAAGGAAGGATGGGGAGACAAAGAGGTTGACAGGATGACAGGAGACACATGCGCGTACACAGGTATCGCTGGCGATAGGCGGCGTAACAGGCTGAAGGTTTTAGCTGGATGACAGGCAGATTGATTTTTCCCCTGACATGGGGGGGCAGCAAGGGAAGACCCTGCACCTGCAGACAAAGACACACACAAAGACAAAGACACACACACACACACACACACACACAGACGCTGGACTGACACCTCATTGGCATTCATTGGAAGTAAGACTTAACTGCCAGTCTAAACCAAAGCATAAGGTGTGTCAGCTGTCTGTCCTTTTCACACAGCCACACACACAAATGTCTGCAACTGCTGAGCACAGCAAAAGTGGGCCAGTGTGTGTGTGTGTGTGTGTGGGGGGGGTCCTCTATGCATGTGTGTGTGACTGCATAGTTTCTAAAGCCCATCAGTCACTGTCTTTATTCCCTCCGAGCGTCATCTGAAGCCCCTGCCACCCTGCATCTACACTTGTCTTGCCATTTTAAAAGGTCAGGAATCTATCCTGGAGTCGTGCAGGATTCCTTTTTTAAATCCTCCCGTCTTCAGCGGTGCAGAAGCACTGCAGTAAACGGGTGTGAAATGGCCCCGAATCTCCAGACCCAGCATTCTGACTTCGGCAGTATATAAATAAAAGTATTTTGGCTTTCTCGGGCTACAGCAATTACAAAAAAGAACTCTCAATCTGAGCGGTATTCATTTACCTCCTCGAGCAAAGAGTATCGAAAAAGTGAGGAGCTCATACGTTTTTCTTTCACAGCAGCAATCAATGCACATCGCTAAGTGGACAGCATCTAATTTTTTTTGTTTTTTTTAGCAGCTGGATATTTGAATTTGGAAAAAAATGTCCTTTTGTTTTTCTGTTGTTTAATAACTTCCCATTTCACTCACTAAACTTTGTGGAAGTGCATGTTTGGGACACTTGAGTGTCTGCTGCTGGCCTCCTCTGCCTGTGTAATACAACAGGAAACTTTCGCAGACTTCAGGACATTCATGCATAATTCATAGAGGGTGGAGATGAGCAAACAAAAAGAGAGAAAAAACTAAATCAAAGCTGGGCCGGCTGAGGAAAACACTCGGTAAAACAACCTGTGTGCATGTGTTTGTGACTCTGTGTTGCATGTGCCTGTGTGCGTGGACTTTAATTTGTGTGTGTGTGTGTGTGTGTGCGCGTGCGCCAGTGTGCGACTGCGCTGTTTCACTTGTCCTTTCACTCTCTATGTGCATCTAAATAGCTAAATATCCATTTCAAAGAGAGACGAATGCACGACTGCAGGAATATGAGATTTTGGTCTGTTTACAGCAGCAGCGGGAAGCTAACCCTGCGACCTGGGCCGACCTGGCACTTTGATCTTTCGTTACTTCGCTCCAAAGCTGGGAAACTGAGACATGTGCAGACACAAACACGCACTTGGGTACACCGTGCAGTCGTCCCCTTGTCATACTTTCCTGAATCATTATCGAGTGAGAGGAGGCCCGGCGGGGAGAAGTGAAAGCTGTGACGGAGAGAGAGTAGCACACCGATTCAGCGATATCTAATATTGACACCTGTCTTCCTGCAGTCACACAACCACAGATTCGCACACACACATACACACACACATATACACACAAAGGCACAGGCACGAGAGTGAGCATGTCTAATGGCAGGTGACTTCTGAGCTCTGCAAATCATACATGTGCTTCGAGTGGCGAGCGACCCTTTTTCAAAGCCACCGGAGCTGGAGTCAAAGTTGGAGGCGGGATATTAACAGCTTGGTTCCCCCACACCGCTGGGGAAGGAGATTATGCCTCCAATCCCTCTAATTTCATTTGCTCTAATGATGTGTGTGGGGGGGGTTGCAAGCCTGTGATAAAATTGGAAAGCGCTTGCTGCTCATTGTGCAGTTTCAATTAGCATTACCAGTACCTTCTCACTCTCGCACATTTATCTGTGGGATCATGTATCATTTCAGTTTATTCACACACATGTCAGTCAGTTTGCATGTTGCCCTCAAAACCCTCGCTTTGGACCAGACTGAAACATATGAACAACTACCGTATGGATTGACAGGAAATTTTGGAGAAAGGATAGTAACTGATCCCCTGATGTTTCCTTCAAGCACGACGAGCTGGTGGAAATTTTGCTGCTTTGAGTGAACCGTCTCATTGGTTCCTCGGTTGGCGCGTTTTCAAACAAACTGAACCACTTCTAAAATGCATGCACAGCAAAGCATTTAAGCGTCTTTCCCCGATCAAGTCATGTTGCTCATCGGAGCCTTCCCGAGGCTCCCGGGATCGCCAAAATCACATAAGAAGTTGAAGGTGCACAGCTCTGCAATCACCCACATTCATTCATTGATTCTGAGCAGAGTCAGAAGGCCTCCGCACCTCCCCACCGAACTCATTAGAAGCCTAAACTATCCTTTAGAACAAGCATTAATCTGCTCCGTGTTGTGCGGCTGCCACTGAATGGCAATTTGGCCACTCCTGCGATGATATTAAATCTTGGTTCTTTTAGACAATTGATCACAATGAAAACCGACTAGACCTCCGTCGGCTATAAAAATAACAGAGATTAATTCTTAAGTGAAGTGCATTCCCCTTCAAGCAAACGCTATTGAAAGAGCGCAAACTAATGTGTTTTCCTTCCATGACGAGCAATCAATGCACACCAGTAGGTTGACGAGCATTTTTGACTGAATCTTAACAATTCTGTTAATGGCTACTCCTGCTTCCCACCAGCTCGCTCCCCCACAGCCGCGACCAGAGTAAGCCAATATCGCTGCACTGCCTGCCACCTCCAGACAGTCAGGTCGGCCCCGTCCACTCCTTAATTACTTTGGCAATAGCGAGGAACAGTTTCATCCTTCACTATAGATCATGCTGAATCCCACTGGGAGGTGTGAATGGATAGCTAACAGACAGATTTGGACCTTAACAGATCTAATGACTCAGGCCAGTGGCTTTTACTGTATGCGGCTTTTCAGCTGGGGACCAAAACTTGGGGAAATTTACGCCATAGTGTTGTCCTCATTCTGAAACTCCTACATGTTGAGGAATGCTATATCATTAGAAACCTGTGCTCCTCGGTGAGACTAAAGAAAGCCACGGGCAGCTAAAGGTGACCTTTTAAAATGCCACTTGGATGGTCTTATGGAAATCATAAATTACCGAAGCAGAATAAATTAGTCCGACCATTGCATTAAAAAGATTACAGCTGCACTGATTGGTCAAAGAATCCTTTAGTTGATGTGATCTTTTGTTAATGAACCATTTCTGTCAGAACAGTACAGTAATAAAAACATCTTTGGGTTTTGGCCTGATGGCACCTTGTATTTTGATGGGGGAACTTTTACAGAAAAACAATAATTAGTAGTTAAATCAATAACAATAAAAGAAAAAATGATTATTGACTGCAGCTGTGAAAAAAACAACAAAAAAGAGACAAACTTCATGTGGAGACCTGACGGGAGCATGTTTAAGACCTGCACTGGCCCTTGAGCCACAGCTTGACAAACAGGAAGCTAATCAACGAGCCTATCTGAGAAGCTGATTATTTGTTAATAACAACTTGTGGTTGTGTGGAAAGTTATGCATCTGATATATGATAGTGTGTGTGAATAACATGCGCCATGATGTGTGTGTGTGTGTGTGTGTGTGTGTGTGTGTGTGTGTGTGTGTTTGGCGGTAATGGAGCTGTCGGGGCCAGAGTCTGAGCATTAGGTTGATAGATGGCAGCGGTCTGAAGCTAATTAACCCAACTGCATTGCACACACGCACAGCCTTTCTGTTTGTTACACACACACACAAACAGCTACAGTAACAGGGTTACTGGGGGTGAAGTGCAGAATGGCTGGCCTCGGTCGATGACGGCGATTAAGTTAATTTAACACATAAACGTGCTTAGGCGTGCACGAACACACGTATAAAACCTTGAAATGCTCTTATCTGTTTAACCTTTTCAAAATGAGTCCACAATGTTTTTATATTCAGAAGAAAAAAATGTCAAATATTTGAATTTATAGTCGTTTTTCAGCAAACAACTCTGGGAGCTTTTCTTTCTTTTTTTGCAAAATCGAGCAGGAACAATTGTGACTATCAGGGCACGGAAACCGAGAGATGGAAGGTACACATGCTGCAAACTGATCCGGCCATGTGGAGCCCAGGTTTTGAGTCAGCCTACAGAGATGTTTACTTACAGTCAAAAATTTGACTGAGCCCTCTAACAGCCAGCCGTGGTCTGCGTCTAATGAGGGGAGGACAGGCGCAGTGGGCCCTCACCGAGTTAATTCACCAGGATGGAGACTGCTGGGGCTGAGAGGGTTGGCCGTCTCTCGCTCCGTCGAACCCCCCGCCATCGTCTCACTCTGGGGCCACCTGTCTTGCCGTTCTCGCTGTCCGTCTTTCCACCTTTTCTCGCTCCAGATTTGCTCACGCTGCTGCTTTTTTTTTTTTTGATGTTTACCGGGCTGACAACCACAGAAACCTGTCATTAAAACTAGTGCTGTCATTTTAACGCGTTAATTCGATTAATTAATTACGCCGCAATTTAACGCGTTAAAAAATTAACGCAATTAATTATGAGTATCAACGGTGGCGAGCCAATGCGTGCGCATTTGAATTTTGGCCCATTGAAGGACCCGTAGTCTTCTCGGCCGTGCTACATCACCTGCGCCGACAAATTAACAAGGCAGTGGGCAACAATTACAGACATGGACAAGACTCAGGAGGGTGAGGCAAGTGCGTCTTCAGTCGGGCCACTGAACGGCAAGTTTATTTACAAAAAGATAGGAGACGGGACGATAAATAAAAACGCTGTGACTTGTAGTTTTTGCAAAAAGGAGTTCTACAGGAGTTTTTACATTTTTGAAGACAGCTTAATACCTTTATTTAACTGTATTGCTGTATTTGTTTTACATTTTTGAATAATGCACCTGGCCTAACTAGTTTGCGGATGTGCTTGACCTTTACTTTTGGATTTCATTTATGAAGCACAGTTCACCAATAAAAAAATTGGATTTCAAATCTTCTCTTCTTACTGTATTCAATTTATTAGTCATGCACTACAATTTCTGAATATCCTAGAATTCAAATTCTTTAGTAGATATGACATTAAAATGCGATTAATTCGATTAATTAATTACAAAATCCTGTAATTAATTCGATTCATTTCTTTAATCGACTGACAACACTAATTAAAACCTAACAGACCTGAAGCTGCAACCTGAAGCTGCTGAGTTATGACTCAAAATCCCTGATGTCATTTCATAGCTGCAGGTTTCCTCAAAGTGGCATTTTCTTTATTTCGACACATTTTCACACTTTATCTGAAATTAATATGGGACTGCTGAGCTTCTGATATTACACTGATCAGTTTGCATTTAGAGCAAAGCACAAAAACATAAAGGGATATGATAGCACAGAGAGACAAAGAGAAAGTATTACCTCACTGTTACCCTCTCTGGATCAAACAGGTTGCTTTAATTGCCGCTAAACAACAGTGATAATCCTTTTAATGTGTTGGCTTGAGCCTGTGCATGCTGCCTAACATCACAGGAGGTTCAGAGCGGAACAGCAGCCTGTAATTTGTTTGCTGACAAGCGAACTACGACAGGTAGACGAGATGAAAGATAGGCAGTGAGGGAAAGTAGGCAAAAGGGAGCTCCTTCGAGAGACCGGGGAAAAAAGAAAAAGGCAGAGAGAGAAGGGAAACAAGCGAGAAGACGGCAGGAGAGGGGGGCAACGAGCAGGGGGCAGGGCGGCAGAAAAGACGACAGAGGAGCATTTAACGGGGGCAAAGAGAATGAAGAAGAGAAGTGGGAAAAAATGAGAGGGGGAGATGAGAGAGAAATGATGAGAGGGAATGTTTAACAGAGGCGTAAGAGACCAAAAAGGAGGGGAAACAGAAAGGGATGAGAAACAAAGGAGCACAGATGAGAGGAAGGACGAGGACAGGGAAAAGACTGGGAGAAGATGAATGGAGGAAGTGGAGATAAGTGATGGAAAACAACAAAGGCAGACAGGAGCGATGCAGAATCCTGGAAAAAAAAAACAACACAAACGAACTGGAGGAGTGAACTGGGAATTGTTTAAAAAGCCAAGTGGATAAGAAGGTACAGACGGATGACGCTGACGGAGGACGGGAGACGAAGGGAGCAAGACAGGAGACAATCGCGCGGAAAGCTAATGACAAAGACAGGATTGATAAGAAGAGGAGGGTTACGAGCGAGATAAAGTGACAGGGTCTGTTTTGAAATGCGTGCTGGGGCTCACTTTAACCCTTTCACGGCCACGCCTTTTGCTCCACACTTCAATAAATCACCAGAGTTGGGGTGCTCTCTCTTCGCTTCCTGTGGAGATTGTCGGGTGTGTTTCTGAGCTAATGACCCTGTGAGACGTTATCTGCCCAGAGTTTTTCAGCGGGGAAGGTGTTGGACTGCTGACGCCTCGTGACTGAATCCAAGGAACTCACTTGTCTCACCACACGCCATATTGGTAACACCCCCCGTTCTCCCTGTTATTTGACTGGATAATTAAGTTAAAGAAAACAAGAAGATGGTGAAAACTAATAATTAGCGTACTCTTGTATGGATGTGTGAGGGGGGCATGAGTTGAGGGACGCGTGGCTTGCAGTAATCAAGTCAACAGATGAAGGTTTACAAGTCACTACATTGATTTTGTCGACTGATCATCGATATGTTTCCGGACCACTTAAGCTTTTTCAACTTGCTGACTTAAACTTAGATTACTGTCAGCCAGCATGATGGCCACTGGTTTACAAAAGCCTTTGCAGTTATTTTTCAGAGTGAAGTTCATTTTTACATATTAAGTTCTGATCTGTAAATGCACCGGATAACTGAGTGGCACTTCAGGCAGCCGGTTCCCGGCATTAACATTACTGAGTCGGACACTCTGTTGTCAGTGTCACAGAGAGGGAGCATGGACGTGGAAAATACAGACTGGAGCCTAAAATTGAACCCTTTATATCTCTGCATGTGTTGCGTGCGACACGGGTGGCTCCAGCAGAGAGGCGGGAGCTGCGACACCAGAGCCACTGCATCAGTCGATTTAAATTTCAAGAGGAGCCTGATTAAAGGCCGCACTTGGTTTGAGAAGATTTACACAGCAGCAGCGATGAATCTGGACCTGCTGCTGGGAGAAGGTCGTGGGGCCGGGCTGGAGGACGGTGCACACACACACAACCCCTCCATAAATGTGCACATGAAAACAAACAGGGGTAGTAGCGGGGTCATTATATTTTCAGGATCTGGGCATGAGTCCAGTATTGGGTTCACTGTGGTAACATCTGTTTCCACGCACACAACCACCGCCGATGTCAGAGCAGCGGAGACGGCCAGAGGGGTAGCTGGGCAGGGACCCCAGGCTATAAGCCTTTAATGTAACTCTGTCAATACATCATCACCTCCTCTGTCACACACACACATATCTCCACTTCCCTGTATCACACACAAGCTTTGTCCCCCGCTGCCTTTCAGTGCCCTGAATCAGAGAGACAGACACCTCCAGCATGTGGATTAATGCTTTATGGCAGTTAAGAAGAAAGCCTCCCCACTGCCAATCATCTGGCTTCTATTAATATTACTCAAGTGAAATCAGTGTGGTGGGAGTCCCTGGCTTGGTTTCTTTGCATTAACTAAATTGAACTAGTTTTTTGTGCAACTATACCGTGATGAGAGGGAAACCGTTATTATGATTTAAGGCGGGCTGGATGACTCCCTCTCTTTCATACATCCAAACAATCAACTGCATGACTGCTTTTAACTAGAGAGAGTGACTGAAAAAAATAATAAAGCATTACCTTTATAGCCTTGGATTCACTTTTGATGTTATCGCTCGCTTCTTTACTCTCTCCTCGCCTGTCCTTATCTCTTCAGCGCTCACTTTTTTCTCTCCCAATAAACATATCAGGCCGAAAATACCCCCGACTTCGCTCGCCATCAGTCCTCACTCTTTAATTTTTCTCAAAAAGCCTCCACTCCACTCCCTCTCGCTCATTTCCCTCTGTTTGTGTATGTTATTTGAATAATATATTCCTCCTACATTTGCATCACTTCAGCAACCTAAATCTCATGTGCAGTGACGCACACGCGCGCACCCACCCACACACACGCACGCGCGCACACACACCCGCTGGAGGAAGGCAGCAGACTACTGATATAAGCCAGCCACCTGCAGCTTCTGCACTGTTTTGTCTCTCCCTGCAGTTACACAAAAGTGCTATCCAACAGTGCTTCATTGTGAGTTTTGTACTCGATCGTGTGTATATGCATGCGTGTGTGTGTGTGTGCAGGAAGGGGGGGGGGCGTGTCAACGTGAGCGCTCGACACCTGCCAGCATTCACTCTCGGGTGTTCCTGTATGCACTTGCCTGCGTCCCACTGCGCGGCTGTAGCAGCAAATGTCACAAAACTCCTCAAAACACACACGCAAAGTCAAACACACAGAAATTCCAGAGTTTTTTGAAATTCAAAAAACACAGCCGAAGGGCAGACACACACGCACATTGAGCGAAATACAGCACACACTGTTGCAGGATTAACAGGTATTCCCCAGCATCAAACCTATTAAGCATAAATTCCCATTGTTACACTTGCAAATGAGCCTCATACATCATGCAATACGCAGGCAGACCTGCACGGGAAGCATTTTAAATTTGTTTAATGAAAAACAACTTAGCAGTAAATTAGAGGCGAGAAAAAGTCTTAAAACCCGTTTGAGCGTGCATGTTCTGGATATGTAATAAGTTCTGGTTTAGTGTTTGGCACAGAGACATACTTTTGGGACAACACAGGGACGACAGATTTCCCTACACACAGCTCCAGCATGCACGGCTATCGTCGCCACTTCTACGAGTGTATGTGTGTGTGTTTACGAGTTTCAGAGCCACAACTCCTGGGCTGCCGCGGTGTGTGTGCGCGCGCATGTGTGCGTCTTGATTTATTTCTCTGTATGAGTCTGTAGACCCTCACACAAGAGACCCATCATCAGCACAGCGGGCGACCACTTCAAGTTGGTCACGCTTTGCATAAAGCATTGTGTATCAGCGTCGCACAATGTGTGCGTGGAGTGTGTGTGTGCGAGTGCTTCACTGAAATAATTCGCCGGTGGGGACATCATAACTGCACCACTGGGTGTTCTCACGATACATTTTCAACATTTATGTCATATCTGCCTGTCCCACAATGGTCTCACAGAGTACCAGTTGGGTCAATACTTTCAATACATTATTTCACAGTGTCAGTTTTCTGATCCAGATTTTTTTAATGACTACACAGCCAAGCAGACGGATCACAGCTTACAGAGATTTTGTGTGTGTGTATGTGTTGTAGGTCGTGTCATCACTGTGAGACACCGGGTCTCTGTTTGTGTTGCCTGTGTGCCTGCCAATGCGACAGGTTTGCGTGGAAGGAGGAAAGCGGGGGCGCAAAGGGCACATCCCCGGAGGGTTCCTCTACTGTCGGACGCAGCGCAATTGAGTTTAACCTTTTGCTCCAGAAAAAAAAGCTACTGATACAGCACCAGATTCAAGGAGTTAAAGTCGCACAGTCTCATTTAAGAGTGTGACCTTGCTTATGCTGTGACGGTTAGAATGGAAGCCCACGGACCCGTGAGGGTTGTCGCACCATCATGCGGGTCAGTAAGGATGATGATGACTTACGGGCAGTTGTTTTATATTGATCTGTATCAGCATTTATCAAAGTGATAAGCAACTGTACCTACTAGCTACAGTAGGCACCTGTGTGATGTAATGTCAAGCTAACAAACCTCTGTTGTTCAGTAGAATTACAGGTCACATTAACAAATACATGCTCAGGACTGGAACATAAAAAAACGCTACTGTGTCAGCAGTGTGTTCTGCTTTTTGCATGAAACATGTCCACCTACTACATGCACATATACATTTGCAGCCCCTGCAAATGCAAGTTATGCCCATTTTCTTATATCATGCATGCCAGCGTGATATACAACACCTCTGAGACTGAACCCCTGAGCGTTTATCGCACTGCTGATTAAAGTAATTCTAATTTCGAGACTCAAGCAGCTTGCTGCCACAGTGCAGCCTTCTCCGAGCAGACAAAAGCGCAAACGCGCTCTGACATTTCAACAATTGCGCAGCAGATGGCGGGACATTACGCTCATCTATTTCTTGTGCTCCCAAGCATCACTAAATGGCCATTTACACGGGCCCACCAACAGGTTAACGCGGGCGAAATAGAAAGTGACTTGTTCGAATGGTAGCTGCGCTGCGGATGCAGGAGGTGAGAAGTGACTGTAAGTAAACGGAGATTGCAGGAAACCAACAGGAGAGTTTGGTCAAAAAGAACTGCCACTAAAGATTATGGAGAGGAAGTAGGCCTGGAGTCAGCCAAGATGTTCAGCGTACATTTCTTAGATATGAAGTGGTTTTAATCACATCCAAGATGAAGCCCCATAGCAAGTGGTCATTATATTAATGTGCTTCTCCTGGATGACTCGGTGTAATGTGAGTGCACAACCAGACAGTAACTGCGCTCACATAGAGTAACAGGTGTAGCCGCTCAAATCCAGCTGCAGCATTATGGTGCAATAATTCACCAGCTAGCGCCGTTAGAGACGAGGTTAAAAGGAAGGGATGTGGTATTTTCCCACTTAAAAGTTTCCGATCGCTAACTTCACTCCGGCACGGGCTCTGCCGCGGAAAGTGCGGGCCAGAGCGCGGGGAGGACCGGCTCGTTATTCGCACCACATGGTCCCGAGGGAAGCGGCATCATTTTATTTTTAGGGGGGGAGAGCGCACTCTAGCTCACACATGCATGTTCGCCTCCTGAGAGGAAGCGATTCCAGTCCCGTGTCTTCCAGTCCGCCTTATGCACACACACACGCACAGACACACATTTGCTTCTCACATTCAAAAACATCTACAAAAGATTTGTCTTGATCTATTCATAGATCAGAATCAGTCACTTCACAAAGTATTCATACCCCTTCCCTTTTTGCCCACTTTATTATGTCGTGGATTACATTTCAAATTGAGGCATCTGCCCATCAATTTACGCTCGATAACCCGTGACGACAAAGTGAAATTATGTTTTCAGAGCTTTGGTCCAGGTGCATTGTGCTTGCTCCAACTGTCCTCCACATGTGTTTCATCCATTGTTTTCACTTTGTCATGATGGGTTATTGAGTGCAGATGGATGTGCAAAAAATTGGCAGTTTTAACCATAAAAAATGAAATCAACAGGACAACAGTGTGCTGCATTTGGTGTCTGAATGCTCTATGAAGCCCGCGGACGAGCGTCACCGCGCCATCTGACGGGCCTCTCAGGTTGTGTGTTGCCACTTTAACAAACCGTTAAAAGTGTGACTCATCGTTTGTCGCATTAGCATGCGTGCAATGTACCAGACTGACTCAGTGAATGTTAATTCTTATAGTTTCCACTCACTAGTTTTGTGGAAGATGGATGCATTTCAATATGTGCATGAATGCACGTGACGTCTTCAACATAATGAACTTGTACTCGTGTGTGTGTGTGTGTGTGTGTGTGTGTGCATGCACATGCAGTGTCTGCAGACGAGGGCATATGAATGCAGCTAGCAGTCTGCCATTATGCTGTTAACGTGTCAAACTGAGTAACAGGCGTCGGCGTGCACACAGACTTAATGAAGTAATGCAGTGTTGGCTAACAGAAAGAGCTACTGCTGAAATCATGCACTCTCAACAGCCTATTAATATAATGGAATGGGTGGGAGGTGGGGAGGGGGGGCGAGGGGAAGAATAAAGAGCGAGAGGGAGGCAGGAGGAGAAAGAAGGATGGAGGGATGATATTGATATCATCTGTGGGTGGGAGAGGACTGGAACAAGAAAATGAGGGATGGTGGAAGTGATGGAGAGAATTTGAGGGAGCGTGAACTGATAGAATGATGATGTACACAGGTAAAAGGGAGATGATATGAAATGTAATGGGATGCGCAGGAGCTGTGGAGAGAGCGGAAGGATGGGACGGATAAGACTGTCATCTCCCATGTCATGGTCATGGGGACAAAAATGGTCCGGTGTTGTTCGGCGCGTAAACAAAATCATCTCTGAATCCCGAAAATAAATGGGGATTTAAAGGCGAATGGCGGCTCATTAGTTACAGATCCGCCGGCTCAGTTTCAGCAGACAGCAAACCCAGAACCGCGGGCCTCATTAACAATCAAACCCAACCTTTGGAAAAACATGGTGCAAATTAGCCCACGTTGTGTAGGAATTCTATCAGATGTGACGCTAACTTTACTTACTCTGCCTCCCGGGGGGTCTGATTAAAAGCCAGTGTAAAGAAACAGAGTGGAAGACTTTTGGTGAAGTTGACAGTGTGACCGCGTCTTTGTTAAAGGCTTTCAACGAGCTGAACCGCTCGGCACCGGCCCGTACTCACTCCACAAAAGCTCTGTCATTAGTGACGTACTTTCAGCCAACCGTCAATTGACTTATTGTATTCAGCTTAGCATCTTCATCTGGTCCGGCTATTTTATGTCTGCGCCTTTAAAATACTCTCCATTCTCACTGCATAATTTATTTTTTCCTCTCTCCACACACATCTTTTCTATCTCCGTTGATTTCAGTCACTTCGACTTTTTCCTCTCGCCCTCTAAAATCCACTCCTCTCTTCTCCTGCTTGCATTTTTTTTTCACATCCCGTCCTCTTTCGCTCCCTCAATCCACTTTACATTTTTGCATACGTCTTATCTGTACGTAACCGGAGAGATGAAGGGGGATGAGATTTTTTATGTCTTTCCTTTCCTTAATTGCTGTTTCTCTTTGTTTTTCCCCTTCTTCTTCTCACATTTTCCTCACATGCATGATCACTGTGGGATCACACCGATTCAAGCTTTTACGTCTGCTGATCCAAGTATTTCTGGAGAGGGAAAATTCCTGTGGTAAACACAGAGTTACGTGTTGTGTATGTTTCCAGCTGACCTCCTTTATCAGACAATCAAGATTAGTTTAACACTATCCTGCTGCCACATCGGTTTGGCTTAAAACACAGAAAGATCAATGTGTGGCACCAAATGCTGCATGTTGCCAATTTAAAGGACTACAAGGAGCCCTTTAATACGCGTCTGAAGTGGAAGTGACATCATCGCTTTTCTTCTCTCCCGCCTGTTTCTCAGCAAAGGTGCCCGCGTCCTCCATCGTACCCACAACCCCGTCATGCCTCCTCCTCTCTGTCTCTACTCCCTCGCTCCCCTGCCGTCTCTCCTCACTTATTTACACCTCTGTCCCAACACCCCATAGGTGTCCCGTCCCGTCGCCCCTCGAAGCTCCACACCCTACGATTAGGAAAGCCCGGGACCTTGATCGCTTCAGTTAAAACACTGGCAAAGGAAACTGGAGTGCTGTTGTAGAGAGCAGCTGCAGTCACAGGTTGCAGTCACGGGGGGGACGGATGACGACATACGTTTGTGTCACCCAGAGCAACGCTCTCACTCTTGTCACACTTTTGCACCTCCATTTGCATCGACAGCGTTTGAACGGAGGGTTTCAACACTGCATCCATCTTCGTCCGGTTTGTTTTCAGTCATTTCTCAGAGAACGAGCGGCTGAGCCGCGCTCGGGACATTTTGAGTGCAACTCAAAGACAACTGTGATTGTAGTCACCACTTCACATGCCAGTGCCCCCCCTCCTAGGCTCCCTCCACCTCCCATCATGATATCCCATTTTCCCCATGTCATTCTCACCAATTCTCACCCTCTCTCCTCTATTCACGTCTCCCTTAAACAATCTCCCATGCTCTTTCACACAATTTTCTTGTTCTGCTCCACCTCCCTCTCTCTCCAGACAACTTTTCTGTTGTCGGTCTGCGTTTCACGTTCAAGCTGAAACCAAAGGAGGACGTTTCATAATGCATCCCTTTTGGGTGAAATCTTGCTTTTCTTGCTTTTTAGTTGGAGAGAAATGGGCAGATGTATAAAGAAACTAAAGGGGAGTGAAGTGAGTCAGTCATATTTAAGTCCTAACACTTGTAACGTGTGTGTCGACGAGCCGTCTACCTGGAGAGGACATGTAATCTAACACTGCAGTAAATGCCTGGAGAAGCAGATGATGAAAGCCAACATGCATTAGCAAGGTAACAAGGCTCATGAGCACCAACACTGTTAGCAGGTGGAGGATTTCCGTTCATGTTTAATATCGGTGATACTGTGATACGCTGACGTCCTACTTAAAGGCGCTCTAATCCATCATTTTAAATTAATCAATGGGATGAATTCCATGCACTGTAATGTTAAAGGGGTCATTCTTAGCAAAAAACTGTTTCCTTTTCCAGTTTATTTTTAGAGGCTTTCAGCTCTTTGTTTTGGTTTTATGGCCCGCCACTTTAGTGATGCCTATCTAGTAATACATCAGTGTTGTGCAGACAGCTCAGTTCTGCTGCACCCAGCAGGAGGACTAAGTCAGCTCTCGCAGGTTAAGCTTAATATTCATGAATAAAGGGGAATTAGCTTCCCTGCAGAATGCACGACTTATTCTTGATGTCAGTGGCTGTGATGGCATGTGAAAGCTCAAACCTGGTTCTTTGATTTGGTTGACACACTGAACACAGGGGGGTCTGGGTAGGGGGGGTACCCTTGTGTAACCTGCCGACGCTTTTCCCCCTGTGTGTGTGTGTGTCTTTCTAACACAGTCAGCTCCACATATTTCCACATCGCTCCACACCTCACTCTCGTAATGATGACAGTAATGAAAGGTGATGGAGCCGCCGTCACATGCTCGCGCGTACCTTCCTTAAGTAGACCGAAAACTGCGGTTAGACACACTACCCAAGTCCAGCGCACATGGCACGTCACTCCGATTACATGGAGACACATGGAACGGCGTGGTGTGGACATTACGCGAGATGTGTCCTACGCAGCAGTGGGAGCACTGATAGCCTTTTGCTGTGTATTTGATGCAAACAACACCTTCAACAAACACGCTGGAGAAAAACCCAACCACTTGTCTCCTAAAGCATCATCCTATAACCCTCCCCTGCTTTCTGAACTCACTCCTCTTCTCTTTACTCTTGCCCCCGGACAGATGACTTGGTTTCTTTTCTTTTCTTTGCAGCTGTATGTCTCTGTCTATCTGTCAGTCTCTTTCTGACGGCGACAGTAATATGATTTCTACAATAGGATACCGCACTTTTCAGCTGCCTACAGGTTTTCATCTGTGTGTCACTCTGTCTCTTATTGTGAGGAGGACAGTAACATAACATCATCCCAGGACACAAGAAAGCCTTCCTACCTGCCTGAATGTCTCTCTGACTCCCTGCCATCCTGCCCAGTAGTCATGGGACCCATTAAAACTGAGGGATTTCACTGTGACAGTTAAGTTTTGAAGGATAATCAAAACGCTATTTGTCATTTTGACAGATAGGAGATAATTGCTGCCCTTCAACACGGTTAGTCACATAAGTGAATCACCGTCCGCAGCACAAACAGCAGCCTTCACTCAGGGAAGAGCAGCTGCTTAACTGAACGCACAAGACTCGAATAACATCCTTAGGAAATGTAAAGTGGCCAGCTTGACGTTGATTGGAAGGTGGCACGAAGCGACCAATCACGGGCTGGAGAAACCCTGCAGGTACTCAATCATGTAAGTGGATCAGCGCACAGCTGGCTATATTACACAAGTGGTAGGTAAACTTTCTAGAGTGCTGTCTCTGCTCTTTCTTGGCCTCTTTTCCCACCCCCACCCGCTGTTCCTCTCTGACAGCAGAGAAATTTGTCTCTTAAGCTAAATTCGGTTGTCGCCATCACTGTATGAGCAAATCATAGTGTCTGGTCAGCTCACAGCTGCAGTTTTGGTGCAAAAACATTAGATTTGCAAACGAGCCAACTACACGCACAAACAATCACAGCTCTTAACATCACTAAAGGCACACTTTGTGAAAGGCACTTATTCCCTTTCTTGCTTCTCACTCATTGCCAGAGATTCCTGCTGTTTTAATCACACCACAGAGATGAAATAGAAAGACACAAACATTAGCTACATTTCTGCAATGACCTTCATACTACACAGCATAATCATACGAATATACAGGAAAGGAAATAGAGCAACTCTGCCTCTGTTGTGGCAGAGTTGGGTGTGTGAGGGTTAAAATCCTGTTTCTACTGAACTGAAACAGGTAACTACAGTAAATCCAGTATGACATAAGGGAAGAAAAAAAGGAGTAAGCAGCCAGTCCGGCTCTGCCCGCAGGGAACAAAATCTGCCTGACAACAAAGCTCACTGCTTCACTTTAATTAACATTAAACCGGAAAGGACTGACGGCGTTTCCGAAACATCACAGGAACTGACGTGCAGCATAGACCAGGGTGGACGGTTGTTGCTGTCTCAGTGTCACCGTGTCCGTCACATATTATCTGGTGACACAGCAATTTTCAGTGGTTTGAAAAAAAGATGCACAACTGTGACCCTATCACAATGACATGGACTCAAGCGGGGTGGGGGGGTGGCGATATGTAGAATGACACCGCTCTTCACATCAGCACTTTCCATTCTCTCTCCTAAAATGTCTGTTTTCCCTCTGCACTTTACTGTGAATACATGCTATTATACTAGACATGTGATGAAATAGAACTTGATAATAATGCCCATCAAATGTGGGTTGTTGCTGCAGAATGTCATGGACTACAGCAGGGAAAAATCTGAACGCTAAAGTACAAGTTATATAAAAATACACTCGCAGCTCGAACATGCGCTACTTTACTTCATTGTGTGGTCAAGCAGTGAAAGACTCTGGCTACAGTCGTTCCACGCTATTCTTTTGTATTCTCTTCCTCTTATAGGATGTGTTAAGAGATCAGAGGAAAGACAGCGTGCGGGTGTGTGTGTGTGTGTGTGTGTGTGTGTGTGTGCTTTGAAGCTCCCCGTCGGCAGCCTGCCGCTGCATACGCACACCCCCGCGCATTATGTGTGCAAATATCCAGATCCAGGTGCACATATGACACGAAGTACAAAGCAGGCTTGTGCGTGGGGGCCTACAGACACACCTGCAGTACTCATCCCCACACACACACACTAACACTTGTGTGCGTGTGTGTGTGTCACATATGAACACGGGTATCAGGTGAAGAGGCTGTAAGCGGGGTCAGGCAAAGGTTAACAACATTCGTGAGTGTCTTCCTCAGATATTAGTCCCTTTCCCCCTGTTCTCATCATATATTTCTGTCTCTTCAGCTTATTTGATCAGTTTGTCCATTTCATCTTTCCTGGTACAACTCTCACTCTTTCTCTCTCTCTCTCTGACTCTGTCTTTATGTCTGTCAACTCCCCCCCCCACTTTCTATCATCTTTACAAAGTAGCTCTTCATTCACCAGCACTGCAGATGTCGCCGACAATCCTTCGCTTCATCCTTTTCTCAGAACAAAAGAAACGGAGAGCGGCGACAGACATCAGCTCACACGTCTTCATCACAAACTGCCCATGTACTGAGTACCGAGTAAAACGGGGGGTGGTATGAGCAAAGTAACGGATAACGGGAAAGAGATTTTTATTTTCAGGTGAGGTGGGCTACTGTACTGAAGAGAAGAAGGGAGGGAGCACAGGAAAAAGAAAGGCTAAAAGTAAATCAGGGAAGTTGTGAAAAGAGAACACAGAAGAGAGGAAGTGAGAAAGGAAGGATGAAAGAGGTAGAGATGTATAATTTATTCCCTCACCATTTCATTAAATATACAGTATATGGGCATTACAGCAGGGAGGGAGCATCCTGACTTTAGCACAATGGAACGCTCTCTCTCTCGCACTGATGTGCACACAAGGGCAGACCCGCACACCCTGTCGCACAAAAAGACAAACTCGGGAGCGGTGGGGGTGGGGGTCAACTGTCTGCCGGTCATTACGCCTTATTCCCCAAGTGATGGATGTAACACTTTGTGCGCTGCAGAATGTGTTTTGGAAATGTGTTTGGAATTGCTTTGTGGCACCGCTGAATGCTTCTGGAATGAGATCATAACAGGCTGAGAGCCACTGTAATGCCATTGTGGAGCGCCGCTTCAACGGCAGGGACTGACTGGGGTGTGTGTTTAAGGTGCATTTCTTATATTTGACAGCTGCATATGTGCGGAATATATTGGGTCGCAGACACGGCATGTGTGTTTACATATGTGTGTGTGTCTGTGTGTTTGACACTGACAATTTAGTGTGTGTGTTTGCTGACAAATGCAATTCTGCTCTAAGTGGGAGGGACAGATGCTTTGTCACATGTACTGCGCTGTCGGGCATGCTTTTTTTTTTAATGTTGAGCTCCGTCGACATGCAGAGCGATTTTAGCTGCACCGATAATATTTTTTGATAGTAACAACTTGACAATTCTGTGATGCACAAGCTTCTCTGATTTAAAGCCAAATACAGGTGAGATTAGGATGACACATCTGCGGGGTGATGCGCAGAGTGACACTTGTGATTTCTCAGGACAGTAATTCAATAAGGCAACAGGGCATGCCTATACACGCTCTGACAAGCAGAAGCATCAACTTCACCTAACATGAGTCTTTACACTCTCACACGTTAACAGCTCAGCTCAAACTTCGCAGATCATTCACAGAGTTGCATTCTTGCTTATTCGAGCGGATGTAATTTCATTTTTTTTCCTGACATTACAAATGCGAGAGCTCCTGTGTTATTTCTCCTCCTGCTGCGTTGCTCAAACTTTCCTTCAGGCTGCGCTCAGCCTGAAGACAGATTGCCCGGACCCCAGAAGAACAGCTGCCACTCCGACATGCATCAGCTAACAGTGATTGCAGTCACTCTGTTACACGCTGAACAAAGGTACGAGGATTTTAAGTAATGTGCAAATTATTGATGATTGCTGATAGCTAAAAGAGCTAAAATCCTGTGCCTGACAGCTGAGGATCCCACACAGGAGGTGGCTGCAAACAAACTACAAATGTTCTACCAAAGCCTCGCTCACAATGAATATTGAATCCAGCATGTTTAATTCAGGCTGGCGTTGAATACTGGATTACAGAGAGGAAAAATTCAGCCAAGAAACACACTCATTCTGAAGGAGGTGTCAGGAGGGACGCCGGGAGGTTGAGCATATCTTGCATGAGCACGCATTATTTGATGCGCATGGTGCAGAGTTGAAGGGACACATGTGGCGTAGGCTGAGCCGAGAGCTTAGGGAAGTGCTGAATTGATCAAAGTGCACTGATGACCCTGAAAATTAGACATTAAAATAGATGCCCTACAACCTGCATCCATATACAGTACATATAGGGTGTGTATGAAAGATGTGTGTTTGTGTGCGAGACAGACCTGTGTGTCTCTATATCTACAGCATATGGCAGCTGTTTTGTTTTTTTCCATATGCAACAAGGCCTATATCCCCAGTACACAGACACTGACACACACACAAACACACAAACACACACCACAATATCCAGGGGGGGGGTCACACAAACATGACATCTGGAAGAGGATGCCCTTGGGTGAGCATGAATTCAGCCGCGCTGCCGCTTTCAACATGTCAGATAGACAAATGTGTGCGTGAGTGTGTGTCTGTGTGTATTTCCCCAAAGATAACATCTTCCATCCAAAGACCACAAATGTTCACTTGAAGGCAAAAGAAATCAGTTTCAGTGTTTTCAAGGATCTGTGTGTGTGTGCCCACTGTATAGTGTATAGCTAGTGCGGTCACACACCAATGTACCACATTAATACAATGACATTCAATCAAATCAATTCACGTACGTTCAGTTAGAAGAGCACAAAATAGCATGGCTCATTTTACTGGCGTTCATCTGAACACTGAAGTGAAGGCTGAGCAGCAGGCGAGGCTAAGGCTACTTCCTGGTACCCTGCAATCTACTGAATTAGTTAAGGTGGATAAGTTATCACTCTGTATACAAAATGCAAAAAAAACAATATTCTCCTTTTTCATACCCGTGGGTGACCTGCAGTATTTATCAATATCACCTCCACAACTATTAAATCGTAACTGTTCAATTCCAAACCACATATACGTCACATTAACCTTTACTACAGTGTCAAAAGACATTACTGGTGACAGTATGTCTCCACAGACTGACATTCAATTCAAAATCATTCATTTCATGCTAAATGACTAACAGCATGTCCCATGTCATCAGTGGGATGATGCACGGCAGGCAGGTCACGACTGAGATGATCAAGGCTGTTCTCGGTTGTCATGATGATCGGTGCGGTGCGCTGCACTTGAACACTGGCCATCTAGCTTTTCATACCACAGTATGAAACAGTATGTGCTATAGAGGAATTGCTCATTGGGAGGGCAAAGTTTATTATCTAATTGTCATTACAAATAAAATGTTTTTTTTATATATAAATGCATTTCTTTTCAGTACAAAAGTGTAAGTAACCTTTCCAGAAAGCAGTGATCCCCAGTGGTGTAGAGCTGAGAAGTAGCAATAACAAGGTTACACCCCACATCATACAAATATAAATAGCTTTTTCGTTCTATTAGAGAGAGAGAGAAATAATTTCAGCCCAGCAAGTTGTGCAGCATGATGCACTGGTGGAATCGATACTTCCACACGCTGCTTCCACATTAAGATGCTTGTGTAAATGGCACCTACAGTACACTTACTGCGCATTAAAATTCCCAGGGTGAAAGCAGAGGTCAGAGGACTGACATCTTGCGAACAATTAAAATGTGATGAAAAAATATGCATTGTGTACACAGTGCATGCACATGTGCCAGTACAGAACGGCTGCAGCCGATTCCAGGAACAAAATGTGACGTCTCTGTTCGGGAGCAGCGGAGATAACTGTGCAGAGCCCTCAGGTGCTGGCTGTGTACCTCCGAGTGTTCCTGTGTGTTCGTGGTGACAAGGTGCAGAATAGTGATAAACTGGGATGAGTCACCTGTGCGTCTGGCCTTTTACCGCGCGCACTCAAGGTCAGAGCAAGATGTGTGCATCATCCGCTCTAAGTATGCGGACAGGAAGGAGAGGGTCGAGGACTGAGAGTGCATGCGCTGTCAAGATTCTCTTTTGCCTCATTCATTCATATTCGCAGTTACGCATTTGGCAGAGGCTTATTTATTCAAACTGGCTTACAGATGAGGAGCCTCCTTCGAGGCTCCAAGTTTTGCACAGGTGCGCACCCTCCCCCACCGTCAGCGCCGATCACATCGGTGGTGAGATGGTATGATCAGGCTGGGCATTTCAGCCCCGCTGGGCAGCGAGGAGCCTTCTGATGTCTCCTGCAGTACATCTGCCCCCCACCACCACTCACTGGACATGAATATTTATGAGGATAACATCAGCAAACTGAAGTAACTAATTACAATATTGTGCCGACTCAGCAACCTGGTTTGCATTCCCACCTGCCATCCTCATCTTGGAAATCTTTTGCCTCGCCAGTTTGGAATCAGGGAGTATCCTCCTGCTGCTTACCATCAATATTTATGAACAAGTCAACAGAGCAAGGAAGCTATTTATTATAATAGCGTGCAGACCATTATACGGTTGCACAGTTATACAGTAGCATGTGTCCCCACCTGGCATCCACAATCTGGAAATCTTTCTCCTCTGCATTTTAAAATTCCAACACCTGAGCTGTGGACCGACATAAGAATTTAACCCAGGGAATGGACATCATATTCCCCAGAGCATGAACTTTCTTCCACTGATGCCACTGTATACATTCAGTGAATTACTGATCACCACACTGGGATCAATTCTGAGTTTTGAAAATTGCCAAGGCTGCATTTTTTCCCCCCATTATTGACTAACTGTTTCAGTTTGTTTTAAACGGAACTGACAATATCGTCTGGTTTCAGGATTTTCGTCTTTGCATGGTTATGCAGTGGGGTTGAGGAGTCTGAGACCTTTTTCCCCCCACTCAAGCTTGGAGGTCCACCACTTCCACCTTTATTGGAATTACTTTGAAGTCAGTAGACCGCAAAGTATTTAACATGCTTTTTTATTCTTGCTCTGGTGACAAGGATTGGTGTTCTCGCCGCATGAATATTCAGAGCCAAAGTCATATCAGTGCATTCCAGCTCAGATCTTAAGACAAAAAAGAAAAACTTTATATACCTTAAAAGGAAGTAGCATTTTACACAGTTGAGTAAACATAATGAAAACAGAATGGATCCAGACTTACATATGAAAAGCATCATGTCCTTTCTTTGGGTGGGGGACAGAACGCTGTGTACAGCAGATGGTAAGAATGCCAAAGGGAGACAACAAAGCTACTTACAAGGTTGCATGAAGGCCGAGACGGTTCCCACTCCTTCAGTGTGTTTCCACAGCAATGTCAACAAAGCACTGCATGTTCTCGCACAAAAACACACGCGTACATGTACAAATGACATTCTCCATGATGACAACACGCGTAACACATTTGTACACAGTCAAATTCACTGCTTTACACACAGCTCATCAGCACAACCGGGCTATTTTTATGAAGAAAATAACAGGGCCAGCTGTGTTTGTGACCTTTTCCCCAAAGTAGTGAATATTTTGTTGATGCAAAAGTCCTTCACTATGGTGGGGTGGGGGGGTGGGGGGTGGGGGAGGGGCTGTATGAACTACATCTGAGAGACAGGTGGCGAGGATGCGAAAAAAAGGACAAAGAAAAATCAAATAGGAATGCGTCCCCAAAGTTGTTGTTAATCCTTAATGTGAAATAAACAGGATCTGAGTTGCTAACTTCCTCACAGAGCAGAGACATTTATCTTTATAGTTCAGGCTACAGTAGATTAAGCTTCACTGCTGGTATTTCAAATTGAGGAGTGCCTAATTAAAAGTGCAAATGTCATAATGACGAATGCTGATAATGACAGAGAAGGGCAGAGTGTGAGGAAACAATGGGATGGAGGGGACAGGAAAAAGACATGGAGGCATCATAGGAAAAGAAAACAAGCCACTGAGGAGCAGGAGAAACAAGTTGAATATTTGAAGAAAGAAAAAATAATCACAGGGGAATAACTTTGCAAAGAAAAGAAACCAGAATACCAGACTTGTTGCACTCTTGGTTAAATCGTATAACAATTTGAAAACATCCAACCTAATGAGGATGCTGTCACATCTAACCTTTGACTCACCAGGTGTTGATGCTGTCAATGAGGTTAGAGAGACAGAGATTTTGTCTCTGCGCTTCACAAATTAACAACCTCTCTTTGCAGCTTTGTCACAGTGTGGCTATAAATATTTGTTCCTTGCTTACACTTGAAAACGAGGTGATGTTCGCAAGTCTAGCGATGGGCCTAAAACAGACAGGAAGTATATACAGTACTCAGTACATCTGTGATAAGGCGAGATTTAGAATTTTTTTCCTGTCGTTTATTTTGTGAACGTTTTACTTTATGGTCAGTGCAACCCCGGCGCTGGCAGACTCACAATGTCTCGCTCAAGGACACTTCAGCAGGACGAACACCAGCTCATCAATGATTTGTCCGACTTGAAAGAGCATAATCACTCCATTTCATTCAGTTTGCCTTTTTGTTGGTCAATATTAGCGGCATGAAAGGGGATACAGTCTGGAATGAGATAACTCTGTCAATAACACTTCCTCTCATATCACTGCCAAGATATAAAGGTTTGGGGGGGGTTTAACGCAGGACTACTGACTTGGGGTCAGGCTCCACTTTCTTTAAACTCTACGAGAAATGACAGCTCCCAGTTTGTTGCCAAGTTATGAAGAACAGCAGTGATATTCGAGGTCAATGCCACGTTTTCGTTCACGTCAATATAAAATATTGCTGTGTGGATTAAACCCTGAGACAGTTTCATCTTTATCATGCTCCGAGTGACTGCCAACCACGATTTTTCTGACATCAATATTAGATTTCCTCGCTGCCAAGAGCTGTCATTGTTTCCTACAGCAGTTGCACTAATTTCGAAGCAGTTTTTTTTCTTTTTTCTTTTTGCAGAGTGCACTGTAGGTCAGCATGACTTTCTTTGAAATTGATGTAAGACGACGATGATGACAGGTGCCTTAATCTGCGATACCTTGATCTACTCTGATAAGAAAATGCTCGGTACATTCTGCACAATCTGAGCCCCGGGGATTTGAAGACACTTCATTACTGTTAGTGAGCGTTTACAATTTGTTTTCCACTACAAACACTAAAGTGGGTAAAAGACAGACCAGAAAACACACAATGGGCTTCCTTTATGGAGTTTCGGGCTTACGTCAACTCGTTCCGAACAAATGACGAGCGCGTGCTGCTTTCCGGGATGCCGATCCATCTCTTTGAACACTTGCGAGAAGCAGAGAAACAGGGAGCTGAAGGGGAAAAGACAGAGACTGAGAGATAGACAAAGAGACAGCGATGAGGGACTGAGTGACAAAGATCTTCGCCTGCAGCCTTACAGCCGGCAATCCTCTCTTTTCTCACTTTTTTTTCTTTCTTAGGAAAGAGCAGAGGATGAGATACCAGAGAAAGAGTCTAAACGCTTCAGGATGAGTGATGGACAGAGTATACCGTATACACACACACTGTAATATAGTATAGTAATATAGTGTGTTAAACATTCAAGGACACTGCCCTTATCATTTTGTATTTAATAATGAACACAAAGCTAGATATACTGTTTTCACATGGCTCTTAATAATAAAAGTGCTCTTAGGACAATATATGACAATAATATACTGTAGTCTAATGCAATTTAAAACTACTTTGCCAGGCAACTACTTCTACCAAATCTAAAGACTTAATTTTTTTTTTAAAGTTCCAAGCAAGAATGGATTCTAACACCTCATTTCTATATGGATTGAGAGTTTAGGAAGCTTGTAAATGGCATAAATAAATACCAAGAGTGTCAGCTGATCACCAGGCAAAAAAAAAGTCAGTTTCAGCAGAATGTTACAAACCCGAGCACTATTCTCCCCAGCGTACTGCTTCAAGGGGCTACAGAGAGAGGGAGAGCGTGTCCGGCTGACACAGCGACACGGTGACTGATGTGACAAGAGACAGAGTCTTTGATTGTCACAGACACACACGCACAAAGAACCACACATGTGTTTCGAAAGGATGGGCATGCTCTACCTCAACCCACACTCGCAAACATGCAGTGCAGTGCCCCCCAGGTCTCAAGGCAGATCAGAGGTCGCTGCGTCATCAGAGCTGACCATCAAACGGTGAAAAAGGAATCTGCATAGAGCGGGAAAAAGAGAGGGAGTGTGTGTGGGGGGCTTATGAGGACAGCAACAGAGGATTAAGAAAAAAAATCACCTGAAGCGAAAGGTGGAAACGTGAACCTTGCTCAGCACCATCAGCGTGGCTCCTGATAACATGCTTATGTTGGCGTAGCAGTGTAAGACCGCAGCAGCTGGTCGCTACCCGGTCCTTCGTGCACGCCGGGGGGTGACGCTGCTGCAAGATGTAAAATCCTGACTCAATGGCAAACGCTCTCACAGAAATCCTCTTTTTGTGTCCCTCATCCATCCATCCCTCCTGTCCCCCCTCAGGGTTGTCTTTACCACTCAAGCTCTCTCCAATCCACTGTGCTCCCACCATCTTTCCACCCATCCATCCATTCATCCCACCAGGTCAATCCACTTCCCTCTGCCGCCCGGCCACCCCTCACTCCCCCCTTTTCACCTCTCGTCGGTGCCATCGTGGACCCCTTCCCAGCTCCTCTCAGCCTCTTTCCTCCCTGTCAGGGGCCATTAGTTCAGCCTGAATGGCGACTCCCCCAGCAGAAATCCCTCCAACTTCACTCTGCTCCACAGCACACGCAGTGGCACATCACGCAGGACCTCTCCATTCTACCTCTGCTGCTCATTCTTCACCGTTTCTTTCCCTTTCAGCTCAGCTCATCAGCAGCTACAGCTAGAAATCACATTTTCTAAATGTTGTAACTCACCTCCTTTGAGCAGACTGACAATTGTCACAGACACAGACAATGAAGAGACATAGAAATGCCACCTCCCACAATAAATACTTGCAAACAGACCAAATTACGTGTGACACACAGCAAAACTGAAATTCATCGCCCCTGCATGTGGGTCACAAGCAGACGACGTGTTCAGTGGTTACCGTGGATTCCCAGAGCCGCCAACATCACCAAGCGACTGCTAGTGAACTTCTCCAGAGGCAAAGTGAGCTGAAAGGTGAGAATGGTCTCACAAAAAAAGAAATCTACCCTATTTTGTGTGGTCATTAGTGTGACCCATCATGAACTCCAACAGGACAGGGATGTTGGTACATTAAAACAGGCTAAAAATGTTCTTGCCAGCCAAAATATGACCTTTAGTTGTGTATGAGTATGTATGTGTGTGTATGTGTGTGTGTGTGTGTGTGTGTGTGTTTGTGGTCATTAGTGTGCAGAGATAGTCCTGGGAGGTTGCAGTGGGTCGTGGTTGAAACTCCACCGGCAGCATAATGACATGACCTATTGATCCAGAGAGGATTGCAGGATGTTACTGACCTCTGGAGAGAGATGGCAGAGGGTGGAGGAGGAGGAGGAGGGGGGAAGAATGTCTGTAGTTTGTGTGTGTGTGTGTGTGTGTGACTGTTTCTTTGTTTGGACATACAGATGATTAAACCTCATTAGCTTTCTGCAGAAAATATTCCACACTTGCTAAGATATAGATAGATATAGATATAGATATAGATATAGATATAGATATTCCCAGAGATTTTGACCATATTCCACAGCATTCCATGGGTTATGACCCCCCACACCCAGTGACACACCCACCTGATGAGGTCACCTAATATCAGCAGATGTCAGCACTGTAACACAGTGACAACCCACTGATAAGAATCACCACCTTACTTTAGCATGTGAGAGGGCTAATATTTGCAGCCTAGGCTGATGGAGACGGCATGTCTGTCATACCTGTATAATAATATATTCATTTATTCATTAGCACCCACCGGTCCAAAAAACAACAGTATACTTTGATCAGTGCTGCTGCTTCGCCACATGAGCAATAAATCATAAGTTTCTGATGGACAGTTTGACGGGAGTGAAGCAAATTTTGCCTGGAGTTGCGCGGGAGCATTTAATTCACTCGGCCGAGGCGCCTGTCGAATGACCTCTGAGGCCGGAGGGCTCTGATCAATAAGTGTGTTGCCTCAGCTAATTGAAGCTGACACTCATAATTGGGAGAGCCAACGGTAACAACGGCGGCTGATACTCTTATTGACAAAAAGGCCAACTGCAACGTCACATACTGGCTTTGACAAGAGGCTGTCTTGTGCGGCATAAGGCAGACCTTTTTTTTTTGATGAGGTCAATCCAGGTAAATGTCACTTAACCCCCGACAGATTTCTCTTATTATGGTTAATCTATATCAGTTACAAATTAGAACAAGCGGACGACTGAGAAGGGCACAGCTCCTTCACTGGAAATGACAGTATTTTTATGTGTTTGGTTATTGATTGCTGCAGGGTTGAGGCCGTACAGGCTGTCGAAATGGCAGGAGGAACAGCGGCTGGAGATGGATTCGGGCGAGGAGAGACGGAAAAGTGGAGATAAAAGAGATGCATAGGGCCATGAGGAGGCAGAAAGCGGGACAAGGGGGACGGAGACAGAAGATAAACACATGCGTCTGCGGAGAGTTGGGCTAAGCCAGCGGCCAGTACACAGTGTTATGATTGAGTACAAAATAACACCTCCTGTCCCCTGCGCGCTCCTGTGTGTCTATTGCTCTCTTTCATCATCCATCTTTTTTTTCAAGCCCCCCCCCCCTTCTCCACTCCTCTCCTCCCCTCTCTCAAACTCCACCCCTTCTTGCCCCAAGAGCTCAGCTCAGCTTCCCTTTTTTTCTTTCCTCTCTCCCTCAAGTAACATCTTATTACGGCTCATAATAGCCCTTTTTTTACTGCCTCGACCTTAAGAGGGAAACACTGAAAAGCCCGGCAGTGCATCATTGATCAAAATAGGGCAGTTCATCTTTGGAGCTGTTTAGCCAAAGAGCTAAAAACGATGATGGACAGAAGTAAAATGAGTCCAGTGAGGATTTTGACAATCATGATCGACACACAACTCAAGCTGGAAATAATCAGTGCGGCTGCAGGGTGCATGCCTTCTCCTGGCCGTCACCTTGCCCACTTGTAGTCTGATCTTGACATGCAAGTGGTGTAGCCCCCACTCCCCAGCAGGAGGGAAGGAGGACATGTTATTACCACTTAGTGGTCTGAGTACTGAGGGAGCCCATCTCACTGTAACCTTAGAGTGCTGCTATCTTTGGATTCCCGTCCTTATTATACTATCTTGAGTAGAAATCTGCTGGCGGGGGGGCAAAAGTGTGGTATAAGCACTTCACGATGCTCATATGTACTTACAGCGGTGTGAAACGGAATGTAGGCTGGCAAAGTAACACAAAAACGCAAGAATCTTAAAGTGAGACTGCGTGAATGCAAGAGAAGATGCTGACTGCTGCTGTTACACAGTGTTGTAGCATTTGCCACGACCATGTAGTTTCCACTTGTAGCCACAGAGGCAGCTTTTCACCAAATGTCATAAAGGTTTACAATTTACAAGTCTATTTTGAAGCAGTGCTGACATGCCATGATGCGTTAGAAGGAGCTGCCACCAGGGCCGCCGCCACTCATCGTCTGCATTTTGTTATTAATCTGCAGCTTCTCTTCCAAATTAATCCCATTATAGTTTGGTCTTTAAACAATTTACGACAATGTTGGACCAGGAAAAACATTAAAAAACAATCAAAAGTTTGGCAATTTGGCTTGAAAATTTAAGTTCATTGATTAAAATGTTTGCTGAATAATGTCCTGTCCATCAACCCATCTGTAAAGGACAATTCTGTGTAAAAAAAAAAGAAAAGAAAAAAAAGAATGATAATCCTCTCCAAAGTTCAGACTGACAGACTTTCCTTTGATGTGTTTTCCTTGCATGCTCAAGACACTACACTCTCATCACCTCTCACAATGGATGTGAGACAGAGAGCTCTTTGTATACTGCGCTCTTTCATTGTGTTGCAGATCCGTGTACATTATGTGATAACGAGTTTCACATTAAGTGCTAACGCTGCACTTCATCTTTTCCTTTGTTACACCAGGGTCAGGCCATTGTAAGGCTTTCCCACCTCACTTTAACTTTTCCTCCTAACCCCCTCTGTTATCTCATACCCTTCAGCTCTCATTACCTAGTCTTCCTCTTTCTATTCCTCACTTTCAAGATGTCGTCCTTCTTTAGAGAAAAGAAACAAAAAACATCTCCCAAATCTTCTTGACCTCCCCAATTTCGACTCCTTTTGCTGTCAGGCTCCAAGTACCACCACCGCCTTCTCTTAGCCTCTCTCTCCTTTTTCAATATCTCTTCTGGCAGCATCTCTCTCCTCCACTCGCATTTCTATCCTTTTAATCACTCATCTCTCTGAGAGCGCAGCCAGTGATGCCTGCCGCCACACAGAGGAAAAAACACATTTTCTGTCATATTGCCATGTCAGTGAAATTTAGGAGCTGTGTGTCTTTGTGTGTGTGTGTGTGCGCGCGCATGTGAGTGAGTGTGTGTCTCCGCTTCAAGGGTACTTTCATCATCAAATTCCATTTCCTTTGCAGACAAACACTTCTGCCGGCAGGCTGGCAGACAAGAGAGAATGAGAGAGCATGAGTGTGTGTGTGTGTGTGTGTGTGTGTGTGTGTGGGGGGGTCTACTAAGGGCAGGCATCACGATGCATCGGCTCCTGTTTTGCCTTTATTGAAGACAATATTCACGTTGGATTTTTCTCTTATTTCAAATTGCCGTGAAGAGGTTTTAGACGAGTGGAACAAAGTGCACACACACACGCATGCACGCACACACATGCACATTCTCACTCTAAAATAGATAGTCACTTATCGCAATAACAATTACAGCATGATGTGGCAGTATAGTGGATAAATTCACGCCAACACAGACGCACATCGTGAAAACACAACGACCGCACTGCAGTATGACAAAACCCACAGTGCTTTCCCTGTACACACCCACACACATACATAACACAAATTCATTCCTACTGGAAGAAAATCTGCTCTTAATGAGCTGCATACAGCGAAGCTGCACCGAGTGTGTTTGTGTCAAGTCGATGTGTGTCTGCACCTCCCACGGCTTTTCACACAACTCTGTGGTTGGTGTGTGTGTGTGTGTATGTGTCGTACGACTATGGGGACAACCCTGTGGTGAATGACCAATAACTGACCGGTCACTGAGCTGGCAAAAGCCGGACATCCCCTTGGCATAGCGCCCTCGGTGTGTGACACAGGAAGTACAGAGCTGATACAAGGGAACACCATGGAGAGAGACAGTTGGCACAGGAAATATGAATCTGTTAAACTGCAGAAAATAACTTATTTAATAATATTTTCAGCTGTTCACAAAAAAACAACAACTATGAAGGTCAATTAAATACTAAAGACTGAACTCTTAGAGTCAAACAGCTAGGAGTGAGCCAAAAACTATCACAGTGCTCGGATGAAGCTTCCTTTCGCCAGCGAACTACTTGATCTTTGTTCAACCAGAAAGCACTTCACATACACAAGCATCCACAACAGATGGCTCTTTCTCCAGATCTGCAGCAGATTCAGGCAGAGCAGGGCCCGCAGAGTGCCCCGAGTCTTAATCACCTGGTGGAAATAGGAGCCTGGGCAGTGGTGGGCTCCCCTCGAGGTGGCCGGCTGAGAGAACGAGGGAAATTAATGAGGGTGCGATTATGAATGGGAGAAAGTGCAGCAGTAACTCAGAGCTGAAGAGCCGCTTGGATGAATGAGACGAGCAGCCGGGTGGCAGGACACGAGCGAGAGGCAACGCGATACTGTATCCTTCATCCAAAAGAGAGAAGAAGATGTGTGAGTGGACCATTATTTCTCCAACTGGACATTTTGTTTTCAGGGTCCTCTGCCTCAAATCCAGTGTGTGCCACTATAGACTGGCTACAACTGCTCCATTCATGAAAAAGCTAAACTAAGTGATCAATCATCACCGGTGTCAGAAACTTGAAGGGGAAAGCAGTTTAGGCTATGGCTCTGTGGGAAGGTTACACAAACACATAGATTTACAAATAGACCTAAGAAATTCAATCTGACTGTTTTCTTTCCATTTTAAGCTCAAACTGATTTAAATATCTAAGCACAGACTAAATACATGGATGCAACAGGCTAAAACAGAAAGAACTACGTTCTTAAAATTGGGTGTGACGAGTGAAGAGGAAGGAGGACCAGAAAGGACACTTTCATACACCAAAGATGCACATATTCTTCTGGGCGAAATCATGTGAAGTGAGAAAGCAAAAACAATTTCTTTCATGAGTCTGCAGAGAGATTGCAGACAAATGGTTGGCACCGCTAGCGCTACGCGCTCGCCAGCTCTGGGTTTGTAGGCCTGTAACAAACCTCCCTAATTGTATATTTGATCAAATAAAATCATATAAATGTACAAAAAGAACCGATAAAGTTGTTCCCAGCGATGGCAGTGGGGAGGGAGTGCCAAAAGACTGGCACCGACAGACTGGCACTGGAGAGGCAGCAAACAGTTGGCAGCATCATGCCCATATAAAGACATCTAATTGCATATTGGATAACACAAAAATAATATAGGAAGTGTGGACATGTTTCATAGAGAGGGATGTACGGGCAAAAAAATATTGGCACTGAGAACCAACATTCTGGAGTGATGTGTCTATGAGTGTTCAAGCACTTCTAATTGAATATTTATGAAGAAAAGAGCTAATAAAAATTGAAAATAAATGATTCCTTCTCGGGCCTCTAGGGAGACATTACAGACAGTGCAGGCGTAGGGGCGGGAAACGGCGCGCTATGACGTCTGTGGGCATCTAATAAAAGAGTTTAATTAAAGCAAACAGCATAAAGTCAGAAAATGTTTTATTTACAAATGGCAACTGCTATTCACATAGAGCTGGCACTGCATCAGCAGCCAGCCTGCCGTCACCATCTTTATCTAGTGTAATTTAATAAGGGAGGAAAACAAAGTTAGAACGGCCCTTCATTGCGGAGTTAATATAGTGAAAGAAAAGGAAGACGGATGGAAAGTTGCCAGAGAGCATGTGGGTGCATGTATCTTTAATATCCGAAAGCATTTGTTTGATTTGTTTGAGACGTGGCTTTGGATTCTGCCATAATTCCACGCGGAGAGATGGAGAAGGGAACACGTGCTAAATGGTCGACACCGATTTGGCACTAAAATGGCAGTGGGTCTGTTTGTGGGCATGCAATGATGTCTTGAAATCCCCATTCATATTTGATGGCGAGTAATAAAATATGAATGTGAGAAAGTGAGTACTTTTTCCTCAAAAGCAGGAAAACAAAAAAAAGGTGCTTCACCTTTATTTAACCTGACAGCTTTAGCAAGAAAAGTGGTAATGTTTGGGAAACTGAGGTCTTCCCCTGTTTGCTGTTAAGCTAGCTCCACTGGGGGCATGTCGGTGCTTTGCTCAACAGCACTGAAACAGGGGTTGTTTACTGGAGATCAAATGCTTCTCTTGCTTTTGCCGAGAGACTGTGCTGTGTCGACACAAAGAACAAAGGTTGCCCAGTCGGAAAGTTCCTCAACGACTGGCAGGATGTTAGGATGTGTACGTTAGCTCAGTTGCCTGGATGCACACGCAACCACATACAGTCTGATTCTTCAACCTAAATGCCCCAAATAAAATGAGAATTTCGCCATTACATCACATTTCAGTGCACACATCGCACTGCAGAGAGAAACAGATCAGAGATGAGATTCAGCTGCTGTCTGCAGACCAGAATGCACTGCAACCACACAACAAGCTGCATTTTGACACAACAGGAGAGTTGACAAACTTTGATTTGCACCAGAAAAAAAGAAACACTTTCACTTTTGCTGTTCATTGTCTGCACTAAGAGAATTAAGTTAGTTTTGTGAACATGGAGAACTTCACCGGAGCAGAAGGAAAAGACACACTGATACACAGCCAAGTGTCAGTTTATTAGGCACACCTAGCTAAAACAAACGGGGTCTTATAGCAGTCCTGCAATAAATCCTATTTTAAGACTGAGAGTCGACAGTAAACGCACCACCCACACCCCTGCACACGCAGGCCCCAGAAGGTGCTACCGTTTACTCGGCTCTCTCTTTGCATGAATTTGCATGATCAAACTGACAAAAGCGAGAGAGGACAACTTTGAAGATACCGAGCAAAAGGAAACCCTGCTGCTCGCTATAATCTGGAGACACCGTTCCTCTCATGTCCTGTCCTTGTTTGCTCTCGAACCTGCTCATACGAATCCGTCCCTGCACACACTTTTAGGTTTACTGTTAGTAAACCTCCAAAGGAGTGACTGATATGTGAATTCATCTTACAAAACAGATCATCTGGCCTTGCCAACAATATCCCGCAAGTTGATCCACAAAATAAGAGCCTGTAGTTCTTTGTCCAACCTCTGCAATATGAGCGTGATCAGACTGTAGAAACAGTTATTTGTTCATCGCATGTATCACTGTCTCTCTCTTTCACACACACGCGCCCACACACACTGATCATTGCATTGATTACAGCTCTGTTAGGACGCTGAGCTCATGTATCACACCCCCCCAGCACACAGGAAAAGAAGGGAGAGGGGAGAGTGATCACGGCCGCAGAGACCACAGTGCGCTTCAGCATGCAGGTCATATGTGTGTGCGCGTGTGCGTGTCTCAATGTAACCGAGAGAATAATCAAAATCTACAGAGGCCTTAGCATGGATTAAAGGCTGAGGACCACATCCTGCATACTAAACCTGGGGGCCCAAGGGACACACAACACACACATATACATTTACCAGTGCCTGCATACTGAAGGGGGGTCTCAGGGTCTTTGAGATAACCAGGGTCCATGTCTTCCTGAGAAGATATGGATCATCAGGCTAATAATAGAAACATATGTACTGTTATGATAATGTGCAGTTTTTGAGCCACGGTACCACAGTATTTAACCCAGTTACCGGTTTGTATTTAATTAGCTCATTTAGACTAAGGCAAACTGAAAAAGTGACAAGACTTTGGGCAACTTTGTCGCTTTTCGAATATGAAAAAAAGCGAAACGTTTCCCACAGATGCACACATACATCACACACACACACACACACACACAGCAGTCCCTCTTCCACAGCTGACCCTCAAAGTCTGTTTCTGTCTCCCAGGGAGAATAACTAGAGAGAAGGAAGGGAAACAATCTGTCCTAATCTACAGAGAGATTCTTCTCATCACCCCTTCTATTCATTCGCTCCCATCATTTGTTCCCATCGGCAGAACTCACCACCCACTCACTTGTGCACTCAAACACACACACACACACACTTACAGATACTTAGA